>CM036778.1:4395783-4790783 GCA_020796225.1 Arion vulgaris | reverse complement strand
TTCAAGTTCGCCATACATCAACTGTTTTGGGATGCGTTTATCAGGCATTCGAACAACGTGACCGACCCATCTCACTTGGGCCTTCTGCAACAGGGTGTTGACGCTTGGAATCTGTGCTCTTGTGAGGACTTCGCTATCTGGAGTTTTATCCTGCCAGTTTAGTTTTAGTATTCTGCGTAGACAGCTTTGTGGAAGTGGTTTAGTTTTCTTGCGTGTCTGCTATACACTGTCCATGTCTCAATACATTTTGCTGCCTAGGACCTCCAAAAGTGTCTATGTATGAAAATGGACAGAAATAAATTATCTGTGCGTTACAATAGTAAACAATGTCTACAATTTAACATTTTAGAGCCTCGTATGGCACGACAGCAAAGAATAGTACCACTGCGACCTACAATGCATGTCGTAAAAGGCGCCTGAGGTAGGGGCATAGTGAAATTACCCTAGTAAATAAAAAGCGTCACATAATTCAGATGTCCTATCCTACTTGAAGGCGCATAACTGGCACAACGTACAATTGCTCTTAGGCTCAGATCACATACATATCACAAAAAGTGGTTAACAAGTGGTCGATATGGAGCATTAGAAGAAAGAAAAAAAAACATTTGAATAAACAGCAGTTTCCTTTTGACTTGAACAGGACCAGCCATCATTAGCATCATCAGTACATTTGCGTTTTAATTTCAGCCAGAGATCCCTCTTGAAGCTCTGCCAAAATGTATTGTAGCAAAATCCAATGTACGCCAACGTTATTTATCCTATCTTTTCCAAAATCGTTTAAACCAATTACTTACTTAACTTTTATTCTTCTAGAGATGGAGTTATTATTCCACCACACGAACAGTCAAGCTAGATTCAATTTTTCATACTGCGGGAAACTTGAAATGATCTTTCATGTTGTCCTGTCAAACAATTAGACTCCGGTCTGGTGCGGGTCCTTTGATGAACTAGTTTACCTCTGTTTTTATACATGTTTTTAAAATTTATTTTTCTGTTTGAAATGTCAAAGATCATAATATTTCTTCAAGCACTTGAGAACCCCTTGTGAGTACCTTCGAACCCAAGTTTGGGAACCGCTGCTCATATATTACCTCCGGCTTATTCTACCCACCCCTACCACAACATCCACACCAGAAAATTCACCATTACACCACTCTACATGGGGTATTCCCTGATAAGGGACACAACAACGATTTAATTAAAATATTCTTCAAATTCTCTGCCCCTGTTCCATCTCTGAATTATCATGTCTCGCGCTCGTACAAAGTAAATAGTAGCGAGAGAGAAAGAAAGGGGGTGGGATGTTTTCATTCATTCATTCATTCCCCTTATCTTTCTTTCTATCCTTCCTTGCCTTGGGTAAACTTTCTTCTTTCCTTAGAAAAATTTCCTCTCTATTCTGATTCCATCGACATCTTATGTTTACTTATTCGAAGATTCTTTTCAGTTTGGACATGAGACAATTCCTTTCATTTCCTTGTCCTGTGTTTGATTGGTTCTTCTTTGGAGTTTCCTTGCTTCTAGAGAGAAAAAAACGACATCTTTTGGGTATCTATGTTTGTATTGTATTTGTGTTGTTTGTTTGTGTGAACTTGAAATGTAACGCTTTCTTTGTGTAATAGTTGTTGTTGTTGTTGTTGTGATGGTGGTGGTGGTGGTATCTTCTTCTTCTCTTCCACCATTTACTTCTTCTTCTTCTTTTTCTTCTTCTGCGTTTTCACTAGATGTTGATTTCGGATTCTCTAATAAAGGTAGCCGTCTGCCTCAGATTATCTGCCACGCCATACAGTTTGTCTTCTGCGTTCTCACTAGATTGGGATTTGGGATTCTCTAATAAATGCAGCCGTCTGCCTCAGATTATTAGCCACGCCATACAGTTTGTCTTGGACGCTGGTGTAAGTGGACCACCTCTTTCTTCTCAGGTCTGCATAATAGGGGCAGTTCTGTAGGGTGTTCTGTTGTCATACTTGCTAAGCCACAGGGGCACAGGTCGTTGGTGCCTATTTAGAATTTAGTGTACAGGTGGTGTCTCATTCTGTTGTGACCCGTTCAGAGGCGAAGTGTCTGGTCCCTTCTGGACAGTTGGTAATATCCATCGTCCTTGTTGTGTTTTGGGTGTTCTTTATCCGATGCATACACGGATGGCTCGGCTACAGATGCCACCCACAATGGAGGAGAGGGAGGTGTTCTCAGACTAAAAAATGGATTAGAACTAATCTTAGCTCTGGCCACCGGCAAGTTCTCAACCAATTTCAGGGCTGAGGTAGAGGCAATCAGTGCAGCTGCAAAATGGCACTACAAAATATGAACCAAATACATGGAAAAATAGTGCTTTGACTGACGCATTGTCTGCTATCTCAGCACTGAAATCTGAAAGGAACACAGAACTAAGTGATCTCAGGTCAACCTTAGCCCAGTTATCCCATGATTCTGAGAAGGTAGTAATCCAGTGGATACCCTCACACTGCAAGATCAAGGGGAATGAAGATTTACTTCTTTCCTGAAGTGTTGAGGGGGAGGAGGGCGTAGTGACATTGTGTGTAGTTGTTCTAAGGCACTTTGTAAGCTGATATTCATTTTTGTAAGGCTGTTCTAGGTGCCGTCGCTCCATCTTTTGATAGGTCTTCCACTTGCTTTGTATTCATTATACTTTTTCTGTGTGGCTCTTTGTGGTAGGCAATACCAGTTCATTCTTGTCAGGTGTCCAAACCATTTAATCTGTTGTTCTTTTATGAATTGCATGACTGGTTTTACATCGAGTCTCCTGATTTTTTTCATTTCTAATTTTGTCTCTTATTGTCATACCTGCAGCTCTTCTAAGACACCTCATTTCTGTCGTTATGACTTTCCGCTCATTAGCTTCTGTTATTGGCCATGTTTGACACTGGTAACATAGTGTTGGCCAAACTTATTGTCACACCTGTAGCTCTTCTAAGACACCTCATCTCTGTCGTTATGATTTTCCGCTCATTAGCTGCTGTTATTAGCCATGTTTGACACTGGTAACATAGTGTTGGCCAGACTTATTATCATACCTGCAGCTCTTCTAAGCTCATCTCTGTCGTTATATGTTTTTTTAAATAATTTTTCATTTCTGAATTTGGTCTGATCGTCTTCTTTTTCTTACGCTGCTTATTATCAGCAGGAAGAACAGACACCGGACCATGCCCTGCAAGACTGTCCTCTCCGGAGTGAGCTGAAAAGCAACATGTGGCCACACTTGAAATGTAAGGAAAATCGTGGCCATCCTTTACATGACTTAGCCATTACCAACAGTAAACGATTCGTCGATTTTCTAGGCACCACTTATACGTTCACTACTTTGCCATTGCTTTCTGAATACAAGAAAACTAATTTGCTCCTAAACTTGATCGCCGTGTTGTTTGAACCAGGCACGCTTTGGTTATGATCGAGCCCACTACCGCGTAAGCTATGGACGCTCACACTTAGTACATTTAAAAACTAAGCATTGGGGAACTCTGACATACCAGAAGCTGACTGTCCAGTTTGTTGTCCATAATAAACTAAGCGCATGACCAGAGATTGGTGAACACCCTTTGTGATTTGTGTGTGATCTGAGCCTAAGAGCGATTGTACTTTGTGTCAGTTATGCGCCTAAAAGTAGACCAGCACACTCGGTTTCTGCGATGCTTTTTATTTACTAGGATAGCTTTGCTAGTCCCCTCAGTCACTTCTTACGACATGCTTTGTAGGTTGCAGTGCTGCTATTCTTTGCTCCCCTTGCGAGCCCAGGCGTTTTAGTGCTAACCACTCTGCTGTACGCAAGCGAGACATGGACAGTGTATAGCAGACACGTAAGAAAACTAAACCACTTTCACACAAGATGTCTACGAAGACTACTAAAAATAAACTGGCAGGACAAAACTCCAGATACCGAAGTCCTCACAAGAGCAAAGATCTCAAGCGTCAACACTCTGTTACAGAAGGCCCAAGTGAGAAGAGCCGGTCCTCGTTGCTCTGATGAAAGATAAACGCATCTCAAAACAGTTGATGTACAGCGAGTTGAAGAGGGGAGAGGTTCAGGTGGTGGACAGAAAAAAACGCTTTAATGACACTCTTAGAGTGTCTCTGAAATGCTTCGATTTAGACACCACGTGCTGGGAATCCCGTGCGCAAGATCGCTAAATGTGGTGCTGTAACACCACAAGAGGAACCCGTATACCTGAGAATCACCGTGACGTTGAGGCACAGAGAAAACGAGCTACTCGAAAAGACGGAACACACAACACGCACATGTCTAACCTTCATCATGTATGCCCCACCTGTGGTAGGGGATTATGTCCTAGGATTGGACTCTACAGTCACCTCCGCATACACCAGAGAGGTGCGGCAGCACACGTCTAAGACTGTTGTCATCATCGCTTGCGATGGACAGCTATTATGTGTTTTTTAAATTAGTTTTTCCTTTTCCCATTTGGTCTACCCCAGAAAAGTTCCACGAAGGGTCACGAGTACTACGGGAACCGCTGTTGCTCATCACATATATCGCCCAAATTTGTAAAACAGCTAACACCAGTGAAGGGAACAACCTGGGGAACTCTTAAACCAATTTCCTTTTTGCCGACGATCATTCAACAACATAAGAACAGCCACAACATCACATTAACAAACTCCAGTCAACATGCAGTGAATACAATATGAGAATAAACATCGACAAAACCGAAGTAATGACATTAGCTGGAGAGGAAAACACTCCCAATCGTCCATTAAAACAAGTCAAAGACTTTACATGACTGAAAAATGAAAATCGGGCATATCCTAAAGGACGTAGCCATCAACCACAGTAAACGAGTCGTTGATTTTCTAGGCACCACTTATACGTTCAGTAGTTTGCCATTGCTTTCTGAACGGTGAGGTCTATTTTTACCTTTTGTAAAAATCCCACGGAAACGAATTTGCTTCCAAACTTGTCCACCGTGGGGTTTGAACCAGGCACGCTTGGGTTCGTGATTGAGCTCACTACCGCTTGAGCTACAGACGCTCACATGACTAGAGAGCATTTTTTCAGCAAACGGAAGAATAACGAATGAAATCCAACACAGACGCAACAAAGCAAAACAAACCATAGGACAAATGGCGTCAATTTTGAAATGTCATCATGAACAGAAAAAAAAGAAATGTTTAACACAATCTTTCTCCTCACATTATGCTATCAGTGCCAAACATGGACGCTGACAACAAATGATAGAAGAAAACTAGTCACAACAGAGATGAAGTGTCTACGCAGAATGCTTCGGGTAACAAGAAGAGATGGTATAGCAATAAAGAGATCAGGAAAAAGTGGGTACAACATCAGTACTAGACTTCATCAAGAAACAAATCTAGACTGCATCAGTACAGAACTTCATCAAACATACTGCCTTGCAGGTCGGCTGGGGACAGCCAAAGGTTGACAGAGAGCGAACCCGGTAAGCGCTTGCTGAAACCGGACACATCACCGCAGCATAAGCACCAGAGCTCTAAATGGTGCTGAAGATGTGACGAAACACACCAATGCTAAGGCTGCATGAATCAGGTTTCCACATGGATGAGATTTATGAGGAAATCTGGTTCACCAGTCTAAGAGTGATCGCGAGAGATAGAGAGAGAGAGAGAGAGAGAGAGAGAAATAACTTTATCAAGAAAAAACATATTAGATGGTTCGGCCACATAAGCAGATTACAAACAGACAGTGTGCCTTAAAGATACACTGGATACAAAGCAAAAGGCCGGCTACGCAAAAGATGGACCTCAGAGACAACAGAGGCTACGAAAGACATTATTTATGAATCGCACACAAGGACTCTATTTAAATCTCTACTTATTCTGACGCTGTGAGGTAAAACAGGATTGGAGAAAAGAAAGAAAATGGAAAGAAAATAGAAAGAAAATAGAAAGAAAATAGAAAGATAATAGAAAGAAAATAGAAAGAAAATAGAAAGAAAATAGAAAGAAAATAGAAATAAAATAGAAAGAAAATAAAAATAAAATAAAAAGAAAATAGAAAGAAAATAGAAAGAAAATAGAAAGAAAATAGAAAGAAAATAGAAAGAAAATAGAAAGAAAATAGAAAGATAATAGAAAGAAAATAGAAAGAAAATAAAAAGAAAATAGAAAGAAAATAGAAAGAAAATAGAAAGAAAATAGAAAGAAAATAGAAAGATAATAGAAAGAAAATAGAAAGAAAATAAAAAGAAAATAGAAAGAAAATAGAAAGAAAATAGAAAGAAAATAGAAATAAAAGCTGTGATCGTCTTCTTCTTCTTACACTCCATATCGATCACTTGTTGTCAGCTGGCACCGCCCGTGTGGTACCGGGGTCCGCATGGAAAGCAAAGAACAGTACCACTTCACTGATACCTACAAGGCATGTCGTAAGAGATGACTGATGTAGAGCCTAGGAAGCTACCCTAGTAAATAAAAAGCATCGCAGAAATCGGATGTGCTGGCCTACTTGTAGGGGCATACCTGGCACAACGTACAATCGCTCTTAGGTTTAGATCACATACAACTCACACAACAAGGGGTGACAAGTGGTCGATATGGAGAGTTTTAAGAAGAAGCAGTATGTTTGTCTAAACAATGAGATAGGTTGCCTCTATGAAACTGCATGTCAGTTGGAGTTCCTCGAGAGTTCACAATAGCTTGCTCTATAAGCTTCGTTCATTGACGCCATGTTTCGTTTCTTTGGTGTATGTATGATGGACATGACTGCAAGATGTGCTCTGGAGTCTGTGTTTCTGTCTGACATGCACACTGTGCAGTCTGAGCAGGTTTTAAGTACATGTATAAATGCGCACACAAAAGCTCGTTCTAGAAATCTCTTCTAACCCTGAAGCTGTGAGACACACCTGGACTGTAGAAATGAAAGAAAGACGAGGCGCATACAGAGGCTCGCTCCAGGTGTCTCCTTTTCCGACCTGACACTGAAAGACAAAACATGATTAGATATAAAATAGATAGATAAATGGACCTACTGCTGCCTTGTAGTTTGATTGGGACAATCAAAGGCTAGCGGAGCAAACCGTACACAAAACTGGACGGTAGGCAAACCAAGCAGTCCATTAACAAGACTGGTATAGCTGGGTAGATGACGATCAGCCCGGGAAGGCAGGTTGTCTACGGGTTCGCTGCCCTGAAAGAAAATAGCAGCCTGCTGCCTTGTGGGCTTTGGCTGGGGACAGCAAAAGACTAACTGAGAGCGAACCCAGTAAACGCTGATTGAAATCGAACACACCACTGAAGGATAAGCACCTGAGCTCCAATTGGTACTGAAGGCTGTGCACGTACATTCCATTCTTGATGTTTGGCTGTTTATATATCACAATATAATGATAAAAATGGCTTAAGATCGATCGCGAGAGAGAGAGAGAGAGAGAGAGATAGATGGACCTACTTTAACAATTTGGGATTCCTTGATCCTCGCCGATTTACATCAACCTTTTTTAAGTTTGTCAGAAGCAAACTTTGATGTATCGATCTAGGTTCGATACTCAGTCATCGATACGTCGCCCTGGTCTCCAGTTTACACAAAGAATCTCGTGAACTTCTTCACACGCCTCTCTTGGTTGAGCAGTCGTAGATGTACCCAAGGAACTCGCTATCAGTTTCATGTCATTGAAATTGAGTTTCATATCCAGATCAATAGCCCTTAAGTGGAAATATAATATGTATTCGGCTAAGTATACGAACATTTATTGTGTTCCTATTTTTTCTTCTTCTTCTTCTTCTTCTTCTTCTTCTTCTTCAATCAACTTCTGCTATGCAGCTACTCCGGTATGTGTCATAAACAGGGCGGTGCGCTTGAGGATTTTACCGGTCCCACATAATTTGTTTTGTAGCGGTGTCTCTGTTGGCCATATTTTCATTCTCACACTGCTCAGGCAGAGCCAACTAAGAAACAATAAATTAAATGGTTCAGCCACATAAGCAGATTACCAACAGACAGTGCACCACAAAGAGCAATATTACTCCAATACAACAGATAACAAAGCAAAAGGCCGGCCAAGCAAAAGAGGAATTTCAGAGATAACAGAGGCGACACTGAGAGGCGACACTGTTTATGAAGCACACAAAAAAGTCCGTGTTAGAAAACTCTTCTTACCCTGAAACTGTGAGGCAAATCAGGATTATTACAGAAAAAGAAAGACAAGAGGCATAGAGAGGCTCGCTCAAAGCAGAGCCAACTATAAACTTCTGGCCTTCGGACAGAGGTAAAAATTATGGGAAATCAGACCACAACTACACCACATGACCTCACATTCCAGTATTGTTGTATATAGATGCATTCATTTTAAAATCAACACAAAATGCTAAATCGAAGTTATATTATGCAACAAGTTAAGTTTAACAATAAGGAATATCAATATTATGAATATTTTTCACCAATAAATAACCATAGACTCACAGAATTGAGTAAAATTGCAAAAATGCTTGCAGTGTTCTATCAAACATCTATAATTTCCAGTCACCCGATCTGATCTAGGTCAGGGTTTTCCTGTCAGTTGTTAGGCCTGGTTATTTACTGTTGGCTGTGGCTCAGGCTGGGGTAGTCTTGCTGTGCTTTGGGAATTGCTTTGGTGTTCTACAGATGCAGGCCGCCGAGTCCCTGAGACCCATTCTATGGAGGTGTGCTCTGAGACTGCAGCGTCCCGTTCTGTGCTTTTCTGTTTAGTGTATTGATACTGTGGTGCTCTGGGTTGTATCACAACTAACTCTAGATAACTAGGCCAGACAACTGACTGGGGGTTTCCTGACCTAGATTAGAAAAGGGGGCCGGAAAATATAGATGTTTGATAGAACACTGCCAGCTTTTTTGTAATTTTACTCAATTCTGTGAGTCTATGGTTATTTATTGGTGAAAATATTCATAATATTGATATTCCTTATTGTTAAACTTAACTTGTTGCATAATATGAATTTGATTTAGCATTTTGTGTTGATTTTAAAATGAATTCGTCTATATACACCAATACTGGAATGCGAGGTCACGTGATGTGGTTGTGGTCTGATTTCCCATAATTCTTACCTCTGTCCGAAGGCCCATAAGTTTATAGTTGGCTTAGGTTGTATCCTCCATTTGTTTTTCTCCACATTATTGTCCTGGATTGTTTCAGGAGAGTCTTTGCTTCTGTAAAGTTTTGTGTTGGGTGGTGTTGTGTTAGGCTCCCTCCAGTCTTTGCTTCTATAAAGTTTTGTGTTGGGTGGTGTTGTGCTAGGTTCCCTCCATCCCTTGCGAGTTTGTCAGTCTTTTCCCTCCCTGGTATCCCACAATGTGCTTGTATCCACTGTAAGACTAGTTCATATTTTATTTGACAGCAAGGTGATTTTTTGCTGTAAATCCTGATTGAGCTTGTCTTGTTTGGGACATGAGATGACCTGGAGAACGGATCTGGAATCGCTAAAGACTGCTATGAATTCAGTCGTAGTCAGGGCGTGCAGTATGGTGCTTCTGGCTGATTTTTGCGTAAAGGCTTGATTTCCCTATTATCAGTGTCCCTCGCCATTTAGGCGAGGCTTTACCGACTTCAGAGGTAAGGTAATTGTATTCCTGTAGATACCATCGTTGGTAGCTAAAGCGGTAGTGAGCTTGATCACAAACCCAAGCGTACCTGGTTCAAACCCCACGGTGGACAAGTTTGAAGCAAATTCGTTTCCGTGGGATTTTTGCAAAAGGTAAAAATAGACATCACCTTTCAGAAAGCAATGACAAACTACTGAACGTATAAGTAGTGACTAGAAAATCAACGACTTGTTTACTGTGTTTGAGGGCTACGTCCTGTAAAGGATATGTCACGATTTTTAGATACCAGAGCTGGGGCCGCAGGCTCAATAATGATATACAGCAGCGCCAGGGTCAGTGAGCTGGAACTGATCAAGATCCTACCCTACCTCCAAGTGCTGGCCCTGTTAACAGACTAATGTCTGGCTAAGCGGGTAGGAATCGAAGGAGAACTACTTGGAATGATAGACGGGTAGATCAATACATATATGATATAAGATCTGATTGCATATAGACGATGAGAATCACAGCACATGCACCTACACGTCTCTCCTGTCCAATGATGAGTCAAAGATGATTCATCATACAAATCAGACGCCCGTGTGGTTACCAGGGCCCAAATTCGGGGTAAACAATATAACCACATTACCTACCACATGAAATATACGGCGAAAGTGGAGGTTTCGCATGGGACTAGCTACCGCATCCAGTAAAAAACACTCAGCTATAAAACCGCAACCAAGGGCACTAGAGCTTGCAAGGCCTTGTTTGGGGACATATGCCTCCTTTGGGACGAAGGGTAGAAGAAGAAGATACAAGTGCCAGAATCTATTTCTGAATAGAATGAACCTGTTCGGAGTCTCTGTCGAGCAGAGGGTATCTGCTCACTTTTCTTTCCAAATGTATTTGCTTCGCTAACTCGTGGAGCGATAATGAAATTTGTCCAGAGATCCGTGATCTCAGTGTAGATATAATAGAGTTCCTAGTCCTATCGGAGATGGATGATAAAACGTAGGTCCTGTGTTCAAGTTAAGCACTGTAAAAAACACTTGAGCAGTTCAAAATAGAGAAGAACAAGCTGGAAAGCCACTGCCCGGGCAAAATTCATTAGAAAGATTACATACGAGAATCTTTGCTCGTTAACCAAAACAAAATTCATTAGAAAGATTACATACGAGAATCTTTGCTCGTTAACCAAAACAAAATTCATTAGAAAGATTACATACGAGAATCTTTGCTCGTTAACCAAAACAAAATTCATTAGAAAGATTACATACGAGAATCTTTGCTCGTTAACCAAAACAAAATTCATTAGAAAGATTACATACGAGAATCTTTGCTCGTTAACCAAAACAAAATTCATTAGAAAGATTACATACGAGAATCTTTGCTCGTTAACTAAAACAAAATTCATTAGACAGATTACATACGAGAATCTTTGCTCGTTAACCAAAACAAAATTCATTAGAAAGATTACATACGAGAATCTTTGCTCGTTAACCAAAACAAAATTCATTAGAAAGATTACATACGAGAATCTTTGCTCGTTAACTAAAACAAAATTCATTAGACAGATTACATACGAGAATCTTTGCTCGTAAATAAAAATTTCAACACAATATTTTCACCATCTTATAAACTGCATCTGGAATCCTTGTCTGTGCCCGTCTGCCCAGCGTGTTCGTAGCGCGTTGGACTACGGGTGACTATCCCTCTGTGTGTGCGGGTTCAATTCCGCGGGATGGCAGAAAAAGCCACAGATTCCGCGGGATGGCAGAAAAAGCCACAGATTCCCCAGATTTACGGTGTTCGTGGCACCGAACCGAAGGGTTACGATGTCCATGGCACCGAGCCGAAGAGCTGAAAAGCTCAGGTGCTTCTGAATCGGAAAAAAGAAAAGTCCTTGTCTGTGCTACGTAATTCAAGCATTGCCGCTGAGATCTTCCTGTGTAAGAAAGAGTTCGGAGCACACATGGTTACCAACCGAAGTGCAATGATGATGGTCCAGTCAATTACTCAATCAATTACTCAATCAATTACTCAATCAATTACTCAATCAATTACTCAATCAATTACTCAATCAATCCGCCCATATGGTGTCGGTGCCCGCAAGAGAAGCAAAGAATAGTACCACTGCAGTCTAAAAGGCATGTCGTAAGAGGTGACTGATGTACGACCTAGGGAAGCTACCCTAGTAAATAAAAAGCGTCACTGAAATCGGATGTACTGGCCTACTTATAGGAGCACAACTGGCACAACGTACAATCGCTCTTAGGCTCGAATTACACACAAATCACAAAGAGTGGTTTAACAAGGGGTCAATATGGAATGTTTGAAGAAGACGGATGTGCTGGTCTACTTTTAGGCGCACAACTGGCACAACGTACAATCGCTCTTAGGCTCGAATTACACACAAATCACAAAGAGTGGTTTAACAAGGGGTCGATATGGAATGTTTGAAGAAGAAGGATGTGCTGGTCTACTTTTAGGCGCACAACTGGCACAACGCACAATCGCTCTTATGCTCGGATCACATACAACTCACAAAGAGTGGTTTAACAAGTGGTCGATATGAAGCATTCAAAGAAGAAGGAGAAAATTCCTAGTGAGACGCCTGTGTGCGACAGAAAATAAGCACACTCCGAGTCGGTAGCATTACCATCAATACAGTCCCCAGACAGAGTAGTGATATTTCTGTTTGTTTTCGTTAATTGCCACATCACATCATCAGGGTTTGCCACTACGCACAGTAAATAGTGCATGTATATTCTGGTGTTTACTCGCCCTGGGCGCGAGGGTGAGATCTGTCAGTGCGGCAGGAGACGTCGATGGTGATCATTGTGATGAAGTAGACGTTGGAACTGCTTTGATTGTCAGATAATATTGGAAGAGATGTATTGACCAGAGAGAGAAGGAAATGGAAGATTCCAGAGAAGAAGGATTCTGTACTGTATATTTACAGAAAGGGCGGGGAGGGGGAAGAGGGAGGGGGAGGAGGGTAGGGGTGTAGGAAGGATCCTTAAGATGGCGGTTATGTTGAATAACACAGCTAAAAAAAAAATTATATTCTTCATCTTCGTGTGTTCGCCCGCTATGTATTCAGAAGTAGACAGGGCGTATATTGATGCTACGGAGTTCGTGTTCTGATGACTGGTCTTTCAGCAGATTAAGTAAGGAAGTATACATACAGAAGGAGAGGTAGAGAAGAGGCGAGAAATTAACGCTAGAGGCGTACTGGAGAGAGACGGTTTAGAACATAGGTTCCCAAACTTGTTCGGCCCACCGCCCTCTTTGCACGACATAAACTTTGTAACGCCCTCCACATTATAACAGTTTGCAACGCCCCCAATATATATACATGCTCTATTTTCACTATGACATAGAAAATTGATATATATTTCTGTCATACATGGTCAATTTTCAAATGATTATAAACATGACATAGAAAATTGTTAAAAAATATATCGCGTAAGATGGGGCATATGATGAATTAAAATGCAGAATTAAAGTTTTTTTTCTTCTTCTTTGCGTTCGTTCTTTACGACCAATTTTAATTACACTTTGTGATATGTTTGATCATTGCCAAGAACGTGTATACGTTGCACATTGGTTTGGTAGGCCCCTAAACGCATAGACTTTTGCACGTTTTTAAAGTTTTTAATGATTATGCAATCTCAAAATCACGAAAAAAAACTATCATCCAAATGCCTCTGAACCCACTATCGCCCCCCCCTCCCCTGGTAGGCTTCAGCGCCCACTGGAGGGCGGTACCGCCCACTTTGGGAACCCATGGTTTAGAAGAAAGAACAGATCGACTTCTCAAGTTGCTACGCATTGGCTACTGGAATTCAAATAATAGCATGTCCCTTGCGGAACGGCGCTTCCATCGCAGCCTGCCCGAAAAACTGTCTCTGACAAGTTCTCTCTCCTCTTCCAACGTCATGTTTAAGGTTGTAACCAAACTTGAACGCTGACATCAAAGGATGGAAGAAAACTATTCAGAACAGAAATGAAGTGTCTACGCAGAATGCTGGGTTGTAACAAGAAGACATCTGAGGAGAAATGAAGACATCAGGAAACAAAGTGGGTACAACTTCAGTACTGAACTCACCCGTGTGGGCTCGCAAGGGGAGCAAAGTATTGTACCACTGCAACCTCCTACAATGCATGTCGTAAGAGGCGACTAATGTAGGCACTGGGGATGCTACCCTAGAAAATAAAAAGCAGCGCAGAAATCAGATGTGCTGGCCTACTTGTAGGCACATAACTGGCACAACGTATAATCACTATTAGAGTGGTTGACAAATGGTCGATATGGAGACAAGTGGTTGATATGGAGACAAGTGGTCGATATGGAGACAAGTGGTAGATATGGAGACAAGTGGTAGATATGGAGACAAGTGGTTGATATGGAGACAAGCGGTCGATATGGAGACAAGTGGTAGATATGGAGACAAGCGGTCGATATGGAGACAAGTGGTAGATATGGAGACAAGTGGTAGATATGGAGACAAGTGGTCGATATGGAGACAAGTGGTTGATATGGAGACAAGTGGTAGATATGGAGACAAGTGGTAGATATGGAGACAAGTGGTAGATATGGAGACAAGTGGTAGATATGGAGACAAGTGGTAGATATGGAGACAAGTGGTAGATATGGAGACAAGTGGTAGATATGGAGACAAGTGGTAGATATGGAGACAAGTGGTAGATATGGAGACAAGTGGTAGATATGGAGACAAGTGGTAGATATGGAGACAAGTGGTAGATATGGAGACAAGTGGTTGATATGGAGACAAGTGGTAGATATGGAGACAAGTGGTAGATATGGAGACAAGTCGTAGATATGGAGACAAGTGGTAGATATGGAGACAAGTGGTAGATATGGAGACAAGTGGTAGATATGGAGACAAGCGGTCGATATGGAGACAAGCGGTCGATATGGAGACAAGTGGTAGATATGGAGACAAGTGGTAGATATGGAGACAAGTGGTAGATATGGAGACAAGTGGTAGATATGGAGACAAGTGGTAGATATGGAGACAAGTGGTAGATATGGAGACAAGTCGTAGATATGGAGACAAGTGGTAGATATGGAGACAAGTGGTAGATATGGAGACAAGTGGTAGATATGGAGACAAGCGGTCGATATGGAGACAAGCGGTCGATATGGAGACAAGTGGTAGATATGGAGACAAGTGGTAGATATGGAGACAAGTGGTAGATATGGAGACAAGTGGTAGATATGGAGACAAGTGGTAGATATGGAGACAAGTGGTAGATATGGAGACAAGTGGTAGATATGGAGACAAGTGGTAGATATGGAGACAAGTGGTAGATATGGAGACAAGTGATTGATATGGAGACAAGTGGTAGATATGGAGACAAGTGGTAGATATGGAGACAAGTCGTAGATATGGAGACAAGTGGTAGATATGGAGACAAGTGGTAGATATGGAGCGTTCGAAGAAGAAAAAGTACTGGACTTCATCAAGAAACAACAAATTAAATGGTTCGGTCATATTACCAACAGAAAGTGCACTCAAAGAGCAATGTTGCTTCGATACAATGGATACAAAACAGAGGCCGGCCAAGCAAAAGGTGGACCTCAGATATAGCTATTAATAAAGAGCACACAAGTGCTCGTTCTAGACATCTTTTATTATTCTGACGCTGTGAAGCCAAACATGATTTATTGAAAAGAAGAAGAAGAAGAGGTAATAAAATAAGTAGAGAGGGATTTTACCAGACGTACAGGCTTAGCAGACCAAGAAAAAGATGGATTTAGGGAGTTACAGACATCCATCTTAAAACTCAACAGGGCCCGTCTGCCCAGCGTGTTCGTAGCGCGTTGGACTACGGGTGACTATCCCTCTGTGTGTGCGGGTTCAATTCCTCGGGATGGCAGAAAAAGCCACAGATTCCCCAGATTTACGGTGTTCGTGGCACCGAACCGAAGGGTTACGATGTCCATGGCACCGAGCCGAAGAGCTGAAAAGCTCAAGTGCTTCTGGAAAAAAAAAATAAAAAAATCAACAGTACCACAGCATATCAAGCAACCGAGCGTGCACTATCTCATTAAACCTGATACGCCTAACGGTGAAAAAAGCAGAGAATTACAAAAGAAAAACAGGCTTCGGTACTTCCCCCTTTGAGTTCTTAAAGCTCGTCACTCACTTCATCAAACCACAGCCAACCATAAACTCATAGGCCAGAGGACTAAGGTAAAAATTCTAGTAAATAAGACCCCCAACCGTCACGCGATCTCGCATTCCAGTATTGGTGTATATAGACAAATTCATTTAAAATCAACACAAAATGCTAAATCGAAGTTATATTATGTAACAAGTTAAGTTTAACAATAAGGAATATCAATATTATGAATATTTTTCATCAATAAATAACCATAGAGTCACAGGACTGAGTAAAATTGCAAAAAAGCTTGCAGTGTTCTATCAAATATATATAATATCCAGCCCCCTAAATCAAACTAGGTCAGGGTTTCCCTGTTAGTTATGCGACCTAATATTAGAGTTCTTCTTCTTCACCTTTCATCTCCCAACGGAGCACAGGTTTTCATCCAACTTCTTCCAGCTCTTCTTCTCTCCTGCCATCCCTTCCAATTCTTTACATGTTTTACCTATCCTTTTAATATCAGTCTCCAGGTCTGTCAAGGCCTTCCCCTACGCCTCTTTCCCTGCGGGTTCCAAAACAGTGCCTGTAATATTAGAGTTGGTTGTGATCAAACATATGAGAACAATCATACAGACCAACATCAAAACCGATAACAGCGTTACAGCTTGTTGCTTCCAATGCCAACATTCCTCTGAAGACATCCTGCAGAGTACAGAATGTCAGATACCTATAGCAAAGAAAAAAACATTCCGTATGTCAACAATCTTGCTTTCAAGACTGACAATCTCTTCATTCCTTCTCTCTAACAATGTATTGCTAATAAATATCTTTGTCTGCTGGTCTCGCTTGACTGCATATTAGACTTTATGTGGTAAATAAATCCTTGGTCATGAAAAGCATCTGGCTCTGTATTGTTCAAATCTGACGGACATTTCTCTTTTTCTCCTCCACCTCTTCTTCTTCTTCTTCTTCGCTTTCGTTCTTTACGACCAATTTTAATCACTCTTTGTGATATGTTTGATCTTTGCCAAGAACGTGTATACGTTGCAAATTGGTTTGGTAGGCCCTAAACGCATATACTTCTACACGTTTAGGACACGTACATCCGATTTCACTCTAACCTCCTTAGTCGCCTCTTACGACATGCGTGGCAGGTAACAGTGGTTCTATTCTTTACACTCCAAATTTGGGCCCTGTAACCACTCGGGTGGGCCCCGGTAACCACTCGGCGGGCCCCGGTAACCACTCGGCGGGCCCCGGTAACCACTCGGGCGTTTTCCTACACCATTAACTTCTTTATAGTAGGAAGAGTTGGGGGTGTTGAGAATTAGTGAACTTGTGTGTGCTTGTTGTAACGTTGTAAGCTGTTATTTATATTCGTAAGGCTGTTCTTCCTTCCTTTCTTTCGTTCCCTAAAATTATTGTCTGTACGTTCAATGTTGTCTCCTGTATTAAATTCAGTCTTTTGTAGCTCACACAGAGGTCTGTGTAGTTTTATGTCGAGTATTATGTCAATTCCGCGGACTGGCAGAAAAGCCACATGTTCTCCAGATTTACGGTGTTCGTGGCACCGAACCGAAAGGTTACGATGTCCATGGCACCGAGCGGAAGAGCTGGAAAGTTCAAGTACTTCTAGATTTTAAAAAAAACTGTCGAGTGGTGTTTCGATAGGCCAGTAAGATGGACCTCAGAGATAACAGAGGCGACGAAAGAGACTATCTACGAAGCACATACAAGGGCCCGTTTTAGAAATCTCTTCTTGACCTGACGCTGTGAGGCAAATAGGATTGGAGTAAAAAAAAGAAGAGAAAGTGAGTTTGCCTCAGTATATCATATTCAGGGCAGTCTGGACGTATGTGCTCTGCAGTCTGATGTGCCTGTCCACATGTACACATGACTGAATTACCAATCTTGAATTTTGTATACATGTGGCTGCAGAGTCGATTGTGTCCTGTTATAAGACGCAGAATGACAACTTGTTCCAATCTGCTCATATTATAGTAATCGTCTTGTGTTGGTATTTGTGGCTGTTCTTGATGCCGTCGCTCATCAACATATGTAGATTCCAGCCCCCGCTCTGATCTAGGTCAGGGATTCCTCGGTCAGTTGTCTGGCCTAGTTATCTAGAGGTGGCTGTGGATTCTTGCACACCAATAAGTTTTGCAAGACGCAAAAACCATGAGAGATACACCCAGTAGATACCTCAATCAACACAGAACAGGAGTTGTTAGTCTAAACACACTGAGATACATGCTTGGGAGGTGATCGGAACAATTATGGACATGTCTGATGTGCGATGAAGATGATCTTCAAATGAACAATGAACATTTGTTATTTTTGCTCTTTGACAGGATTCTGCTACGTCATCTAATCATCTTTTTCGTAGTCTTCCTCTCGCCTTTTTTCCTAATGCTCTGTTGTAGAAGACTCTGTATACGTTGGAGTTTGGATGCATTCTTATTAATTAAGTGGCCAAACCACTTCATTCTTTGTTTCTCAATGTAATTCAAGCAAGGTTCTGTGCCAACTTTCTTTCTTATGCTGATGTTGGTGACTTTGTTTCTCAATGTAATTCAAGCAAGGTTCTGTACCAACTTTCTTTCTTATGCTGATGTTGGTGACTTTGTTTCTCAATGTAATTCAAGCAAGGTTCTGTACCAACTTTCTTTCTTGTGCTGATGTTGGTGACTTTGTTTCTCAATGTAATTCAAGCAAGGTTCTGTGCCAACTTTCTTTCTTATGCTGATGTTGATGACTTTGTTTCTCAATGTAATTCAAGCAAGGTTCTGTGCCAACTTTCTTTCTTGTGCTGATGTTGGTGACTTTGTTTCTCAATGTAATTCAAGCAAGGTTCTGTGCCAACTTTTTTTCTTATGCTGATGTTGATGACTTTGTTTCTCAATGTAATTCAAGCAAGGTTCTGTGCCAACTTTCTTCTTATGCTGATGTTGGTGACTTTGTTTCTCAATGTAATTCAAGCAAGGTTCTGTCCCAACTTTCTTTCTTATGCTGATGTTGGTGACTTTGTTTCTCAATGTAATTCAAGCAAGGTTCTGTGCCAACTTTCTTCTTATGCTGATGTTGGTGACTTTGTTTCTCAATATAATTCAAGCAAGGTTCTGTACCAACTTTCTTTCTTATGCTGTTGTTGGTGCCTCTTTCTATAAAACACACTTCTTTAAAAAAAAAAGTAATTGGTGGAAGATAAGAAGAAAAAGAAGTGAATGTGTTAAAACCGCTTACCCAAAGCAGTCGCCACGCGTGTGTTGACAATCTGTTTTATTTTGACTTAAACTGAAATAACTTTTGACTTTCCCCGGGGAACGAACAGGAGATGGTCCATCACGAAACACAACCGCATTTATTTGTTTGTTATCTAAACCGTTGGAATTATGGGTTTATTTCGCCTTTTTTCCTATATTGGGTGGTTGGGAAGGGGAGTACGTGCTTTCTTGTAGACCCAGAAACCTCCAACATCTCTAGGCGTGTAGTGCTATGTTTAGTGTTGCAGGAACCTCCAATATCTCTAGGCGTGTAGTGCTATGCTTAGTGTTACAGAAACCTTTAACATCTCTAGGTATGTAGTGCTATGCTTTGTGTCTTGGAGACTCCTATACAGGTAGAGTCTATTGGTGACCACTGTAGCACTTTCTCATTTCAAGCGCAGAAGTTGCTCTAGAAACATCCCTCATTGACCACACTGGTCAATTTGCACACACAACCGCATTTAACAACTCGATCATCCCTCTCTGTGCATCCCACACCCTCCATGTGAAGCCGTTAAGTGTGGTCAGTTTGCAATGATTGACAGTGCCAGAAAGTGATAGCGTCCAGGGAATTCCTCACCCTAATAATATCAACAGACAGTTCCCGACACTTTTATTTTACCAACAAATGCGGAGACTGGAAGAACTGGAGGCTAACAAATGTACAGACGGACTAGTACATAGATCCCCAAACATTTTTGACCCACCGCCCACTTTGCACAACATTAACTTTGTAACGCCCTCCACATTATAACAGTTTCCCAACGCCTCCTCTCCACTCCCAACATATATACATGCTCTATATTCTCTTTGACATAGAAAATTGATATATATTTCTGTCATGCATAGTCAATTTTCAAATGATTATATGCACGAAATAGAAAATTAATGAAAAAATGAATCGTGTAAGACGGGCATTAGATGAATTAAAATGGAGAATTTAAATTTTAAATGATTATTCAATCGCAAAATCACGAAAATAATTTATTTACAATATTTATGATTAATTTCTTCTTTAGAGCCACTGACCCTAATCGCCTGAACACCCCCCAAATTCTTCTGAACCCACTATCGCCCCTAGAACGCTTCAGCGCCACTGGGGCGGTACCGCCCACTATGGGAAAAGCTGGACTAGTATATCAAACACCGGGTTGTGATATGTGTTTGTATGTGTGTGTTTGTGTGTGTCTGGGTAGATATGTCTGTTTGTGTGTGTCTGAGCGTCTGGGCGGATATGTCTGTTTGTGTGTCTGAGCGTCTGGGTGATATGTCTGTTTGTGTGTCTGAGCGTCTGGGTGGATATGTCTGTTTGTGTGTCTGAGCGTCTGGGTGGATATGTCTGTTTGTGTGTCTGAGCGTCTGGGTGGATATGTCTGTTTGTGTGTCTGAGCGTCTGGGCGGATATGTCTGTGTGTGTGTCTGAGCGTCTGGGTGTATATGTCTGTTTGTGTGTCTGAGCGTCTGGGTGGATGTGTCTGTTTGTGTGTCTGAGCGTCTGGGTGGATATGTCTGTTTGTGTGTGTCTGAGCGTCCGGGTGGATATGTCTGTTTGTGTGTGTGAGCGTCTGGGTGGGTATGCCTGTTTGTGTGTCTGAGCATCTGGGTGGATATGTCTGTTTGTGTGTGTCTGAGCGTCTGGGTGGATATGTCTGTTTGTGTGTGTATGAGCGTCTGGGTGGATATGTCTGTTTGTGTGTGTGAGCGTCTGGGTGGATATGTCTGTTTGTGTGTGTCTGAGCGTCTGGGTGGATATGTCTGTTTGTGTGTGTCTGAGTGTCTGGGTGGATATGTCTGTGTGTGTGTGTCTGAGCGTCTGGGTGGATATGTCTGTTTGTGTGTGTCTGAGCGTCTGGGTGGATATGTCTGTGTGTGTGTGTCTGAGCGTCTGGGTGGATATGTCTGTTTGTGTGTCTGAGCGTCTGGGTGGATATGTCTGTTTGTGTGTCTGAGCGTCTGGGCGGATATGTCTGTGTGTGTGTCTGAGCGTCTGGGTGTATATGTCTGTTTGTGTGTCTGAGCGTCTGGGTGGATGTGTCTGTTTGTGTGTCTGAGCGTCTGGGTGGATATGTCTGTTTGTGTGTGTCTGAGCGTCCGGGTGGATATGTCTGTTTGTGTGTGTGAGCGTCTGGGTGGGTATGCCTGTTTGTGTGTCTGAGCATCTGGGTGGATATGTCTGTTTGTGTGTGTCTGAGCGTCTGGGTGGATATGTCTGTTTGTGTGTGTATGAGCGTCTGGGTGGATATGTCTGTTTGTGTGTGTGAGCGTCTGGGTGGATATGTCTGTTTGTGTGTGTCTGAGCGTCTGGGTGGATATGTCTGTTTGTGTGTGTCTGAGTGTCTGGGTGGATATGTCTGTGTGTGTGTTCTGAGCGTCTGGGTGGATATGTCTGTTTGTGTGTGTCTGAGCGTCTGGGTGGATATGTCTGTGTGTGTGTGTCTGAGCGTCTGGGTGGATATGTCTGTTTGTGTGTGTCTGAGCGTCTGGGTGGATATGTCTGTTTGTGTGTGTCTGAGCGTCTGGGTGGATATGTCTGTTTGTGTGTGTGAGCGTCTGGGTGGATATGTCTGTTTGTGTGTGTCTGAGCGTCTGGGTGGATATGTCTGTTTGTGTGTGTCTGAGCGTCTGGGTGGATATGTCTGTGTGTGTGTGTCTGAGCGTCTGGGTGGATATGTCTGTTTGTGTGTGTGAGCGTCTGGGTAGATATGTCTGTTTGTGTGTCTGAGCGTCTGGGTGGATATGTCTGTTTGTGTGTGTCTGAGCGTCTGGGTGGATATGTCTGTTTGTGTGTGTCTGAGCGTCTGGGTAGATATGTCTGTTTGTGTGTCTGAGCGTCTGGGTGGATATGTCTGTTTGTGTGTGTGAGCGTCTGGGTGGATATGTCTGTTTGTGTGTGTCTGAGCGTCTGGGTGGATATGTCTGTTTGTGTGTGTCTGAGCGTCTGGGTGGATATGTCTGTTTGTGTGTCTGAGCGTCTGGGTGGATATGTCTGTTTGTGTGTGTCTGAGCGTCCGGGTGGATATGTCTGTTTGTGTGTGTGAGCGTCTGGGTGGGTATGCCTGTTTGTGTGTCTGAGCATCTGGGTGGATATGTCTGTTTGTGTGTGTCTGAGCGTCTGGGTGGATATGTCTGTTTGTGTGTGTCTGAGCGTCTGGGTGGATATGTCTGTTTGTGTGTGTGAGCGTCTGGGTGGATATGTCTGTTTGTGTGTGTCTGAGCGTCTGGGTGGATATGTCTGTTTGTGTTTTCTGAGTGTCTGGGTGGATATGTCTGTGTGTGTGTGTCTGAGCGTCTGGGTGGATATGTCTGTTTGTGTGTGTCTGAGCGTCTGGGTGGATATGTCTGTGTGTGTGTGTCTGAGCGTCTGGGTGGATATGTCTGTTTGTGTGTGTCTGAGCGTCTGGGTGGATATGTCTGTTTGTGTGTGTCTGAGCGTCTGGGTGGATATGTCTGTTTGTGTGTGTGAGCGTCTGGGTGGATATGTCTGTTTGTGTGTGTCTGAGCGTCTGGGTGGATATGTCTGTTTGTGTGTGTCTGAGCGTCTGGGTGGATATGTCTGTGTGTGTGTGTCTGAGCGTCTGGGTGGATATGTCTGTTTGTGTGTGTGAGCGTCTGGGTAGATATGTCTGTTTGTGTGTCTGAGCGTCTGGGTGGATATGTCTGTTTGTGTGTGTCTGAGCGTCTTGGTGGATATGTCTGTTTGTGTGTGTCTGAGCGTCTGGGTAGATATGTCTGTTTGTGTGTCTGAGCGTCTGGGTGGATATGTCTGTTTGTGTGTGTGAGCGTCTGGGTGGATATGTCTGTTTGTGTGTGTCTGAGAGTCTGGGTGGATATGTCTGTTTGTGTGTGTCTGAGCGTCTAGGTGGATATGTCTGTTTGTGTGTGTCTGAGCGTCTGGGTGGATATGTCTGTTTGTGTGTGTGAGCGTCTGGGTGGATATGTCTGTTTGTGTGTGTCTGAGCGTCTGGGTGGATATGTCTGTTTGTGTGTGTCTGAGTGTCTGGGTGGATATGTCTGTGTGTGTGTGTCTGAGCGTCTGGGTGGATATGTCTGTTTGTGTGTGTCTGAGCGTCTGGGTGGATATGTCTGTGTGTGTGTGTCTGAGCGTCTGGGTGGATATGTCTGTTTGTGTGTCTGAGCGTCTGGGTGGATATGTCTGTTTGTGTGTGTCTGAGCGTCTGGGCGGATATGTCTGTTTGTGTGTCTGAGCGTCTGGGTGGATATGTCTGTTTGTGTGTCTGAGCGTCTGGGTGGATATGTCTGTTTGTGTGTCTGAGCGTCTGGGTGGATATGTCTGTTTGTGTGTGTCTGAGCGTCTGGGTGGATGTGTCTGTTTGTGTGTCTGAGCGTCTGGGTGGATATGTCTGTTTGTGTGTGTCTGAGCGTCCGGGTGGATATGTCTGTTTGTGTGTGTGAGCGTCTGGGTGGGTATGCCTGTTTGTGTGTCTGAGCATCTGGGTGGATATGTCTGTTTGTGTGTGTCTGAGCGTCTGGGTGGATATGTCTGTTTGTGTGTGTCTGAGCGTCTGGGTGGATATGTCTGTTTGTGTGTGAGCGTCTGGGTGGATATGTCTGTTTGTGTGTGTCTGAGCGTCTGGGTGGATATGTCTGTTTGTGTGTGTCTGAGTGTCTGGGTGGATATGTCTGTGTGTGTGTGTCTGAGCGTCTGGGTGGATATGTCTGTTTGTGTGTGTCTGAGCGTCTGGGTGGATATGTCTGTGTGTGTGTGTCTGAGCGTCTGGGTGGATATGTCTGTTTGTGTGTGTCTGAGCGTCTGGGTGGATATGTCTGTTTGTGTGTGTCTGAGCGTCTGGGTGGATATGTCTGTTTGTGTGTGTCGGAGCGTCTGGGTGGATATGTCTGTTTGTGTGTGTCTGAGCGTCTGGGTGGATATGTCTGTTTGTGTGTGTCTGAGCGTCTGGGTGGATATGTCTGTGTGTGTGTGTCTGAGCGTCTGGGTGGATATGTCTGTTTGTGTGTGTGAGCGTCTGGGTAGATATTTCTGTTTGTGTGTCTGAGCGTCTGGGTGGATATGTCTGTTTGTGTGTGTCTGAGCGTCTGGGTGGATATGTCTGTTTGTGTGTGTCTGAGCGTCTGGGTAGATATGTCTGTTTGTGTGTCTGAGCGTCTGGGTGGATATGTCTGTTTGTGTGTGTGAGCGTCTGGGTGGATATGTCTGTTTGTGTGTGTCTGAGCGTCTGGGTGGATATGTCTGTTTGTGTGTGTCTGAGCGTCTGGGTGGATATGTCTGTTTGTGTGTCTGAGCGTCTGGGTGGATATGTCTGTTTGTGTGTGTCTGAGCGTCCGGGTGGATATGTCTGTTTGTGTGTGTGAGCGTCTGGGTGGGTATGCCTGTTTGTGTGTCTGAGCATCTGGGTGGATATGTCTGTTTGTGTGTGTCTGAGCGTCTGGGTGGATATGTCTGTTTGTGTGTGTCTGAGCGTCTTGGTGGATATGTCTGTTTGTGTGTGTGAGCGTCTGGGTGGATATGTCTGTTTGTGTGTGTCTGAGCGTCTGGGTGGATATGTCTGTTTGTGTGTGTCTGAGTGTCTGGGTGGATATGTCTGTGTGTGTGTCTGAGCGTCTGGGTGGATATGTCTGTTTGTGTGTGTCTGAGCGTCTGGGTGGATATGTCTGTGTGTGTGTGTCTGAGCGTCTGGGTGGATATGTCTGTTTGTGTGTGTCTGAGCGTCTGGGTGGATATGTCTGTTTGTGTGTGTGAGCGTCTGGGTGGATATGTCTGTTTGTGTGTGTCTGAGCGTCTGGGTGGATATGTCTGTTTGTGTGTGTCTGAGCGTCTGGGTGGATATGTCTGTGTGTGTGTGTCTGAGCGTCTGGGTGGATATGTCTGTTTGTGTGTGTGAGCGTCTGGGTAGATATGTCTGTTTGTGTGTCTGAGCGTCTGGGTGGATATGTCTGTTTGTGTGTATGAGCGTCTGGGTGGATATGTCTGTTTGTGTGTGTCTGAGCGTCTGGGTGGATATGTCTGTTTGTGTGTGTCTGAGCGTCTGGTGGATATGTCTGTTTGTGTGTGTCTGAGCGTCTGGGTGGATATGTCTGTTTGTGTGTGTCTGAGCGTCTGGGTGGATATGTCTGTTTGTGTGTGTCTGAGCGTCTGGGTGGATATGTCTGTTGTGTGTGTCTGAGCGTCTGGGTGGATATGTCTGTGTGTGTGTGTCTGTATGGGTGTAGGTCTGTGTATGTGTTTTCTTCTTCGAGCGCTCCATATCAACCACTCTGTTTGATTTGTATGTGATCTGAGTCTAGGCGCGATTGTACGTTGTGTCAGTTATACGCCTACAAGTAGGACTGCACATCCGATTTCTGCGATGTTTTTTTATTTATTAGGTTAGCATCCCTAGGCTCCTGTTTCAGTCGCCTCTTACGACATGCCTTGTAGGTCACACTGTTACTATTCTTTGCTTTTCTTGCGGACCCCGACAACACACTGGCGGGTACTGAATCGATCTAATAGCCTTCCAGACGCTCCCATAGGCGCTTAGTCCCACATGGTAGAGCGTTAGAAATACTTAAGGTTCATTTGAATTGATAAACAAACAAACTATCTATTCTATTCCTCAGATGCGAAATCCAAACCCAACAAACGTCCCACATGGGATCATTTAGTCCCAACTTATTTTATAAGCTGGCACCCATTTGGACTAAGACTGGGAGACATTCTAAATACGCAGGTATCACATTACGCTTCATGTCCTTTCATCTTCCGAGGATTGTTTTTCTAGGTCACTTGAAAGACCAGGATGTCTTGTAAAAACAAGAAACCTTGAGTAAAGTCAGCATATACCCCCTTTCGCAAACTGTGCAAACAGCTTTCCAGAAACTTCCTTTACCTAAATTCCACTTTCAACCGTCATTGATTCATTTATTTCCTTAACCTTGGTGCAGGATTCCGCAACAAATTCTGCGGTTCAACGATGGTAGTGAGGAATTTGGTATACTAAGTTTGTTCTCCTACACAGCTGTCATCAGTCCCACATCAAACGTTTTCAGCCCTCGTCGTGGCATCGTTTCTTACGATTCGTCTTAAACTCGTGAACGTGTGCTGCTTGGTAATTGGTGGTCAGGGAATTGTTATTACATCCATATTGGACAGTTTCCATTACAAGAGAAGTAAATGCATCCCTGCATTGGCGTCCCCACGTTAAGGTAAGGGATGAAGGCCAAGTCTCCCCACCCCCAAAATAAAATTAAAATATGCGACAGGACTTTGTAATGAAAATTCTTTTCACGAATCTGGTCGTCTCAATTTGAATCGTTTGGTCGTCAAAAAATGGATCGTGTAAGAAGGGCATAAGATGAATTAAAATGCAGAATTCAAATTTTAAATGATTATTCAATCGCAAAATCACGAAAATAATTTATTTAAAAATATTTATTATTTATTTCTTCTTTAAGGAGCCACCGCCCCTTAATCGCCTGAACACCCCCAAATTCTTCTGAACCCACTATCACCCCCTAGAACGCTTCAGCGCCCACAGGGGGCGGTACCGCCCACTTTGGGAAACGCTGTTTTATGTGCTCAACTTGAGCACGTGACCTACGTTTTATCGTCCGTCTCCGATAGGACTAGGAACTCGATCTCACCTACACTGAGATCAGGGATCTCTGGAAAGAAATATCCAGATTGCTCCTTGAGGGAAAGAACAAGACACTCAGACACAAACACGTACAATGATACATCCACTCACAGCAAGACACACACACACACTAACACACACATTCACACCCACACACCCTTCAGATTGGTTTTCTGGGAAGATGATCCACTAGCACACAGACCCACACATTCACACACACACACCCTTCGGGGTGGGGGGGGGATGTATGTAGATAAGTGGTTTAACCCTTTGCCTTGGGAGTCGAGAGTCGTGGGTTCGAGTCCAGACCGCGCCATTCTGTTCACGAGTGCAGTTTTTTTCCAGAGTTCCTTAGGATTGTTGATGGAGCTACGGAGTTCGTGCTTTGTGCAATACTCTCAGCAGGTGGCGTGCCATTTCCGCGGAGAGGGACCGAGCCGTATGGGGTAAACCCGGTGCAATGAAGTCAATCCTTCGACTTTTAAACCCTTTAAACCCTTTAAACACTTTAAACCCTTAAACACACACCCTTCAGATTGGTTTGCTGTGAAGTTGATCCACTAGCACACAGACCCACACATGCACACACACTAACACACACACACCATTCAGTGTGAAATTGATCCACCAGTTACTAATCTTCTAGAATCAAACTCGTGACGTATTATTAGATCACATACCGAAGCCGTTCCCTGGTACCCCTCACTCAGACGCTACTCATCCCCGACTGTTTGTAAACATTTACTTCCGGTACGTGAGCGAGGATGTTCCACATGAAAGGGTGGCGGTATATTTACTTACTAGCTGACCACTGGGGTTGATATTGATAGGTGGATGCAGTGAAATCTATCTGTGGTCAGCGATCAAAGGGGACGAGTTTCGGTTGAGCTACTGAACAGGAGATGATGAATTAAACAGTTATTTTGTTGAAATATTTTCTGAAATGTTTGAAATGTGTTTATGTGTGTTTGAGAAAGAAAGAGAGAGAGAGAGAGAGAGAGAGAGAAGGAGACAAAGAAAGGCAGGGCAAGAAAGAGAGAAAGAATGAGAGAGAGAAAGAGAAAGAATGAGAGAAACAGAAAGAAAGAGAAAGAAAGAATTAGAAAAGTGAGAAAGATAAATAAAGGGAGAGAGAGAGAGAAAGAGAGAGAGAGAAAGAGAGAGAGAGAGAATGAGAGAGAGAGAGAAAGAATGAGAGAGAGAGAATGAGAGAGAGAGAAAGAATGAGAGAGAGAGAGAAAGAATGAGAGAGAGAGAATGAGAGAGAGAGAAAGAGAGAATGAGAGAGAGAGAGAGAGAGAGAAAGAATGAGAAAGATAGAGAGCGTGAAAGACAAAATGATAGAGATAAAATCATGTTAAATAGAGAATGGGATTGATTGATTGATTGATTAATTGATAGGACAATCATCATTGCATTTCGGTGAGTAACCACGTATGCTCCGATCTCTTTCGTACACAGGAGAATCTCAACCGCAGCGCACAGACTCCGTAGAATTTGAGAGAATCTCTGATGAAATCGTAAGATAGTGAAAATTTGTGTCTGAATTTTTAAAAATACATGAATTTTGCCCAGGCAGCGCACTGCAGCATTTCTGTACAATTTTAACTGTAAACTTATATGATGAAATTGTTTTACCTACACGAGACTCACGATCTCCGTTCGAAGACTAGACATCGCTATAATTGAGACAGGATCTTTGAAAGTGCAATCGCTAAAGACAGTGGAACAGCGAGTACATTTGGTGTGAATGTAAACACTAATCTGCCACAGAGACCAGTGTGTCTTGAGCTTAGATCTCTAATTACTACTACTACCACTCTACACCACATTACTATTACACTACTACTACTACTACTACTACTCTACTACTACTCCCATACTACTACTACCTACTTCTACAATCTCCTCTACCTCACTACTAACTACACTACTACACTACTACCTACTACAACACCATCATCTCTACTAACTACACTACTACTATCAACTGCTACTACACACACTACACACATCACATTACTGCTTACTGCTACTACTACTACTACTAGCACACACCACTCTCTACTGCTCCCTCTACTGCTACTACTACTACACTCACATCACTCTACTACTACCACACCACTACACACTACTACACTACTACTACTACACACTACTACACTACCATACTACTACTACTACTACTACTACTACTACTACCACTACTACTACTCTACACTACTACCACTACTACTACTACTACTACTACCACTCACTACTCCCACTACACTACTACTACTACTACTACTACACTACTACCACTACTACTACTACTACTACTACTACTACTACTACTACTACCACTCTACTCACTACTACTACTACTCTACCTACTACTACTACTACCAACTCACTCATACTACTACTACTACTACTACTACTACTACTACTACTACTACCATACACTACTACTACTACTACTACTACTACTACTACTACTACTACTACACTACTCACTACTACTACTACTACACTACCTACTACCACTACTACACTACTACTCACTACTACTACTACTACTACATCCACTACTACACCTACTACTACTACACTACTCACTACTACTACACTACTACTCACTACTACTACCATACCACTCACTACACTACACTACTACACTACCACTACTACTACACTACTACTCCACTACTACTACTACATCACTACTACACTACTCACTACACTACTACTACTCACACTACCACCACTACACTACTACTACTACCACTCACTACTACTACTCACTACACTACACTACCACTACACACTACTACTACATACTAACCACTACACTACTACTACCACTACACTACCACTACCACTACTACTACCACTACACTACTACTACACCACTCACTACTCACTACACTACTACTACCTACTCTACCACTACACATACCACTTACCACTACTACACTACTCACTACACTACTACCACCACTACTACACTACTCACTACTACCACTACTACTACCACTACTACTCTACTACTACACCACATACTACACTACTACACTACCACCACTACTACTACTACACACTACCACTACTACTACTACACTACCACTCACTACTACTACTACCACCTACTACTACTACTACCACCACTACTCACTACTACCACCACTACTACTCACTACCACTACACTACACTACTACCACTACCACTACTACTACCATACTACACTACTACTACACCACTACGTACCTACCACCACTACTACTCACTACACACCACTCACTACCTACTACTACCACTACCTACTACCACTACTCACTACACACTACCACACCACTACACACTACTACCTACTACTACCACTACTACTACTACCACTACTACTACTACCACACTACTACTCACTACACACTACTACTACTACTCACTACTCACTACCACTACTACTACTACTACACTACTACTACTACTACTACACTACATATACTACACTACTCTACCTACTACCTACTACCCACTCACTACTACCTACTACCACCATCCACTACTACTACTCACTACTACTCACACTACCACTACTACTACACACCGCTACACCAACCTCACTACCATCCACTACCACCACTCACTACTCACACCACTCACTACTACTACACTACTACTACTCACTACCACTACTACTACTACCACTCACTGCACCATTACACATACTACCAACTACTACACTACTACCACCACTACACTACTAACTACCACATCCACTACACTACTACTACTACTACTACTACTACTACACCACCACTACCACTACTACTACACTACTACTACCACACCACTACTACCACTACACCACTATTACTACTACTACTACTACCACTACTACTACTACTACCACTACTACTACTACACCACTACTACTACTACCACTACTACTACTACTACCACTACTACTACCACTATTACTATTACCACTACTACTACTACTACTACAACTACTACTACCACTATTACTATTACCACTTCAGCTAATACTTCTTCTTCGAACTTTCCATAGCGACCACTTTTTAAACTTTTATTTGTGATCTTCAGAAGTGAGAGGTATGTTTAATCAGCTTGCCACGGGAACCATCAGTATGCATACTCTTCAATATCTGTTGGTCGAGACTAAGAACCTATGGATCTGCCCTGAGTGCAATGACGTTAGTTTAGTAAGCAATAACCAATTATTTGTGATCGTTATGTGATCTAAGCCTAAGAGCGATAAATGGTACGTTGTGCCATTTATGCGTCCACATGTAGGCCAGCACATCCGATTTCTGCAACGCTTTTTATTTAATAGTGTAGCTTCCCCAGACACCTACCTCAGTCGCCTCTTACGACATGCCTTGTAGGTTGCAGTGTTACTAATCTTTGCTCCCCTTGTGAGCCTCGGTAACATACGGACGAATGAGAATGCAATAACACTCGCAGTATTGAACCGTTTAAAATGCCGGAAATTAGAAAAAAACCAGTATGGAAGTAATATTTGAAGAATATTTTGCTTGTACGTCATTTAATTAGATATTTAAAAAATAGACGAAAATAAATAATCAAATATTATTCTATCTGTTACTCATTGTTTTAATTCGAGTTTTTAACACTTCCAAGTTCAACAAATTTGATTGGATTAATCTAAATGAAACCAATAACCTGATTGGTCGATTTAATTAAAACGGGTTGTGATTGGTTAGATTAGATATCACGTGATGAAAGATTATCATAGTTCTGTCAAATCTTGATGCGAAATTGGAATTCCGCATTTGCTCATCTCTCTTTAATATGCACGTGCATGTGTGCCTAGGCTTCCGCGCGCTGGTCGTGGATGTTGACACTAGGAAACTCACACCACAAGATGGGACTGGACATTGCAGATGAAGATTTAAGGAAGTTACCTGCTGAAGGGGCGTATCTGACAGATATCACAATTTAGTATGGATATGAAAGAAAGACAGACAGTACACAAACAAAGAGTAATATTACTTCAATATAGCGGATACAAAGTAAAATACCGATCACGTAAAAGGTGGACTTCAAAGATGTTTGTTGTGGTGTTGTTTTTTTCGTTCGCTTGCTGTTAATTCGATGGAGCGACGGCATCAAGAACAGCCTTACGAACATGAATATCAGCTTACAAAATGCCTTTAAAAAAGCACACACAAGATCACTACGTTTCACCCCCAACACTTCCATAAAGAAGTAAATGGTGGAAGAGAAGAAGAAGAAGAAGCTGTTAATTCAGGGGGAAGTCATGACGCCTGATATTGCGCTTCTGACTGAGTTTTTGCGTGAGGCTTGCTTACCATTTGACTGGTTTCCTCGGCATATAGTGCGACTTCTCTATCAGATTTCCTGCCTTTGGGGAGGTCGTTCCGTACGCATGGTATGATAAGCAACTTTTTAATGATCTTTTAAAGCCGTATATTTTGGCTTGGATCTACGTCAAAGAGCATTTACTACTTTGTTGACTGGGTGATGTCGTTCCAGTTTATGAGCATTCTCAACCATTCTAGTGGTAGTCAATGGAACCGTCACTTTTCTTGTATTCATTGCTCTTTATCGATCATTTTTCGCCGTATATTTGAGCTGGATGATCTTCGGAAACATGGACACTGAACAAGCAGTTAAAAGACAGAATTGATGCATTTGAGATGTGGATATATAGAAGACTAGGCAGAGTTTCATGGACAGAAAAACAGACAAATAAACAAGTTTTAGGAAAACTAGGCATGAAGAAACAATTATTAAGAGAAATACAATTCAGACAAGTAAAGTATTTTGGGCACATAAAAAGACATGACACCATGATAAAACATTTACTAGAGGGGAAAGTTGAGGGGAAGAGCAAGAGGAAGATCGAGAGATAAGAGGGAGGGAAACTTTAAAGAAATGGACAGGATACAGTCTGGCAGTGTGCAACACCAAGGCTAAAGACAGAGGATGCTGGAGATTCATTGCAGCCAACCTTCGATGTGGAGACGGCACCTGATGATGATGATGATCTTCGGCTAAAAGCATGTCTACAATATGAGCTTTTTCTGACCATTTTATGTCTTTCCGTCCTCCGAGATAACAGAGGCAACTAAAGACACTGTTTATGAAGCACACACAAAAACCCCTTCTTGAAATATCTTCTTACCCTGAAGCTGTGAGGCACATCATGACTGGGGAAGAGAAAGAAAGACAACGTGCATAGAGAGGCTCGCTCCAGGTGTCTCCTATTTCGTCCTGACGATGAAAGACAAAACATGATTAGAGAATAGATAGATAAAAGAAAGAATGGCAATGAGAGGTATGTATTATAGAGTTGTATTTTAAAATGAATTTAAAGCCGGATTGACTTCATTACACTGGGTTTTACTTCATATGGATCGGTCCCTCTCCGCATAAATAGCACACCACCTGCCATTTAAATAAAAAACACAGAAAGTGTACAGACTACTAGTTTAATAAATAAAGGCAAAGCGCACAGACTGAACTAAAAAAAATTGTAAGAAAAAGACAAAGTGTACAGACTACAAGTCGCCTGCTAAGCGTGTTGTACACAGTAGATTCACCGTAGTCTTATCAACAATCCTAATGACCTCATGAAAACATTGCATATTGGACTCAATCCGGATTCTTCTACATTCTTCTTCAGCGATCTCTGGTCATGCGCTTAATTTACTGTGGACCACAAATTGAGCTGTCAGGTTCCCCAAAGTTTAGTTTTCAGGTCGACTGGGTGTGGCCAGATGTTGCTTCTCAGCTCACACAGGAGAGGACAGTCTTGCAGGATATGCTCCGGTGTCTGTTCCGCCTGCTGACACTGACAGAGAGCTGTTTGACTTATTCCTAGTCTATATAAGTGTTTGTTGAGTCTGCAGTGTCCGGTGCGTAGTCGAAATATAATGACCTGGTCTGTTCTGCTTAGGTCTTTGAGGGAGTCTTTTCCATAATCATATCCAGTGTTTGTCTTCCAGTCTACTGCAGATTTTCTCTGTATGAGGGTTTTAACCTCTTGAACAGACAAGACAAGGGTTGGTAAATTTGCTCTTTGACACTGCCCTCCTTAGCTAAGACATCGGCAATCCGGATTCGAACCCCCAACCTTTAAAACGACAGGCGAACGTCTAAACCACTTCGCCGTGGATACTTACAATTTGAATAGAATTGTTACAGAAGAGTCCTCCGTATAACATGGAAAGAGAAGAGAACAAATAGATCTATTCAGAAAGAACTCAAAATCAAAGAAAACTGATTAATGCTACAAATAAAAATGAGAAAATTGAAGTATTTTGAATGAATGTACGAAACCAAACGGGGCCGCAGGCGCAGTAATGTAACGATAAACCGTGGCGCCAGGGTCAGTGTGCTGCCACTGATCAAGATCCTACCCCACCTCCAAGGGGTGACCCTGGTAACAGATTAATGTCTGGCTAAGCGGGTAGGGATCGAAGGAGAGCTACTTGGAATTGGTAGAAGGGTAGGTGCATACATGTCTGATATGAGATCTGATCGCAATATAGACGATGAGAATCTCAGCACATGCGTCTACACGTCTCTCCTGTCCAATAATGCGTCAAAGATGATTCATCATACGAATCTGACGCCCATGTGGTTACCAGGGCCCAAATTCGAGGTAAACAATAGAACCACTAATACCTACCAACTGCCATTGACGGCGAAAGTGGAGGTTTGGCGTGGACTAGCTACCCCATCCAGTAAAAAACACTCAGCTATAAAACCGCAAAAAGTACACGAGAGCTTGAAAAGCCTTGGCTGGGAACCTATGCCTCCTTTGGGGAGAAGGGTAGAAGATGAAGAAGAACACGAAACCGAACGCAAAGAAGAAGAAGAAGAAGAAGCACAAGATGAATAATAAGACAGAAACTAGTGAAAAGAAAAATATACCCAAAAAATGTAAAATGTACGATTACCATATAATTCGTATAAGAAAAAAAACATTGATACGGTACGTCTGCCACAACTGCCACAAAAATTGTGGCAAGATGGTTAAACTAAAACCAGATATACATCCCAAGTGGTGGTTAGACTACTAACCATTTCCCAGTACTCATTGAATGACAATGTCTCATTTGACAACAACGCGGAAGTTACGTAAAACTTCATGGTTAGGGGAATAACCGTACGTGATCTGGGGTTTCCCCTCGGGTTCCTAGAAATTTGTATTTTACAATGATGTCCCAAAGTGAATTTTCAATGCGATGTTTGCACTTATTATATGCTAATGTTTACTTTATTTTGTTTAACGTTTTGATCCAGCATCATCATGTGCTGTTATTCTTCTTCCTCTTCGTCGAACTGTCAATATCGACCACTTGTTCGCCCGAGTGGTTACCGGGGCCCGCCGAGTGGTTACCGGGCCCGCCTGAGTGGTTACCAGGGCCCAAATTTGGGATGTAAAGAATAGAACCACTGTTACCTGCCGCGCATGTCGTATGAGGCGACTAAGGAGGTGTGGCTGAAATCGGATGCATGTGTCCTAAACGTGTAGAAGTCTATGCGTTTAGGGGCCTACAAACCAATGTACAACGTATACACGTTCTTGGCAAAGATCAAACGTATCACAGAGTGATTAAAATTGGTCGTAAAGAACGAACGCAAAGAAGAAGAAGATCACTTGTTAAACTACTCTTTGTGATTTGTATGTGATCCAAGCCTAAAAGCGATTGCACGTTGTGCCAGTTATGCGCCTAGATGTATAACAGCACATCCAATTTCTGCAATGCTTTTTATTTACGAATGGCTCATTGGTTGTGTTCGTAAAAGCTCTCGTATTGCTAGGCTAGGCGATTGGTGTCGTAAGGTCTAGGGTAAGTGGTTCAAGTCTCGTGTTTGTCTATTTGATTTTTCGGAAGCTCTTAATACCTGTACCTGTTTATTTGTTGATCATATTCGTTAATTCCGTTGCTTCCTCTGGAGTTCTTGAAAAAACTCCTTGTGCTCATCTTATTTACTAAGGTAACTTCCCTAGGCTCCTACTTCTTACGACATGCTTTGTAGGTAGCAGTGTTACTATTTTTGCTCCCTTGAGAGCAGCGGAAACACACTGGTGAGAATGTAACTGATGAGTTGAGCATAACGACTGTAGAGTCTGTTATTAAAATTGCTTGATTGATAGTACCACCATCATCACACTTCGGTGAGTAACCATGTGTGCTCCGATCTCTTTCTTACACAGGGAGATCTCAACGACAGTGCAGGAACTCCGTAGATTATTATTTTTGAGGTTATTATAGGATTCGGTTAAGCCATCTATCCATCTTTTTCATGGTCTTCCCCTCGCCTTCTTTCCAAATCTTCTGTTGTAGCGTTTGGTTGCATTCTTATCCTCTTCTTCTTCGAGCGCTCCATAACGACCACTTGTTAACCACTCTGTGTGATTTGTATGTGATTTGAGCCTAAGAGTGATTCTTCCTTGTGCCAGTTATGCTCCTACAAGTAGGCCAGCACATCCGATTTCTGTGATGCTTTTTATTTACTAGTGTAGCTTTCCTAGGTCCCTACCTCAGTCGCCTCTTACGACATGCCTTGTAGGGCGCAGTATTACAATTCTCTGCTTCCCTTGCGGGAGTCGACAACACACGAGCGTTTAAAGATACTACTGAGAATAAATTAGTTTCTGGATAAGTAAAAGACCTGGGATATTTCAAGATGAGATCTGATCTAGGTTAACAGTAAGTCTGCGATTCCTCGTCTGGGGAACAGATTAAGGGAACTATGTTGCATAATACAAGACGATCAGTTAGCAAAACTGCCTGACACGGTACCAACCAGGGGAAGTAATTCATTTGTCGATGTCAGCAGGGGAGGCTATCACTAAAATCTATGAGTGGTTTTCCAGAACTTTCTCCAGTGGAAACTTGACTCTGAAAGAATTTGGGGGTGAGATATTGTACGTCAAATCATTGCTTTGAACTTGGCGGTGGAAGCAAGAATGGGGTAACACAAAATAAACAACAGAATCAATCCTAGATGAATAAATCAAAACAGAAGATAATGTATTTTTGTGGGTTTTTTTACTAACACATTTTGTAGTAAAGGTGGGGGTTTCAGTGGCGTATAGGTTAGTTTATATGGTAGGGTTGTTGCAGAGCGAAATGTAGCATACAGGATAACTACTTTCAGTATCTTCTTTTTCTTCGAACGCTCCATATCAACCACTTGTCAACCACTCTGTGTGATTTGTATGTGATCTGAGCCTAAGAGTAATTGTACGTTGTGCCAGTTATGCGCCTACAAGTAAGTCAGCACATTAAATTTCTGCGCTGCTTTTTATTTACTAGGGTAGCATTCCTAGGTCCCTACATTTGTCGCCTCTCACGATATGCATTGTAGGTTGCAGTGGTACTATTCGTTGCTTCCGTTGTGGGCCCTGGAACCACACGGGTGACTTCCAGCATAAGGATGGAGGTTGAAGCTTCCCCTGCTGTCCTCCATTGTTTCTCTGGGACTGCATTTACTGGGGCACTTCTCAGTTATCACTTATTTGGGGACTATCATCATAGCACTCCGGACACGTCACTAGGTGCGCCGATCTCCGCCTCAACAAATCCAGTAGCGTTAAACGGCCCAACACGCCAGGTCGATGTTGATTAATCAATCTCTTTGCATATTTTGTATGGGGCCATCCATAAATTATGTCAACAACTTTTAGGCAATATTTGACCCACCCCCTCCCCCTTGTCAACAACTGTCAAACTTCCAGCGACCCCCTAATAAAATTATGTCAACAAATATTTACTCCCCCCAAACAGACGAACCGTATTTTATACGACTCGCTTAGTACTTAAATATTAATGCAGAAATAAAATAAAAGGTTTACACAAATTATTAATTAATTATATTACACTTTTTACATTGTTTAACATATTTCAAATTGACTAAACTTTGAATTTATAAACAGACTACTTTATAGGCCTATTTTGCAGTCAGTTTTTCAAATTTTTCTATCTTCTATCATCTTCCCACGGAGAAGCCAAATGTTCCTCTATTGTTACAATGGGCATTGTCGCTGATTTATCATTGATGTCACCTTCTGGAACCAACATATCAGACAAGTCTACATCATCTTCGTCTAACCATTCTGCGCTTAACATCTCTCTATGAGCAATAAATGCCATCAGTTCTATGTGCCTTTTTGCATCCACTTGCACTGGCCGAATACGTTGTGGTTGAGGAGGTGCATGTGCTAATTGCCCAGGTCCAAGATCACGTTGTCGGTGCAGTTGAACATGCTTCTTCAACATGACTTGTGAAGCAACATAGAGGTGACAGATTTTGCAAATTCGTTCAACCAACGACGACTGAATGGAAGGACAATATAGATCATATGGAAGAATTTTGAATGCCTTTGCAGATCGAGGTAACATGTTATCAAGTTTCAAAGACTGGTTGAAGAAAAGAGAAGGAAATCTGTGCAAGTCGCTCTCAGATGCATCAGGTGCTTTAAGGCCTCCAGTAGTCTGGCAGACTGGAATTGGTGGTGGAAGGAATCTATCGGCAACAATATCAAAATATGAGCTTCGAATTGGCTGGCAACAATTTTCATTATGGCATTTCACAATTTGCAAAAAAGTATTGACTTGTTCTTACATGGTTTTTGTACCAATCTTGATCTTTAGTTAGCAAACTTTCTGTCTCAAGTTCAGACACTTCAGGCACAATATACTCTGCGACTGTTGGAAAATTGTCCAGAGTGACTTGTGTCCACACTTTAGTTACTCATCTGCATGGTTGTAGCCTATGCTTGTCTAGTTTCATTATATATAGGCATGCGTCTTTAAGGCATAGCATACATACTCTTAGTATCATACATAGTCAAATCTTACACATGTGTTATATTAAAAGAGCTCTCAAGTTTCATAGACTCAGTAATCTGTCTGTGGCTTAGAGCAGTCTGAATTTATAGTGTCAGCATTCCATGGACTTCTATTAAATATATAATAGCATTATTAATAATAGAAGACCATGCAGTCATCCGTTAAACATATTCAGATTAATACCATATGTGGTTAATCTGTCAGCAGTCTACATTGAAGATAAACACATAATAATATGATGCATTGATGCCAAAAGACTATAACTTCCTTGGAAAGAGCTCAATCCGGTTAAAATAAAAATGACATTGTTGACGTCAATTTATCTTGCCTCCCCCCCTCCCCCATGTCAACAAATGTCAAACTTTTCCAGACCCCTCCCCCCCTATTTTGTTGACATAATTTATGGATGGCCCCTATGTTAATCTATTCGGGCTGTGCAAATATCGACATCCATCTTTCTTAATCTGGTCAGTAAGTGGGATTCTGAATCAGCGAGTCTGGGCAGATGACGCTCATCAGCACGGAAGGGCAGGTCGTCTACGGGTCGCTGCCGTGAAAGACAATAGCAACCTGCTGCTTTGTGGGTTTTGGCTGGCGTACACACACGCTGGTAGAAACCGAACACACCACCGAAAGATAATCACTTGATCTCCAATTGGTACTGAAGGCTGTCCAAGTACATTCCGTTCTGATGTTTGGCTGTTTATATATCACAATAGAATGATAAAAACAGCTTAAGAACGATCGCGAGAGAGAGAATCAACGAGAGCTAGCCTGAGACTCCTCTGTTCGGAAAGACTCTCTAAGCGTTAAGAATGTACTGTGCTGTTGTTGTTTCTGATTCCCAGTCGATGCTTCGGAAATTCCAGAATGCCAGGTTGCGGTATGAGTGGATATCGTCTATAGAGGTTTCTAATCTCCAGAGACTCATGTGAATCTACTGTTCTGGTCATTCGGGTTTTCGCGGAAACGAGAGAGCGAACAGGCTTGCATCAACAGTATTGATTGTTGAGGAATTGAGGTTGGATAGGAGGGATGTTCTTCGGTCGCTTGGTGATGACGACAATCAAGTAGATGTTGAGTTATTCCAGCGATAGTGAGTTTGAAATTACTCGTTACACAAGTTGAACTGGATGCCTGAGGGGCAGAGAGAGAAGGGTGTTTAATCAGCGAGTCACATAAACCATTAGTATGCATACTCTTCGATATCTGTTGGGGAGACTGAGCACCTATTGTTCTGCCCGGAGTGCAATGACGCCAGTTTAGTAACCAATAACCAGAGGCGGCTCGTCATTAAGGGTCAGTGGGGCCGGGCCGCACCAAAAATAATGTATAGGGTGTATTTATTATTTTATTAATTAAAAGATAACCACCCAAATCTATGATTTTTCCATTAATATTTGTCTGGCCCCACTAGCAAAAATGGTCACGAGCCGCCACTGCCAATAACCAATAACTTGAAGCTATTTATGAATGATATGTGCATGTATGTTATATGTGTATACTTGAATGTTTGCCTCGGTGTCCTCGGGTTCTTAAAATTCCTTATTCTCTTGTACACACTTATTCAAATGGCACCAATTTTAAAATGCAAACACGTCACCATGAACACAAAAAGAACAATGTTAACACAATCTTTCTCCCCATATTATGTTACCAGTGCCAAACCTGGACACTGACAACAAATGATAGAAGAAAACTAGTAACGACAGAGATGAAGTATCTGCGTAGAAACATCAGTACTAAACTTCATAAATAAACAACAAATTAAATGGTTCAGCCACATAAGCAGATTACCAACAGACAGTGCACCACAAAGAGCAATATTACTCAATACAACAGATAACAAAGGAAAAGGCCGGCCACGCAAAAGAGAAATTTCAGAGATAACAGAGGCGACGCTGATTAGACACTGTTTATTTTCTTCTTCTGCGTTCTCACTAGATTGGGATTTCGGATTCTCTAATAAAGGCCGCCGTCTGCCTCAGATTATCAGCCACGCCATGCAGTTTGTCTTGGACGCTGGTGTAAGTGGGCCACCTCTTTCTTCTCAGGTCTGCATACTGGGGGCAGTTCTGTAGGATATGTTCTGTTGTCATACTTGCCAAGCCACAGGGGCACAGGTCGTTGGTGCCTATCTTGAATTTAGTGTACAGGTGGTGTCTCATTCTGTTGTGACCCGTTCGGAGGCGGAGTATAGCTGTCTGGTCCCTTCTGGACAGTTTGGTAATATCCATCAATCTTGTTGTGTTTTGGGTGTTCTTTATCCCATTTTGCTTTGTAGTGCCCTTTGACGATGGTTTTTGCTTCTTCATAACTGACCAGGTTGTCATCTTGGGGCATTTCTGCTCCCTCTTTAGCCAGTCTGTCAGCATCTTCATTCCCTTGATCTTGCAGTGTGAGGGTATCCACTGGATTACCACCCTCTCAGATTCATGGGATAACTGGGCTAAGGTTGACCTGAGATCACTGAGTTCTGTGTTCCTTTCAGATTTCAGTGCTGAGATAGCAGACAATGCGTCAGTCAAGAGCACTATTTTTCTATGTATTTGGTTCATATTTTGTAGTGCCATTTTGCAGCTGCACTGAGGGCCTCTACCTCAGCCCTGAAATTTGTTGAGAACTTGCCGGTGGCCAGAGCTAAGGTTAGTTCTACTCCATTTTTAGTCTGAGGACAACTCCCCTCCTCCATTGTGGGTGGCATCTGTAGCAGAACCATCCGTGTATGCATGAGACACTGTTTATGAAGCACACACAAAAGTCCGTGCTAGAAAACTCTTCTTACCCTGAAACTGTGAGGCAAATCAGGATTATTACAGAAAAAGAAAGACAAGAGGCATAGAGAGGCTCGCTCAAAGCAGAGCCAACTATAAACTTCTGGCCTTCGGACAGAGGTAAGAATTATGGGAAATCAGACCACAACTACACCACGTGACCTCGCATTCCAGTATTGTTGTATATAGACGAATTCATTTTAAAATCAACACAAAATGCTAAATCGAAGTTATATTATGCAACAAGTTAAGTTTAACAATAAGGAATATCAATATTATGAATATTTTTCACCAATAAATAACCACAGACTCACAGAATTGAGTAAAATTGCAAAAAAGCTTGCAGTGTTCTATATTTCTTTTATTTCTTTTGTCCTTCTCTGCTTTTTGCCGCTAGGCGTAGCAGGTTTAACTGATGATCGGTTTTCGAGATAATGCACGCTCGGTCGCTTGATATGCTGTGGTATTGTGGAGTTTTAAGATGTCTGTAACTCCATCAACCCATATTTTTCTTGGTCTGCCCCATCCTCTTGATGATTAAATTTTCAGGTTGTACGCTCTTGCAACTTGTGTATTCGGGTTAATTTTGACCAAGTGGCCAAACCATTTGAGTCTCTGTTTTTCAATAAATCTAATAGCAGGTGTTGTTCCGACTGTTCTTCTAATTTCCTCATTTCTTATACGCTCTCTTCTTGTTTTATTAACTGCTTTCCTCAGGCATCTCATTTCACATGTGGTAATTTTCCTTTCTTGTTCTTTTGTCAGTGTCCATGTTTGGCACTGGTAGCACAGTGTTGGTATAAAGATTGCATTTATAATCTGTCTTTTAGTCTCTACTGGAATTGCTGGGTGTTTCAAGAATGGGGTAAGCTGGTATGTAATGTTGTTGACTTGCTGGATTCTAGTTTCGATCTCTCTGTCCAGTCTACTATCGGATGTGAAGATACTTCCAAGGTATTTGAATTCTCTCACCTGCTTTAGCGTTTGGTCATTTATTTGTATGTTGATATCTTTATGTTCTCTGTTCTATCAAACATCTGTATTTTCCAACCCCCGTTTCTGATTTAGGTCAGGGAACCCCCAGCCAGTTGTCTGGCCTAGTTATCTAGAGTTGGCTGTGCTCAAAGTGTTCCCTTTTCGACCTGACGCTGAATAGCAGAACAGGATTAGAGAATAGATAGATAGATTAGAACAATTTAGAGGAAGACAGTATAGACTTTCGTCTTCAAGAAAGTATTTTTAAAAAAACTTTGAAGAATAATAACTAAACGAAAAGGCATTAATACAACATTTTGACTTAGAAGCTCTTTTCAGAGAAGTGATTGCTCACTCTATCAGAAGCTCGGTGTTTCATCAATTATTCACGAGCAAGAAATGAAATAAGCATAGCGAACTTCAAAGATTTTCTCTGAAACGAGGGGACCCCTGATCTGCCCTCACATCGAGCCAGGCGCGTGTACAGACAAATATGAATATAAATCTGGTAAATTAGCACTGAGTAGGTCAGTGTCGCGCGACCAGGTCGGGTCAGTGGGGATAGACAGTGAGTAGATGCTGAAGGTGGGGAAGGTGGGGGTAGTTAGGATGGGAAGATCTTAAGTAAATAAGATTATGAGAAGGGGAAGTGAGGGAGTGAAGATGGAAGTAGGTCATCTAGGATGTTGTTTGGTAACCACTTAACTACATCAACGGCCCGTTTGTTTCGGGGCTCTCAAGGGAGTAGAGAATAGTAAGACTGCGACCTACAAGGCATGTCGTAAAAGGCGACTGAGGTAGGGGCCTAGGAAGGTAACTCTAGTAAAACATCGCAGAAATTGGATGTGCCGACCTACGCGTAGGTACATAACTGGCACAACGTACAATGATTTTAGGCTCAGATCACATACAAATCACAAAGAGTGGTTTGACAGGTGGTCGATATAGAACGTTCGAAGATGAAAAAGAAAATTGATTGATTCATTGATAAGATCATTGTCATTGCACTTCAATGATTAACCATGTGTGCTACGATCTCTTTCTGACATAGAAAAAAAAATCTCAACGGCAGTGCACAAAATCCATAGCACCGGCGAGGATCTCCGATGTAATTTAGAAGATGGTGATAATATTTATTACATAAATTCTCTTACCCAGACAGCAGCTTTAACATATGGCCGAATGGATTAGTGCTTGGCTCTCATGCGGAAGATCCAATTTCAATCCATGGTAGGGCCAAGAAATTTTTTCCGTTGGGGGCATAAAGAAAACATTCTAGCCTGGACAGTTTCGTGGTGACTGTACTACCCATGCGACAATTAAATTCCACAGGCTCATTTCTCTCCAGTCCTACACCGCCCAAAAAGCGGTATTACGGGCAGTAACGACAGCTTAACGGCTTTCCAGCCTCTCTCTCTCTCTCTCTTTGCCTTTTACCCGGGATGGGGCATAGGCCCTCAACCAACTAATGCAAAGTCTTCCTATCTCTAGCTATCTCCTGCAGCTCCTCCAGCTCTTCTTTATATTATTGATCTCCGCCTCCAAATCTCGTCTCCATGTATTTCTCGGCCTCCCTTCTTTCGCTGTCCCTGCGGGTTCCAGGCAAGGACCCTTCTTGTTATATTCCCCTCCGATTTTCGCAAAGTGTGTCCTATCCAGCGTCAGCGTCTTTTTTAACCTGTTCATTCACTGGAATCTGTCTTGTTCTCTCCATAAATTAATCATTTGTGACCCTATCATTCCATCTTATTCCCTCTATTCTGCGCAGACACCAGTTGATGAATGTTTGCAATGCTTTCCAGCCTACTATTCCCAATTGTTTTTTTTTATCTGTCAACGGTTCGTTTACGTGCTGAACATGAACACGGGACCTGAGTTTCATCGTCCATCTCCGATAAGACTAGGTCCTCGATCTCACCTACACTGAGATCAAAAATCTCTGGTATCGACGGAGCTTCTTCTTCTTCGAACGCTCCATATCGACCACTTGTTAACCACTCTCTGTGATTTGTGTGTGCTCTGAGCCTAAGAGCAATTATACGTTGTGCCAGTTATACGCTTACAAGTATGCCAGCACATCCGATATCTGCAACACTTTTTATTTACTAGGGTAGCTTTGCCCGTCTGCCCAGCGTGTTCGTAGGGGGGTTGGACTACGGGTGACTATCCCTCTGTGTGTGCGGGTTCAATTCAGCGGGATGGCAGAAAAAGTCACAGATTCCCCAGATTTACGGTGTTCGTGGCACCGAACAGAAGGGTTACGATGTCCATCGCACCGAGCCGAAGAGCTGAAAAGCTCAAGTGCTTCTGGATCGAAAAAAAAACAAAAAAAAACTAGGGTAGCTTTCCTAGGTCCTACATCAGTTATTTGCTTACCTTGCGGGCACCGGCACCACACGGGCGACGAGGGAACGAACCGAGTTCCCTTGAAACTAGAAGCAAACACATAATCTCTGTGCCACAAAGACCCACAGAGAACTTAGAGATATCGGCTGGAATCAGCTTCGTGATTCTCTTTAAGCGGAACTAATAGTATTTTCATTTTGCTGAGTGCAGTCTCGACTCACACCAATAAAATATGCAAAACTGCAAAAGCTGGCAAGCAGTTCCCTTGGGAGTTGCAATGCAAGGATGCGATTCTAGGTAACCTTACGAAATATCAAGGTCAATCTCTAAAGACGAATCGTGAGTACGCATGCGCAAATATTAATCAAAGTTCCGGTATATTCAATTCTGTGGGCGTGTCAATCCATTTTATGTTTTTGGGTATCAAGAGACAACAAAATCATCGTTTTGTGTAAGGGTGTAGGGGCGGGGAGTGAGGAAGGATATATGTTTCTGCCGCATACTCTATTTCAGATTACCAGAAGTGAAAACATATATATATATATGAAGCTGCAAGTTATATAGTATTAACATTAAATTACGAATTTTCAATTCAAATGTATCAATCCTAACATATGCCAGCGAGAGCTGGAAAATGACTCTTTTTCTTCTTCTTTGAGTTCGTTCTTTACGACCAACTTTAATCACTCTTTGTGATATGTTTGATCATTGCCAAGAACGTGTATACATTGCACATTGGTTTGGTAGGGACCTAAACGCATAGATTTCTACATGTTTAGGACATATGTATCCGATTTCAGCCAAACCTCCTTAGTCGCCTCTTACGACATGCATGGCAGGTAACAGTGGTTCTATTCTTTAACCCAAAATTTGGGCTCCGGTAACCACTCGGGCTGAGAGTCGCTGTAGCATAGTTGTTAGTGAACTCGCTTCTCAAGGCTGGTGGTATGGGTTCAGCTCCCGCAATGAGCGTGGAATTTTTCCCGACCACGACGGCTCTCAGGTCGACCCAGCCTCAACTGGGTACCAGACATGCTCTGGGAAAGTAAAGGCGGCCGGCGTGATGTTGACCACGGTCAATGAAAAATACAGGCCTAACACTGCATTGACCTATATACCACTAGGTATGAAAGGGTTCCTTTACTTTTTTTTATTTTTAACCACTCGGGCGATGGAAAATGACTAAAGATATAGAAAGCAAGGTGAATGCATTTGAAAATAGATATCTGTGAAAAATAATTTTTTTATGCCCCCGACAGAAAAAGCTTCTTAAGCTAACCGGAAATTGAGCCCGAGTCTCCCGACTGGAAGCCTGCGCTCTAATCCTATCGACTAGACGCTCTACTAAAATCATTTTTATAATAATAATTCCTCTCGTACCGTTATACGTTACATAGGGCCCGCAAGTAAATTCTCCATACCGCTCTATCCTGGGCAACTTGCTCAATCTCCTCCATGGAACTGAGACCGATATTTCTTGACAAAGATTTCCTTTCTCAGCAAAGTTGGTTTCAGGGTTTCCTTAGGTCGTCCTCTCTTCTTGAACCCTTTGCATCCCACTTCAATGTCTGCTTTGATATTCGTTGATCATTTTTACAAATTAACCATCATCATCAAGGTGCGTATCCTTTATAGGACGTTGCTCTCTTTGCAGCACATCTGAAATTCACTCTGTCTCTTGCCAGTTCACTCATTTCATCGATGGTCATGTTCATGGTTTCTTTAATATCTTGTAGCCATTTTCTTCTTGGTCTGCCTCTGCGTCCTGGGACCCTGTCCTCTAATATTGTTCTGTCCAGGCCATCGTGATGCTTGATGTGACCAAAGTATGTAATTTTTCTTGATAGTATGTTGTTTCTCTTTAACATTTAGTTCTTTCATGACATCAGTGTTCTTTCTTTTGTCTGTCCATTGTATTCGCAGGATCTTTCTGTAGCATTTAGTTTCGAAGGACTGGATTTTCGTTCATAATTTTTGTATAAGTCCATGATTTACAACCATAAGTAGCCACTAGGAAAATACAAATTAATTTTTAAAAAAAAATGTATACAAAAACGTTTACCACCGTCAAAACCACGAAGCACGAACTCTGTAGCTCCTGCAACAATATTGAAGTTCTCATGAAAAACAATCCCCTCCTAAAAGGAACCGTAAATCCGGATTAAAACCTACGGCTTTCAGAAAGCTTGTACGCCCGAGTGGTTACCGGGGCCCAAATTAGGGTGTAAAGAATAGAACCACTGTTACCTGCCACGCATCTCGTAAGAGGCGTCTAAGGAGGTAGGTCGTGGGGATAGCTACCCCACACCGTAAAAAACACTAGATGACTACAGAACGGAGAGAGAACTGATTAACCGCTGGCTGAAACCTGACACATCCCCGAAGGATAAGCACCAGAGCTCCAAATGGTGCTGAAGGTGTGACGTAAAACACACCAATGCTAAGGCTGCATGAATCAGATTTCTACATGAATAGAATTTATGGGAAATCTGGTACATCGGTCTGGGCGGTGATCACGAGCGAGAGAGAGAGAACGCTTAGAGAAGACTCTAGCTCTCGTTATTGCCTGTGATACCGCTTTTTAGGACGGTGAAGGACAGGTGGGACATGCGTCTGAGAAATTTAATGGCCGCATGGCTAGTACAGTCGCCGCAAAGCTGTTCAGGTTAATATTTTTCATTTATGAACACAACAACAAAAATCTTTTTCCTTACCGTGATTCGAACACGGGTCTCCTGCATGGGAAGACTTCGGAGATAACTCAATCCGAGGGAAAACTCACGCCAGGAGTCGGAAGGAATTCTACATATTGCAGGAAGTAATTGGTGCAGGAACTCGAAACCATTCAACGTGACATTCTTACGTCTGGTAAAGTTAGTGTTATTCCTCTACCGTGTATGTGTAAGGTATTTGTGTATCGAGCAGTGGCGGCTCGTCATTAAGGGCCAGAGGGCCAGGCCCACAAAATATTATTTATTATTTAATAAATTAAAATATAACCTAACCCAAAACCATGATTTTTCCATAAATTTTCGTCTGGTCCCCACCAACAAAAACGATCACGAGCCGCCACTGGTATCGAGGTGTATAATCTGGTGAGAGTAATGTGATCGGTTTACATGATGGACTCTAGTAGTTTAGTCGTGTACTTCTACGCCGAAGTTGTGGAGCAATAACTTTGCCGCTGGCCTATTCAGTTAGATAAATGGGGCCGAGCACCTATGGGACGCACTTAGTGGAAATCGGTTATTGTGGTTAATCGTTGATGGGGGGTATCTGTGGCTAAGTGGTTAAGCCCTTTGTCATGTGAGTCGAAGGTCGTGGGTTCGAATCCGGACCGAGCCGTTCTGTTCACTAATGCAGTTTTTTTCCAGAGAACCATAGGATTCTTGCTGGAGCTACGGAGCTCGTGCTTTGTGCAATATTCTAGGCAGATGGCGTGCCATTTCTGCGGAGAGGGACCCAGCCATATCGGGTTAAACCCGGTGCAATGAAGTCAATCCCTCGGCTTTAAAATCCTTTTAATCGTTGAATTGATTGGTTGATTAATCATCATTGCACTTCGGTGATTAGCCATGTGTGATCCAATCTCTTTCTTACACAGGAATATCTCAGCGACAGTGCACGAACGGTGTATCACCGGCGAGGTTCCCCAATTCAATTTAGAAGATGATCAAAATATTTTGAACGAAAATTAATTTTAATGAATTTTGTCCGGGCTCTTCTCCATTTTGAAATGACAAGGGTTCCACTAGGTGCTTAACTTCAACCTACGTTTTATCATCCGTCTCCGATAGGCATAGGAACTCGATCTCATCTACACTGAGATCAGAGATCTCTGGAAAAATATCTCAACAATAAACCAAAGTACTGTAGTTTTATGTTGTATCCTTTGCTTGATAAAGCCCTACTGGCGAAACGTCGCTGTGTTTTGTTATTGTTTATATATTGTTAGAACAAAATGGTGACATCGATAAACAACCCTTCCAGAACACATCCCCTACAGCTCAAACCGCCGTCAATCACCAACCCTCTAAAATAGCGGTTCTCAAACTGTGCATTACCGCGGACCCACTTTTAAATACATTTTGCTGCCTCGGACACCCAACATTTTTCTACAATGAAAATTGACAGGAATGAGTTATCTGTATGGTACAATAGTAAATAATGTCTGCTTCTTCTTCGAATACTCCATATCGACCACCTTTCAATCACTCTGTGTGATTTATATGTGATCTGAGCCTAAGAGCCATTGTACGTTTTGCCAGTTATGCACCTACAAGTAGGCCAGCACATCCAATTTCTGCGCTGCTTTTTAGTTACTAGTGTATTATCCCTAGGGCCTACATCAGTCGTCTCTTACGACATGCATTGTAGGTCGCAGTGGTACTATTCTTTGCTTACCTTGCGAGCCCCACACGGGTGAAATGTCTGCAATGTAACATTTTAATAAACAGCAGTTTCCTTTTGTCTTGAACAAGACGCGCCATCATTAGCATCATCAGTACATTTGTATTTCAATTTCAGCCAGCGATCCATCCTGAAGCTCGGCCAAAATGTACTGTAGCAAAATCCAATGCACGCCAACGTTATTTATCCTATCTTTCCCAAGATCGTTTCAGTCAATTACTTACTTAACTTTTATTCTTCTAGCGATGGAGTTATTATTACACTACATCAACAGTCAAGTTGGCTTCAATTTCTCAGACTGCGGGAAACTTCAAATGATTTTTTATTTTCTCCTGCCAGACATTTAGACTCCGGTCTTATCCGAGTCCTCTGATTTCGCAGCAGAACTAGTTTATAGCTGTTTTTATACCTGCTGCATTGCAGGTCAGTTGGTAACGGTCAAAGGCTGACGGAGAGCGAACCCAGTAAACGCTGACGGAGAGCGAACGCAGTAAACGCTGGCCGAAACCAGACACATCGCCAAAGGATAAGCACCAGAGCTCCAAATGGCGCTGAAGATGTGACGAGTCACACCAATGCTAAGGCTGCATGAATCAGATTTCCACATGAATGAGATTTATGGGGAAATCTGGTACACCAGTCTGAACGGCAAGAGAGAGAGAGAGAGAGAGAGAGAGAGAGAGAGAGATACATGTTATTAAAATGTATTTTTCTGTTTGAAATGTCAAAGATCATAATATTTCATCAACCGCTTGAGGTCCCCATGTGAGTACATCGCGGATACCCTGAGGTCCGTGGACCCCAGTTTAGGAAACGCAACTTTACAACATCCACTTACACACAACATCACAACAGCAAAAATAAACAGGAACCATAATTCAAAGGGAAGTAACCACATCTCCCAAAAGTAATCAAATGAAACATAAAAGAAACCTGGAGTGACGTGTTTTATCAGACGAGGAAATTCGAGATCTCAAGAGGGACATGAAGGTAGGTCTAATTCTCCTCTAGTTTCCTAAACTCTAAAGTGAAAAGTCTGCAAAGGGTAGACGTTGTGACGACAACCATGGGGAAAAAACAGTGAATTTTATATATTCAAAATGAGAACGAAGCAAAGATAGAAAAACGACACAAAAACCTGTCTTTAATGCCAGTGTAATAGCACTTTTGATAGGAAGACTTGGCATGAGTTGGTTGAGGGTCTATGCCCCAACCCGGGGTAAAAGGCAAAGAGAGAGAGAGAGAGAGAGAGAATAGCACTTTTGTGGCGTCTGTGGCTTAGGGATAGTGACTCGGTCTATTAACCCCGACGTTCTGAGTTCGAATCACGCTGCGGACAGTTAGGTTGCAAATTGTTTCGTGTAGATTTTTACAAAAGGACGATGGCACCACCCGTTCAGAAAGTAATGGCAAACTACTGAATATCTTCTTCTTCTTCTTTGCGTTCGTTCTTTACAACCAATTTTAATCACTCTTTGTGATATGTTTGATCTTTGCCAAGAACGTGTATACGTTGCATATTGGTTTGGTAGGCCCCTAAACACATAGACTTCTACACGTTTAGGATATGTGCATCCGATTGCAGCCTAACCTCCTTAGTCGCCTCTTACGACATGCGTGGCAGGTAACAGTGGTTCTATTCTTTACACCCCAAATTTGGATCCCCGGTAACCACTCGGGCGGGCCCCGGTAACCACTCGGGCGGGCCCCGGTAACCACTCGGGCGACTACTGAATGTAATAATGCCTAGAAAAATCACAAACAGCGTTAAAAAAAAAATACTGGGGTTGATTCGCAAAGTCCTGTAAAGGATATGCAATTAACTTAATAGCACGTTTAAAGGCGGTATCACCTGTGTTTTGCCCACGGCTCGAAGGGAGAAAATAATAGTAACACTCTGACCTACAAGACATGTCGTTAGAGGCGACCTAGGTAGGGATCTATGGGAGCTACCCTAGTAAATAAAAAGCGTCCAAGAAGTTCGATGTGCTGGTCTACTTGTAGGCGCATAACTGGCACAACGAATAATGGTTCTTACGCTCAGATCACATACAATTCACAAAGAGTAGTTAACAAGGGGTCGATATGGGTCGATATGGGTCGATATGGGTCGATAAGAAGAAAAATAGTCCAACAATTTATGGACGAATATACATCTTCTTCTTCTGTGTTCTCACTAGATTGGATTTCAGATTCTCTAATAAAGGCAGCCGTCTGTCTCAGATTATCAGCCACGCCATACAGTTTGTCATCTGCGTTCTCACTAGATTGGGATTTCAGATTCTCTAATAAAGGCAGCCGTATGTCTCATATTATCAGCCACGCCATACAGTTTGTCTTCTGCGTTCTCACTAGATTGAGATTTCAGATTCTCTAATAAAGGCAGCCGTCTGTCTCAGATTATCAGCCACGCCATACAGTTTGTCTTCTGCGTTCTCACTAGATTGGGATTTCGGATTCTCTAATAAAGGCAGCCGTCTGCCTCAGATTATCAGCCACGTCATACAGTTTGTCTTCTGCGTTCTCACTAGATTGAGATTTGAGATTCTCTAATAAAGACAGCCATCTGTCTCAGATTATCAGCCACGCCATACAGTTTGTCTTCTGCGTTCTCACTAGATTGAGATTTCAGATTCTCTAATAAAGGTAGCCGTCTGTCTCAGATTATCAGCCACGCCATACAGTTTGTCTTCTGCGTTCTCACTAGATTGAGATTTCAGATTCTCTAATAAATGCAGCCGTCTGTCTCAGATTATCAGCCACGCCATACAGTTTGTCTTTTGTGTTCTCACTAGATTGAGATTTCAGATTCTCTAATAAATGCAGCCGTCTGTCTCAGATTATCAGCCACGCCATACAGTTTGTCTTCTGCGTTCTCACTAGATTGGGATTTCAGATTCTCTAATAAAGGCAGTCGTCTGTCTCAGATTATCAGCCACGCCATACAGTTTGTCTTCTGCGTTCTCACTAGATTGGGATTTCGGATTCTCTAATAAAGGCAGTCGTCTGCCTCAGATTATCAGCCACGCCATACAGTTTGTCTTGGACGCTAGTGTAAGTGGGCCACTTCTTTCTTCTCAAGTCTGCATACTGGGGGCAGTTCTGTAGGATATAATTCCTATGATTTCTGCTTTCCCGTTTGTGCCGACCTCTTCCAGCAGTAAGTTTTGGCCACCATTGTGATGGTAGATCTGACATTCTTAATGCATGGCTAAATCAATTGCAGATTGGCAACCGTAGAATCTGTTATCCCATTCCTCATTGTGAGGGGTCGTTGCACCATGTTATGCGACTTACAGCCTGGTGCATCCGTTTTCTGCAAGCATTTGTTTCAGGTTAGCATTCTCTAGCGGACACATGCATCCGATTCCAGCCAAACCTCCTTATTCGCCTCTTACGACATGCGTGGCAGGTAACAGTGGTTCTATTCTTTACACCCCAAATTTGGGCCGCGGTAACCACTCGGGCGGGCCCCGGTAACCACTCGGGCGGGCCCCGGTAACCACTCGGGCGGGCCCCGGTAACCACTCGGGCGGGCCCCGGTAACCACTCGGGCGGGCCCTGGTAACCACTCGGGCGGGACGAATATACGAGACTTCAGAATAGTTTAAAATATATGGACGAATATACGGTTTTCTGAAAGGTCTAAAAACTATATGGATGTTTGTGCAAATCTTTAGTAACAGCTGGTGGTACAGGACAGCTGAAAGTATAAGATACATAATCATCCCTTTCTAAAGTAGTACTCCTCGCTCCGAGGCGAAATCGAGGGGTGGGACCACTCAGTTTCTTTGTGTTCCCGGGAACAGCGATCAGTACCGAACACCTGACTAAACAAGGCAACGTCTCATCTTATATGAGAACACGGCTATTAGTAGGTATTTCGTTTGGGTTTTGGAGAACTTTTCAACTTTACTTAACCATTTCGTCATTCCGAGCTGTTATATAGCCTTGCGGTTTTTTTATGATGACGCAAAGCCGATGTACTGGTTTATTCAGTAGATTTCTTTTTTTCTTTCTGATCTCAAATCGTTGTTTGCTTCACAGCGTCAGGATATGAAGAGATTTCTAGAACGAGTCCTTGTGTGCGCTTCATAGATAGTGTCTTTCGTCGCCTCTGTTATCTCTGAGGTCCACCTTTACGTTGCCGGTCTTTTCCTTTTGTATCCGCTGTGTCTGTGCAACATTGCTCTTTGAGGTACACTGTCTGTTGGTAATCTGCTTATGTGGCTGAACCATTTAATTTGTTGTTTCTTGATGAAGTCTAGTACTGATGTTGTACCCACTTTTTTCCTGTTTTCATTTCTCAACCAGTCTCTTCTTGTTACTACAAGCATTCTGCGTAGACACTTCATCTCTGTCGTGACTAGTTCTCTTCTATCATTTGATGTCAGTGTCCAGGTTTGGCATCGATAGCATAATGTGGGGAGACAGATTGTGTTGAACATTGCTCTTTTTGTATTCATGGTGACATGGTGACATGGTAATATGGTGATATGGTGACATGGTAATATGGTGATATGGTGACATGTTTGTATTTTAAATTGTAAAGTAAAGAAAAACAAGTCAATGTTTCAACTTCTACTATTATTATTAGTTATTATTGGTTACTAAACTGATTGCACTCCGAGCAGACCCATAGGTGCTCAGTCTTCCCCGACAGATATCGAAGAGTATGCATACTGATGGTTCCTGTGGCTCGCTGATTAAACACACCTCTCACTCTGCCTCTCAGGCATCCAGTTCGACTTGAACAACGGGTAACTTCAAACTGCTTAAATCGCTTGATCGATTCAACATCGATTTTAGTGTCCCCATCCAACAGAGAGTCGCGAAGAGACCGAAGAATATCCCCTTATCCATCTTCAACTCCCCAACAATCGATGCTGTTGATGCAAACCTGCCCGCTCTCTCATTACCGTAAACACTCGCATGACCAGGACAGTATATCCACGTAAGCCGCTGGAGGTTAGAAACTTCTATAGACGACATCCACTCATACCGAAACCCGCCCTTCTGGATCTCGTGAAGCATCGACTGAGAGTCAGATACAACAACTGCCCCAGTAAATAAAGTCCCAGAGATCCAATGGAGGGCAGCAGTAACAGCCTCTACCCCCATCCTCATACTACATGGTGTTCAACATAAAAGTAGCCCAATTTACAGGCTTTGATTAGTCAATCGGGCTACTTTTATCTTGAACACCCTGTAGAAGTAGTTGTCCTGTGTGCCCCACTTCGCTCTGCAACAACCCTAGGGTCGATTCAACGCGGTGAGCGGAGAAGTCCGGCTGGGGTTTCATCTCATACTAGAAAACAACCATTAGGTCTTCGTTTGGGTTTTGGAGAACTTCTTAACTTTACTTAACTCTTTCGCACTGTGAGCCGTTATATCGGCTTGCGTTTTTTTTAAAGATAACGAAAACCATTATACTAGCTAATTTAGTATATATTGTAATATAAGTGTGTATGGTGGTAATAGTTATACAAGGTCTGTCGTGAGCCAGGCTCTAAAGAATCTTCATTGCAACGGATGTTAACTCAAATGGTTGGGTACCTCTCCGAAGAAAAGGACAAACTCCTTTGAAAAAATTCTCTCTCTCCCTAACTGTCTCGTGCTATTAATATCTCTCATGCACTCCCAAACTCCCACTCTCAAACAGTCTCTCCCAAACCGTCTCACACATACACTCCTACCCTCCCACTCTCAATATCTCTCTCTCAAACCGCCTCGCTCTATTCATCTCTCATGCAATCCCACACTCCCACTCTCAAACTCCTACACTCCCACACTCCTACACTCCTACACTCCCACACTCCCGCTATCAAACCTCAAACTCTTTCTTCTTTCTGTCTCTAATCTTGTTTTGCCTCACATCACCAAGAATAGATTTCTTGAACGGGCTTTTGTGTGATCTTCATGAACATTGCTATTCGTCGCCTCTCTTATTTCTGAGGTGCACCCACAAACTGTTTGTCCCAAACCACCACACACTATATATCTATCTCACACACTCACTCCCACTCACTCACTCCGACTCACACACTATCTATCCAAACTGTCTCTCCCAAACGGCATGGCTCTATTCATCTTTCTCATACACTCCCACAATCGTACACTCCCACTCTCAATATCTCTCTCCCAAACCGCCTGGCTCTGTTCATCTTTCCCATTATCGGCCGCACTCCCACTCTCAACCTACCTCTCCCACATCGTTCTCCCTCAATCTTCCACAAACTCACCCACACTTTATACCCGTCTGCCCAGCGTGTTCGTAGCGCGTTGGACTACGGGTGACTATCCTCTGTGTGTGCGGGTTAAATTCCGCGGATGGCAGAAAAAGCCACAGATTCCCCAGATTTACGGTGTTCGTGGCACCGAACAGACGGGTTACGATGTCCATGGCACCGAGCCGAAGAGCTGAAAAGCTCAAGTGTTTCTGGATTGGGAAAAAAAAAAAATACCCACTTAATCTCTCTCCAAATCTACCTCACACTCTCAATATCTCCCTGACTCTCCCGTAGACGCTCGATCATTAAAGAAATCCACATCGAAGATAATATCTCAGTTCCAAGTTTCTAAGACAAGGGAAATAATTCAAACAGAGATAAATGTTTGTCTTGACAGAGTAGATTCCCCTGGGTTGAAGTTCATAAGTTGAACACGAATGCAATGTCTTGGGTTTCTAGGGGTTTTTGTGAAAGATTGGTAGGAAGAGTGTTGGGAGGAGGGGAGGATGGAAGGAGGAGGTATGAGAGAGAAGGAGAATAGGAAAGAGAGGACAAGTGAGTATACAGATGGAGTGAAGGAGGGGGTATCAGAGAGAAGAGGAGTAGGAAAGAGAAGACAAGTGAGGGGACGGAGTGAAGGAGGAAGTATGAGAGAGGAGTAGGAAAGAGAAGACAAGTGAGGGGACAGAGGGAGTGAAGGAGGGGGTATGAGAGAGAAGAGGAGTAGGAAAGAAAGAAACAAATGAGTGTACAGAGGGAGTGAAGGAGGAAACATGAGAGAGAAGGAAAGAGAGAAACATTGAGTAGACAGAAGATGGAGGAGGTATGAGAGCGCTTCAGAGGTCCCTCTTTTACGTTGAGGACATTTTGCTCCTAACATTCCTCTGTCAAACGACATCTACTTTGTCTCCATATTTTCGCTTATCTGATTGTTAATTGTCCACGATTCACGTCCATACACCAGCATTGGATGTATAAAAGATACAGAGAGACCATCTTGATGTTGATGATGTAGACCAGCGTTTCCCAAAGTGGGTGGTACCGCCCCCAGTGGGCGCTGAAGCGTTCTAGGAGGGCGATAGTGGGTTCAGAAGAATTTAGAGGGTGTTCAGACGATTAGGGGTCGGTGGCTCCTTAAAGAATAAATTAATAATAAATATTTTAAAATAAATTAATTTCATGATTTTGCGATTGAATAATCATTTAAAATTTGAATTCTGCATTTTAATTCATCTTATGCCCGTCTTACACGATCCATTTTTTCATCCATTTTCTATTTCATGTATATAATGATATGAAAATTGACTATGTATTACAGAAATATATATGAATTTTCTATGTCAAAGAGAAAATAGAGCAGGTATATATCCTAGGGGTTAGTGACTCGGTCTATTAACCCCGACGTTCTGAGTTCGAATCACGCTGCGGACAGTTTGCTTGCAAATTGTTTCCGTTGATTTTAACAAAGGACGATGGCGCCACCCGTTCAGAAAGCAATGGCAAACTACTGAACGTATAAGTGGTGCCTAGAAAATCAACGACTTGTTTACTGTGGTTGATGGCTACGTCCTTTGGGATATGCCACGATTTTCATTTCATATATGAGGGAGGGAGAAAAACCTGGCCAGCAATGGCGGAATGCGGGAGGACCATTCAGAATCTGAACTGTTTGATTCTGAACACGACTTTGCTAGTGCATTTTTGCCATGTTTGGTTGGGTATTTTCCGGTTTCGTTTGCCGAGCTACTAAGTTAGTGCTTGAGCAACGCTGTGAGCTATGACTGTTACATGGAATGCTTTTTGCTGTGTCAACAGTGTGTTTGTTGTATGTATTCAGAAAATGGCGGACAGCGGTTATGACGAACAAGCTCAATCTGCCGTATGCAGTTATATTGCGAGTACAGAAAGATGGATTTTGTCATGATTGATGTTCCCTTCGACAAGAATTGCAGTTCAAGTGATAAACAGTTTTGTGTTGCTACATTAACGACGGCCATATGCATTTTATACGGTGCAGGTTTCTTATTCTGGTGGTACACGGCTGTTTCATTCTGGAATTAGTTCACACAGGAAACATTTCACAGTTGTTAGTATTTCGTGTGATTTTCATTGACACAGGAACGGAGCAATTATGGGGTGACCCGTTGCAGTGAAGTTGGAACCGTACTTATGAACTATGAATTATGAACTATAATGTAGAGGGGGGCGTTAAAAAGTTTATATTTTGCAAAGTGGGCGGTGGCTGAAAAAGTTTGGGAATCTATGATGTAGTCGAAGATGAAAATAATGGCAACCAATCAGATCGTGAATAGGATACTAGTCAACATCATCATCATCATGTGGAGGGGTGTGATCAGCGGGGATGTTGATCGTGTAGTAAATCTTGTCGGTTATGATGTGGATGGTAATAGGAGGTCGAAGCGATGGCGACGACGATGGTATTATTGAGGTCATGACTTTTCCTCAAAATTATACCAGATTTGTATTGCGGGTTTATATGGGGGCTTTATTTTGATCAGATTTGGACACGGTGCTACCAAATTATATTTGCATATTCTGCTCTTTCTGCTACTACCATAACTGCAACTACTTCTTCTACTACTACTACCACCACCACTACTGCTGCTACTACTACCACTACTGCTACTACTACTACCACTACTGCTGCTACTACTACAACTACTACTACTACTACCACTACTGCTGCTACTACTACAACTACTACTACTACTACCACTACTGCTGCTACTACTACTACCACTACTGCTGCTACTACTACTACCACTACTGCTGCTACTACTACAACTACTACTACTACCACCACTACTGCTGCTACTACTACAACTACTACTACTACTACCACTACTGCTGCTACTACTACAACAACTACTACTACCACCACTACTACTGCTACTACTACTACTACTGCTACTACTACTACAACTACAACTACTACTACTACCACTACTGCTACTACTACTACTACTACTACTACTACTGCTTCTACCATTACTGCTACTACTACTACTACAATTACTACTTCTACTACTACTACTACTACTTCTACTACTACTACCACTACTACTACTACTACTTCTACTACTACTACTACTGTTACTACTACTACTACTACTGCTACTACTACTACTACTGCTACTACTACTACAATTACAACAACTACTACTACCACTACTGCTACTACTACTACTGCCACTACTGCTTCTACCACTACTGCTACTACTACTACTACTACATTTACTTCTTCTACCACTACTACTACTTCTACTACTACTACCACTACTACTACTACTACTACAACTACTACTACAACTACTACTTCTACTACTACTCCTACTACTACAACTACTACTACAACTACTACTTCTACTACTACTCCTACTACTGCTACTATTACTACCACTACTACTACCCCTACTGCTACTACTACCACTACTGCTACTACTACTACCACTACTACTACCACTACTACTACTATTGCCAATACTATTACTACTACTACTACTACTACTACTATGTCTACTACTACTACTACCAAAACTATTACTACTTCTTCTACTACTATTACTACTACTACTACCAATAATACCCATACTACCACCACCACTACTACTACCAATAATACCCTTACTACCACCACCACTACTACTATTACAACTACCACAAAGCCTCCCTATTTTAAAATCTACTTCTTATGCAGCCCCGCGCTGTACCCATTTACCCTACACCAGTTATTCCTATCAGTCTTGCACCATATTACCAAAATAATGGAAAACACCGCCATCATTACCATACAGATTCTCCTACCAAAGACGTCTCCGCTGCAGAGCTTGTATCTAAAGACTCCTAGACTAACTCAACTCGAATTTGTTCCAACAACATTAAGTCTCAACTACCGCCTTAAGTATCACACCCTGGACCGGAAACAGTAACTGGAAGAGATTTGATAAATCCCGTGTTATTAAAATGGGGTCGACCGTTGCATATTTTTTTTTTGGTGCCTTAAGACAGACCGCGTGATGTACTGATGACTATACGTCATTTAGTTATTTATATGCAAATGTGCAAAGACCTGGTATGTTAGAAGGAAGAATTCGAAGAAAAGAAGGAATCGAAATAAATGGATGTCGATGTACCAGATGAAAGGGGAGAAACACGGAAAGGAGTTTGGTGGTCGCTGATATCGTCTTCTTCTTCTTCTTCGCACGCTCCACATCGACCACTTGTTAACCACTCTTTGTGATTTGTATGTGATCCGAGCCTAAGATCCATTGTGCATTATGCTAGTTATGCGACTACAAGTAGGCCAACACATCCGTTTTCTTCGGTTTTTTATTTCCTAGGATAGCTTCCATAGGCCCCTACATCAGTCGTCTTTTACGACATGCCTTGTAGGTCACAGTGTTACTATTCTTTGCTCCCCTTGCGAGTCCGACAAAACACGGGTGGCAATAAAGTAAATCCTTCACCTTCAAACCCCGTCTAAACTTCTCAAAAACAAAATTAATAGTTTACAAAATAGTAACAAAATGTGGACAAGCACGTTTAAATGGTTACTTGTAATACTATAGCGCCGTATGGGACTACATGCCCGTCTGTCCAGCGTGTTCGTAGCGCGTTGGACTACGGGTGACTATCCCTCTGTGTGTGCGGGTTCAATTCCGCGGGATGGCAGAAAAGCCACAGATTTCCCAGATTTACGTTGTTCGTGGCATCGAACCGAAGGGTTACGATGTCCATGGCACCGAGCCGAAGAGCTGAAAAGCTCAAGTGCTTCTGGATCGGGAAAAAAAAAATGGGACTACATTGTTATGGACCTCGGAATACTAGGTAGCCGTATTTGTATTCTTCTTCTTCTTTTGTCGTCACACTGCTACGGGGTTGTTGCCCAGTGTCGTCACACTGCTACCGGGTTGTTGCCCAGTGTCGTCACACTGCTACCGGGTTGTTGCCCAGTGTCGTCACACTGCTACCGGGTTGTTGCCCAGTGTCGTCACACTGCTACCGGGTTGTTGCCCAGTGTCGTCACACTGCTACCGGGTTGTTGCCCAGTGTCGTCACACTGCTACCGGGTTGTTGCCCAGTGTCGTCACACTGCTACCGGGATGTTGCCCAGTGTCGTCACACTGCTACCGGGTTGTTGCCCAGTGTCGTCACACTGCTACCGGGTTGTTGCCATATTTGTATGTGCTACAAATAAAAAAGAGAAAATTGAGATATTTTGAACATATAAAAGAAATTAAGGGCTGGAGAAGACCATCATGCAGGAAGCATACTTACAAAGAAAAGAAGAGGAAGACCACGGAGAAGATGGATTCAGGATGTAATTGATGATTTGAGCATGACGTCTGCATAGGTGGGACATCCGGCCTTTGAGAGAGAGGAATTCCGAAGGATTGTTGGGGTGGCAAAGTTTTGCTCAGGACAAGCTATTTCATGATGACTATTTTGGAGCGTTCCAGACAATGAGAATCATTATATGCAACAAGTCATTGTTAGTTGCGGTCAGAATGAGAGTTATACAGTGCTACATAGAACCAATACTGACATACGGATGTGAGTCATGGACAATACTGACATACGGATGTGAGTCATGGACAATTCTGACATACGGATGTGAGTCATGGAAAATACTGACATACGGATGTGAGTCATGGATAATACTGACATACGGATGTGAGTCATGGACAATGAACACACAGATAGACAGTTGAGATCAGAATGAGAGTTATACAGTGCTACATAGAATCAATACTAACATACGGATGTGAGTCATGGACAATGAACACACAGATAGACAGTTGAGATCAGAATGAGAGTTATACAGTGCTACATAGAACCAATACTGACATACGGATGTGAGTCAAGGACAATGAACACACAGATAGACAGTTGAGATCAGAATGAGAGTTATACAGTGCTACATAGAACCAATACTGACATACGGATGTGAGTCATGGACAATGAACACACAGATAGACAGTTGAGATCAGAATGAGAGTTATATAGTGCTACATAGAACCAATACTGACATACGGATGTGAGTCAAGGACAATGAACACACAGATAGACAGTTGAGATCAGAATGAGAGTTATATAGTGCTACATAGAACCAATACTGACATACGGATGTGAGTCATGGACAATACTGACATACGGATGTGAGTCAAGGACAATACTGACATACGGATGTGAGTCATGGACAATGAACACACAGATAGACAGTTGAGATCAGAATGAGAGTTATACAGTGCTACATAGAACCAATACTGACATACGGATGTGAGTCATGGACAATACTGACATACGGATGTGAGTCAAGGACAATACTGACATACGGATGTGAGTCATGGACAATGAACACACAGATAGACAGTTGCGGTCAGAATGAGAGTTATACAGTGCTACATAGAACCAATACTGACATACGGATGTGAGTCATGGACAATACTGACATACGGATGTGAGTCAAGGACAATACTGACATACGGATGCGAGTCATGGACAATACTGACATACGGATGTGAGTCAAGGACAATGAACACACAGATAGACAGTTGAGATCAGAATGAGAGTTATACAGTGCTACATAGAACCAATACTGACATACGGATGTGAGTCATGGACAATGAACACACAGATAGACAGTTGCGGTCAGAATGAGAGTTATACAGTGCTACATAGAACCAATACTGACATACGGATGTGAGTCAAGGACAATGAACACACAGATAGACAGTTGAGATCAGAATGAGAGTTAGTCAGTGCTACATAGAACCAATACTGACATACGGATGTGAGTCAAGGACAATGAACACACAGATAGACAGTTGAGATCAGAATGTGAGTTATACAGTGCTACATAGAACCAATACTGACATACGGATGTGAGTCAAGGACAATGAACACACAGATAGACAGTTGAGATCAGAATGAGAGTTATACAGTGCTACATAGAACCAATACTGACATACGGATGTGAGTCAAGGACAATGAACACACAGATAGACAGTTGAGATCAGAATGAGAGTTATACAGTGCTACATAGAACCAATACTGACATACGGATGTGAGTCAAGGACAATGAACACACAGATAGACAGTTGAGATCAGAATGAGAGTTATACAGTGCTACATAGAACCAATACTGACATACGGATGCGAGTCAAGGACAATGAACACACAGATAGACAGTTGAGATCAGAATGAGAGTTATACAGTGCTACATAGAACCAATACTGACATACGGATGCGAGTCAAGGACAATGAACACACAGATAGACAGTTGAGATCAGAATGAGAGTTATACAGTGCTACATAGAACCAATACTGACATACGGATGTGAGTCAAGGACAATGAACACACAGATAGACAGTTGAGATCAGAATGAGAGTTATACAGTGCTACATAGAACCAATACTGACATACGGATGTGAGTCATGGACAATGAACACACAGATAGACAGTTGAGATCAGAATGAGAGTTATACAGTGCTACATAGAACCAATACTGACATACGGATGTGAGTCATGGACAATGAACAAACAGATAGACAGTTGAGATCAGAATGAGAGTTATACAGTGCTACATAGAACCAATACTGACATACGGATGTGAGTCATGGACAATGAACAAACAGATAGACAGTTGAGATCAGAATGAGAGTTATACAGTGCTACATAGAACCAATACTGACATACGGATGCGAGTCAAGGACAATGAACACACAGATAGACAGTTGCGGTCAGAATGAGAGTTATACAGTGCTACATAGAACCAATACTGACATACGGATGTGAGTCATGGACAATGAACACACAGATAGACAGTTGAGATCAGAATGAGAGTTATACAGTGCTACATAGAACCAATACTGACATACGGATGTGAGTCAAGGACAATGAACACACAGATAGACAGTTGAGATCAGAATGAGAGTTATACAGTGCTACATAGAACCAATACTGACATACGGATGTGAGTCAAGGACAATGAACACACAGATAGACAGTTGAGATCAGAATGAGAGTTATACAGTGCTACATAGAACCAATACTGACATACGGATGTGAGTCAAGGACAATGAACACACAGATAGACAGTTGAGATCAGAATGAGAGTTATACAGTGCTACATAGAACCAATACTGACATACGGATGTGAGTCAAGGACAATGAACACAAAGATAGACAGTTGAGATCAGAATGAGAGTTATACAGTGCTACATAGAACCAATACTGACATACGGATGTGAGTCAAGGACAATGAACACACAGATAGACAGTTGAGATCAGAATGAGAGTTATACAGTGCTACATAGAACCAATACTGACATACGGATGTGAGTCATGGACAATGAACACACAGATAGACAGTTGAGATCAGAATGAGAGTTATACAGTGCTACATAGAACCAATACTGACATACGGATGTGAGTCAAGGACAATGAACACACAGATAGACAGTTGAGATCAGAATGAGAGTTATACAGTGCTACATAGAACCAATACTGACATACGGATGTGAGTCATGGACAATGAACACACAGATAGACAGTTGAGATCAGAATGAGAGTTATACAGTGCTACATAGAACCAATACTGACATACGGATGTGAGTCATGGACAATGAACACACAGATAGACAGTTGAGATCAGAATGAGAGTTATACAGTGCTACATAGAACCAATACTGACATACGGATGTGAGTCATGGACAATACTGACATACGGATGTGAGTCATGAACAATACTGACATACGGATGTGAGTCATGAACAATGAACAAACAGATTGAAAAATCTCTGGGGACCACAGTGATATGGTTTTACAGAAGAAAGATGAGAATCCCATAATAATAATTCCTCTCGTACCGTTATACGTTACATAGAGCCTGCAAGCAATTTCTCTATACCTCTCTATCCTGGGCAACTTGCTCAATTTCCTCCATGGAACTGAGACCGATATTTCCTGCCTCTCTCAGCAAAGTTCGTTTCAGGGTCTCCTTGGGTCGACCTCTCTTTCTTGAACCCTTTGCATCCCACTTTAATGCCTGCTTTGATATTCGTTGATCATTTCTCCTCAAGTGTGCCCAACATATCTCCATCTTCTCTCTCTTATAACAGTTGTTATTAGTGGTTGACCAGACATGTCTCTGATTTCATCACTTCTCCTGAATTCGTTCCATTTTATATTCATTATTTTTCGCAGACATCTATTTTCAAATGCATTCAACTTGCTTTCTATATCTTTAGTCATTTTCCAACTCTCGCTGGCATATGTTAGGATTGATACAACATTTGAATTGAAAATTCGTAATTTAGTTTTATACTATATAAATTGCAGTTCCATATTTTATTTAGACTTTTAAAAGCTGACTGCTAAAATGACTAATGTGGAGGTGTCGACTGAAGTCAAGATACAGAGTAAGCTTATCATCAATATAAGAAAGAGGCAGTCATCATTTTTTCGGACATGTAATGAGAAAGGAAGGCTTAGAACGCATTGTAACAACCGGTAAAATCAAGGGTAGACGAGACAGAGGAAGACAGAGAGAGAAAATGTTTGATAGCCTGACTTCACAGCTCAGAGGAGCTTTAACATCTGAGATGATAGCAGACACCAGATAGAGAGATTTGTGGAGATCCATGACCGCCTACACCAGCCGGTACGGCACCTGATGCTGATGATGACTATTTTAGAATAGATAGACGCCATTTCTTATAGCCCAAGAACAATAACTCTCAAACTGTTCTAATTTGATCAATCTAGCGGTACACAGAACTCACCAAAATCTCATATTACTTCCCTTTCTTATCCCAGACTCTTGCAATTTACTATGCAAATATGGAGATTTGAATTTAAAAAAAAGTTTAGATTTCAAGAAAGAAAGAAAGCTCAGCAAGTTTTTGATAAAAAGATAAATTTTGGGGGATATTCTTCTTCTTTGAACGCTCCATATCGACAACTTGTTAAACCTCTCTTAGTGATTTGTATGTGATCTGAGCGTAAGAGTGTTTGTACGTTTTGTCAGCTATACGCCTTCTTTTTTGAATCCAACCTTAATTGTGAGTTTTCACCCTTTTTTCTATGTATAAGTTGGAGAGAGTACCCGACTATCTTTCAAACCCAGATATCTCCACTACGGCGCTTTTTATTCACTACGGAAGTTTTCATAGACATCTACATCAGACGCCTCTTACGACATGTCTTGAAGATCGCAGTGTTACTAGTCTTTGCTCCCCTTGCGAGCCCTGACAACACACGGGGCAACTGTTTTGGGTATAAAAATTATTGAGACAAGAAAAGGTTATTAGTCGTCTTCTGTTCTCGAATCCAGTTTGCCTCACAGCGTCAGTTCAAGAAGAGATTTCTAAAACGGACCCTTACATGCGCTTCGTAGATAGTCCCTTTCGTCGCCTCTGTTATCTCTGAGGTCCATCTTTTGTGTGGTCGGCCTTTTGCTTTGTACCCATTGTATCGGAGCAGCATTGCTCTTTGAGGTGCACTGTCTGTTGGTAATCTGCTTACGTGGCCGAACCATTTAATTTGTTGTTTCTTGATGAAGTCTAGTACTGATGTTGTACCCACTTTTTTCCTGATGTCTTCATTTCTCAACCGACTCTTCTTGTTACACCCAGCATTCTGCGTAGACACTTCATAACTGTCGTGACTAGTTTTCTTCTATCATTTGTTGTCAGCGTCCAGGTTTGGCGCTGGTAACATAATGTGGGGAGACAGATTGTGTTGAACATTGCTATTTTTGTATTCATGGTGACACGTTTGCATTTTAAAATTGGCGCCATTTGTCCTATCATTTGATTTGCTTTGTTGCACCTATGTTAAATTTCGGTAGTTATTCTTCCGTTTGCTGAAAAAATGCTCCCCAGGTTATTAGTAACGGTTACATTCATCTTCTTCTGCGATCAACTTTTGCTATACGACTACTCCGGTATGTGTCATAAACAGGGCGGCGCGCTTGAGGTCTTCACAGGTTCCCCATAGTTTGTCTTGTAGTGTTGTTTATGTTGGCCAAATCTCCAATCTCTCACTGCTCAGACTACGGCAGTCTTGCAGGATGTGCTCTGGGGACTGCTTTAGTGCTCCACAGGTGCAGGCTGCCGAGTCCCTGAGACCCATTCTGTGGAGGTGTGCTCTGAGACTGCAGTGTTCAGTTCTAAGTGAAACGGTTACATAGTTAAAAAAGTAAAGGAACCCTTTCATACCTCGTGGTATATAGGGCAATATAGTGTTAGGCCGATTTTTTCATTGACCGTCGGCACACAATGGGTGATGTGGTCAGTATCACGCCGGCCGCCTTTACTTTCCCAGAGCTTGTCTGGTACCCAGTTGAGGCTGGGTCGATCTGAGAGCCGTCGTAGTCGGGAAAAATTCCACGCGCATTGCGGAGCTGAACCCAGACCACCAGCCTTGCGAAGCGAGTTCACTAACAACTACGCTACAGCGGCTCTCGAAACGGTTACATATATCACTCTTATTTTTCTAAGATCTGTTTTTCATGCTTTAAGTCTTTCACAGGGTAAGCCAGATTCATCGTCATCTTCTACTCTAATCCTTTGACATCTTCTACTCTAAGCCTTTGACATCTTCCACTCTAAGCCTTTGACATCTTCTACTCTAAGCCTTTGACATCTTCTACTCTAATCCTTTGACATCTTCTACTCTAATCCTTTGACATCTTCTACTCTAAGCCTTTGACATCTTCCACTCTAAACCTTTGACATCTTCTACTCTAAACCTTTGACATCTTCTACTCTAAGTCTTTGACATCTTCTACTCTAAACCTTTGACATCTTCCACTCTAAGCCTTTGACATCTTCTACTCTAAACCTTTGACATCTTCTACTCTAAGCCTTTGACATCTTCTATTCTAAACCTTTGACATCTTCTACTCTAAACCTTTGACATCTTCTACTCTAAGCCTTTGACATCTTCTACTCTAATCCTTTGACATCTTCTACTCTAAACCTTTGACATCTTCTACTCTAAACCTTTGACATCTTCTACTCTAAGTCTTTGACATCTTCCACTCTAAGCCTTTGACATCTTCTACTCTAATCCTTTGACATCTTCTACTCTAAACCTTTGACATCTTCTACTCTAAACCTTTGACATCTTCTACTCTAAACCTTTGACATCTTCTACTCTAAGTCTTTGACATCTTCTACTCTAAGTCTTTGACATCTTCCACTCTAAGCCTTTGACATCTTCTACTCTAAGCCTTTGACATCTTCTACTCTAAACCTTTGACATCTTCTACTCTAAGCCTTTGACATCTTCTACTCTAAATCTTTGACATCTTCTACTCTAAACCTTTGACATCTTCTACTCTAAGTCTTTGACATCTTCTACTCTAAGTCTTTGACATCTTCTACTCTAAGTCTTTGACATCTTCTACTCTAAGCCTTTGACATCTTCTACTCTAAGTCTTTGACATCTTCTACTCTAAGCCTTTGACATCTTCTACTCTAAGCCTTTGACATCTTCTACTCTAAGCCTTTGACATCTTCTACTCTAAGTCTTTGACATCTTCTACTCTAAACCTTTGACATCTTCTACTCTAAGTCTTTGACATCTTCTACTCTAAGTCTTTGACATCTTCTACTCTAAGCCTTTGACATCTTCTACTCTAAGTCTTTGACATCTTCTACTCTAAGCCTTTGACATCTTCTACTCTAAGCCTTTGACATCTTCTACTCTAAGCCTTTGACATCTTCTACTCTAAGCCTTTGACATCTTCTACTCTAATCCTTTGACATCTTCTACTCTAAGCCTTTGACATCTTCTACTCTAAGCCTTTGACATCTTCTACTCTAAACCTTTGACATCTTCTACTCTAAACCTTTGACATCTTCTACTCTAAGCCTTTGACATCTTCTACTCTAAACCTTTGACATCTTCTACTCTAAACCTTTGACATCTTCTACTCTAAGCCTTTGACATCTTCTACTCTAAACCTTTGACATCTTCTACTCTAAGCCTTTGACATCTTCTACTCTAAACCTTTGACATCTTCTACTCTAAGCCTTTGACATCTTCTACTCTAAGCCTTTGACATCTTCTACTCTAAGTCTTTGACATCTTCTACTCTAAGCCTTTGACATCTTCTACTCTAAGCCTTTGACATCATGATTTTCGTTCATTTGTACTACAAATTAACTGTTACTTCATTGTAGTTCTTCTTCTTCTTCTTCTTTTTAGGCCCAGGAATTATAAGTTTTCACTTTTTTCCTATAGCGCATTGGGGGAGGGGGCGGGGGGACACCCAAGCTTTCTTTAAAACCCAGAAAACTCCAGCAGCTCCAGGCGTGTACTGCTATGCCACAGCCAAGATCAGAAAAGGGGGCCAGAAATTATATATGTTTGATAGAACACTGCCAGCTTTTTGCAATTTTACTCAATTCTGTGAGTCTATGGTTATTTATTGGTGAAAATATTCATAATATTGATATTCCTTATTGTTAAACTTAACTTGTTGGATAATATAACTTTGATTTAGCATTTTGTGTTGATTTTAAAATGAATTCGTCTATATACAACAATACTGGAATGCGAGGTCACGTGGTGTAGTTGAGGTCTGATTTCCCATAATTCTTACCTGAGTCCGAAGGCCCATAAGTTTATAGTTGGCTCTGGCTATGCTTAGTGTTGCGGAGACACCTACTCAGGAAGGGTTCATTATTGTAGCTAATTTATTTTCCCGATGCAGAAGCACTTCAGCTTTCAGCTCTTCACTTCGGTGCCATCGACATCGTAACCCTTCGGTTCGGTGCCACGAACACCGTGGACCTGGGGAACCTGTGGCTTTTCTGCTAGCCTGCGGAATTGAACCCGCATTCACAGAGGGCTTGTCACCCGCAGTCCAACGCGCTACGAACACGTTGGGCAGGCTGGCTATAAATTGGGAGTCTTTGAGGCGTAGAGGTTAGGTACTCGTCTCTCGTGACAAAGGTTCCCAGGTTCGATCCATCGTAGAGCCATCTGGATAATTTTCTAGAGATCCCTGATCTCAGTGTAGATGAGATCGAGTTCCTAATCGTATCGGAGACGGACGATAAAACGTAGATCCCATGTTCAAACTGAGGATGTAAAAGAACTTTGGGAGTTCAAAATCAAGAAGAGAAGGCTGGAAGAGCCTAATTCAGGGAAAAAAAATTAAAAATAAAATTCCTACATAAAATATCTTCACCATCTTCAAAATTACATCGGGGACAATCGCCGGTGCTACGGATTTTGTGCACTGCTGCTGAGATCGTCTTGTGTAAGAAAGAGATCGAAGCACACATTATTACTCACTGAAGCACAATGAATAATGGTCCTATCTATCAATCAATCAATCAATCAATCAATCAATCAATCAATCAATCAATCAATCTTACTCATGGTATTCTTCTTCTTCTTTGCGTTCGTTCTTTACAACCAATTTTAATCACTCTTTGTGATATGTTTGATCTTTGCCAAGAACGTGTATACGTTGCACATTGGTTTGGTAGGCACCTTTTTTTTTCTTTCGTCCGCTTTCAACTCAGACGAAGTTTCATCTATGAAACTGATTTTTGCGTTAAAATCCGTTTTTCCAATTTCTTACAATGGCAGCAGCGTGCACATTGTAAATTACTTTACACTGGCAGCCGTGTGCCCAATGTACTCGTAATTAGTATTCCCTCGCCATACAGGCAGATTTTCTTCGACTTCAGAGGTACTCACGCTATCGTCCTGAGTAAGACCAGGGACTCGAACAAATGCCGGACAGTAGGTTCGAACCCGAGCTATGAGGCGTCTCACAGCTAGCAGGCCGAGCTACTATCAACTACTCTAGGCAGTCCCCCAAAGGTAGGCCTCTAAACGCTTAGACTTCTACATGTTTAGGACATGTGTATCCGATTTCAGCCGAACCCTCCTTAGACGCCTCTTACGACATGCATGGCAGGTAACAGTGGTTCTATTCTTTACATCCCAAATTTGAGCCCCGGTAACCACTCGGGCGACTCATAGTATTGATATAACCTCTTTTTTATTCTTATTTTGACCAACGCACTCTGAGAGTTTTTTTTACCCTCGGTGACCATCTCATGATCTGGTTCTAATCTACAGATACGAGTCAATATTTGGATTAATGCCAAACTTCTAGCCATTCTATTTTGTGAGAGAAAAGTCACCGGACCTGTCAATGAATTATAGGAAACTCCGACCCTTTGCTTCGGACTTGGGTAGCCAGACCATGGTTCGTTAGTCCGGCTAGTTCAGATTGGGTTGTATTTACAAAGGACTCTGTGTTTGCGGATGTATTTGGGCAGTTCCTGGACAGGTCATCGTGTTAAGTACACAAGCCCCTTAATTCAGTGTAATTTTTTAAAGATTTTTTGTTTCAAATATTTCTTTGAGTCGAACAAAAAGATTGTGGATGGTCGCATTTTGAGGTCCGAGCCTGTGAGGGGTAACGGTTTCTTAAGATTTCTGACTTGCGAATATGGGTCAATGGGATGGAGAGTAAAGGGGGGAAAGAAGGGGTAAGGGTCTCAATAGCGAAGTGGCTAAGACGATTGTTTGTCGTTCTGCTGGTTGTGGCTTCGAATCCTGACTGAGTCACATGTGTAATTTCTAATGAGATACCTAATATTGTTGCTGGAGCTACGGAGTTAGTGTTTTGTCCAACACTCTCGGCAGGTGGCCTGGCCTAATGTGCCTACAGGGACGGAGTCTTACTTATAGGGATTTAAAGTTTCTAAAACCGAAGGGTTACCATCGTTGCACCAGGCTTTACTCCACATGGCTTGTTCTCTCTCCACAGAAATGATCACAATATAGATGAGACTAGTAAAACTATTTGATGCCTTGATAAAGGCCTTGTTGGTCGAAACGTTGCTGTATATTGTCATTGTTTTTGTAATTTGTAAAACTACAGTACTTTGTGATTACAAGTTTCCTCAGAAATGACATGCCCCCTACCGAGAGCAACAAAGCACGAACTCCGTAGCCCCAGCAACATGCCAAGGGGTCTCTGAAAAAATGCATTTTTGAACAGAACGACACTGTCAGGATTTGAACCCAGAACTTTCAGACAGAAAGACAAAGGCCCTTAGACCCTAGATTAGCGATGAACAATATACGAAAGAGTTGGAAGAAACGGCAAAAAATATCTACAGATTGACAGCCTTGGCATGAGCCTACAGATTGACAGCCTTGGCATGAGCCTACAGATTGACAGCCTTGGCATGAGCCTACAGATTGACAGCCTTGGCATGAGCCTACAGATTGACAGCCTTGGCATGAGCCTACAGATTGACAGCCTTGGCATGAGCTATTTTAGGACATGTATAAATCGGTGTTGAGCCGCGGTAGCGTAATTGTTTGTGAACTCGCTTCTCAAGGCTGGGGGTCCGGGTTCAACTCCCGCAGTGTGCTTGGAATTTTCCCCACAATGCATATAATCAGTTGAACATTGACCATGTAGGACATAAATATATATCAATTTTTCATGTCAAAGAGAAAATAGAGCATGTATATATGTGGGGGCGTTACGAAGCTTATATTGTGCAAAGTGAGCGGTGTGTCGAAAAAGTGTGGAAATCTATGTAATTCCCTGAGCACATTCTGCAAGACTGTATCAGTCTGAGAAAAATGAGAATGGAAATCGTGCACATAGGAAACAACCCTTGAGAACCAACTATGGGAGGGAGACCGGTAAAGACCACCTAGCGAACCGCCATGTTTCTGACACAAACCGGAGTTGTCACATAGCAGACGTTGATCTGGTCTCTGTGGCGTAGAGATTAGGTACTCGTCTTTCGATCCAAAAGTACCAGGTTCGCTTCCTCGTGGAGTCATCTGGATATTTTTCTAGAGATCCCTGATATCAGTGTAGGTGAGATCGAGTTCCTAGTCCTATCGGAGACGGACGATAAAACGTAGGTCCCATGTTCATTTTGAGCATGTAAAAGAACCATTGGCAGTTCAAAATCGAGAAGAACAGGCTGGAAAGCCACTGCCCGGGCTGAATTCATTAGAAAAGATTAAAATAAAAAGGCATACCAAAATATCTTCACCATCTTCAAAATTACATCGGGGACTCTCGCTTGTGCTACGGAGCTCGTGCACTGCAGCTGAGATCTTCCTGAATAAGAAAGAGATCGGAACACAAATAGTTACTCACCGAAGTGTAATGATGATGGTCCTATCAATCAATCAATCAATAAATCAACCAATCATTCAATCAATCAATCATTCAATCAATCAATCAATCAATCATTCAATCAATCAATCATTCAATCATGCAATCATTCATTCAATCATTCAATCAATCATTCAATTATTCAATCAATCAATGAATCATTCAGAAGTTGATCGCAGAAGAAGAAGAGGGGATCGTAAAGACTAAGAAAACCCCCTCACGGTTTCGCCCATGAAACGATCTCTATGTAATGTGCTCCGCCCATGTTTTTCAACTCTTGATTTCTCTATGGTAATCGTTTGACAATCAAAGGTTTCGATTTCCTTCAGAAATATCTAGAATCAAACAGTCATGAAATCCTATTTGGTTCATGTTCAGGAATTTTGTAATAGGGATGGGCGTATCTTGTGTGGGGGTGACACATTGGAAGGGTATTTATTGTGTGTGGTTATGTGTGTCTGATTGTGTGTGTGTGTGTGTGTGCGTGAACGGTATTCAATGTGTGTGCTGACGAATGCGTGTGAGTGTTTGCATATTGTGTATTTGTGTGTGTGTGTATTGTGTGTAGATGTGTGTAGACGTGTGTGTGTGTATTTGTGTGTGTGGATTATGTGTGCGTGAGTCATATTGTGTGTGTGTGTGTAATATGTGTGTATATCTTCTAAATCTGGCTATCCAAGTTGTAAAATACTAAAATCATGTCAACTAACCACCCCCTTCCACTCCCTCCCCCACGAGATGACTACACCTACTCCCACTCTCACTCCCACTCAAACTCCCACTCATCCAGTATTCAATTCCATGATTACATATCTCGCGAGACAAGAATTGCATCTGAACCCCGACCCCTCATGTCAAGATGTGTCGTGTAGTAAAACAATACCGCACGCGTGTGCGGGCATAGGCTACCACTAATTACCAGGTCTCGTCATCTGGTCAGTTTATTGTTTAAATACTGTTCTACTTGTACGGACAAAATTTGGTCCGAGGTGTGAAAGTGGTAGACGTGTGGACGCAAGTGAAGACCCAAATTTTTTCTTCCGATCCAGAAGCACTTGAGCTTTTCAGCTCTTCGGCTCGGTGCCATGGACATCGTAACCCTTCGGTTCGGTGCCCCGAACACCGTAAATCTGGGGAATCTGTGGCTTTTCTGCTATCCCGCGGAATTGAACCCGCACACACAGAGGGATAGTCACCCGTAGTCCAACGCGCTACGAAAACGCTGGGCAGACGGGCGGAAGACCCAAATAGAGCATATAAATAGATGAATAGATTGCTGATAGACACGCGGTGATAGATATTAATTGAGATAGATTACATAGATCTATCTCCTTCTTCTTCTTTTGTCGTCACACTGTTACCGGGTTGCTACCCAGTGTCGTCACACTGTTACCGGGTTGCTACCCAGTGTCGTCACACTGTTACTGGGTTGCTACCCAGTGTCGTCACACTGTTACCGGGTTACTACCCAGTGTCGTCACACTGTTACCGGGTTGCTACCCAGTGTCGTCACACTGTTACCGGGTTGCTACCCAGTGTCGTCACACTGTTACCGGGTTGCTACCCAGTGTCGTCACACTGTTACCGGGTTGTTACCCAGTGTCGTCACACTGTTACCGGGTTGCTACCCAGTGTCGTCACACTGTTACCGGGTTGTTACCCAGTGTCGTCACACTGTTACCTGGTTGTTACCCAGTATTATGGGTTTTCTGTTTTTGTCTTGTGCTGTTCTAGTGGCTTGAGTGATTGTTATTTTTACTGTTTTTGACACGATTCTGCTATGTCATCTATCCATCTTTTTCGTGGTCTTCCTCTCGCGCTCTTTCCTGATGTTCTGTTGTACTGATACAAGATAATTGCATCCCCATTGACAAATCGAAAGCTGCCAGATAACCTATCGCGTTGTGTTTATTTACTATTTAAACCAGTTCTGACTAGCTCGTCCTACGTCACATTTGTTCATCGCCTCTTCCCGCACTACAATTGCACACTATCACACAACCTTGATCTATACTACGTCATAACTGAACCTTCTCATTTCCATACATATATGCCAGATTAGCTCCATTCATATGCTGCTTTTCAGTTGAACACCCTGTAGAAGGCTGTTTACTGTGGAGTTTACAAAATATATCAAAATATAAATGGGCTCGCAAGGTAAGCAAAGAATAGTACCACTGCGACCTACAATGCATGTCGTAAGAGACAACTGATGTGGGACCTAGGGAAACTACTCTAGTAAAGCGTCGCAGAAATCGGATGTTCTGGCCAACTTGTAGGCGCATAACTGGCACAACGTGCAATCGCTCTTAGGTTCAGATTACATATAGATCACAAAGAGTGGTTTAGCAAGTGGATGATCTGCAGTATTCGAAGGAAAAGGATATGCTGACCTACTTGAAGGGGCATAACTGGCCAGCCGTACAATCTCTCTTAGGCTCAGATTACATACAGAGGGGTTGAGCAAGTAGTCAATATGGAGCACTCGAAGAAGAAGAAGACTACCGTTTAAGCTACAGACGCCCACTTCGAAAACACAGCATTCGGCCGTGTGGTGCCGGGGCCCGCAAGGGAAGCAAAGAATAGTACCACTGCGACCTACAATGCATGTCGTAAGAGGCGACTGATGTAGGCCTTAGGATGCTACCCTAGTAAATAAAAAGCATCGCAGAAATTGGATGTTATGGCCTACTTGTAGACACATAACTGACACAACGTACAATCGCTCTTAGGCTCAGATCACAAATAAATCACGAAGAGTGGCTTAACAGATGGTCGATATGGAGCGCTCGAAGAAGAAGAAGAAGAAGACTACCACTTAAGCTACGCACGCCCACTTCTTAAAGACAACATTTATTTGCTAATGTTCATCTCTACAAATGAATTTATGTCTTATCTGACTTAATTATTCCATCCCGCTCCTCGTGGAGCATGGGACCTCAACAGTTGCTCTCCACTCTTCTCTGTTTCTAGCTGTTTTCTATATAGTCTCCCAGGATAGTCAAGCACTTTTCAGTTCCTCAAGAAGACTTCGTCTCCAGGTCTGTTTAGGGCGTCCTCTTTCTCGTTTTCCTTTGCGGGTTCCACTCAAGTTCTTGTATAGTGACACTTGACAGTGTCTTTCGTAGGGTATGCCCGACCCATCGCCATTTTCTCCGCTTGATCTGGGTCATCATGGGTTCCTTATCCACATGTCTGTCTTATCAGTCAAAAGATATAATAATAAAAAACGGTACCGTCTTATGTTAGTACTTCGGACTTGTATTTAAGTTGAAGTATTCTTATGTCAACATACACAGTGGAGTTCTTGTTTTGATATTATTTGTTTGTTTTGTGAAGTTGAGAATGAACATAACAGTACTGTGTTTACATTAACCCGTTTACACCTCTGAACCGATATATTGGCTTGTGGTCAGTGGCGACTTGTCATTAGGGCCAGTGCCCCCAAATAAAAAATAAAAATAAAGTGTAACGTGTATTTATTATTAATAAATTAAAATACAACTTAATGTGACAAGTTCCGAGTTTACACTTGTTTCTATCACGGCCTTCTCTATAAGAATCCCTAAGTTTTTCTTCAAAAGATTCTGTACCTTTGCGAAATATTGTTTTCCATATATCTACCAGAGCCAAACATGGGCACTGACAAAAGAGCAAGAAAGGAAAATTACCACATGCGAAATGAGATGCCTGACGAAAGCAGTAAATAAAACAAGAAGAGAACATATAAGATATGAGGAAATTAGAAGAACAGTCGGAAGAACACCTGCTATTAGATTTATTGAAAAACAGAGACTCAAATGGTTTGGCCACTTGGTCAGAATGAAACCGAATACACCAGCTGCAAGAGCGTACAACCTGAAAATGGAATCATCAATAGGAAAGGGCAGACCAAGAAAAAGATGGGTTGATGGAGTTTTTTTTCTCCGATCCAGAAGCACTTGAGCTGTCAGCTTTCGGCTCGGTGTCATGGACATCGTGAATCTGGGGAACCTGTGGTTTTTCTGCCAGCCCACGGATTTGATCCCGCACTCACGGAAGGTTAGTCACCAGCAGTCCAATGGGCTACGAACACGCTGGGCAGGCGGGCGGTTGATGGAGTTACAGACATCTTAAAACTCCACAATACCACAACAAAATCAAGCGACCGAGCGTGCATTATCTGGAAACCGATCATCAGTTAAACCTGCTACGGATAACGGCAAAAAAAGCAGAGAAGGTCACAAGAAAGAAAAATGTAAAATGCATATGCTGGCTTTGCGCCAACTTAAAATATACCGCAAGCAGTGGCGGCTCGTGATCCTTTTTGTTGGTGGGGCTAGATACAAATTTTCAGAAAAATCATGGTTTTGGGTTAACACACTTGCCCGCTCGTGTGTTGTTTGGCTGTCAAAGGAAGGAAAGAATAGTACCACTGCGACCTAGAAGGCTTGTCGTAAGAGGAGACTGATATAGGACATAGGAAAGCTACCCTAGTGAATAAAAAGCATCGAAAAATTCAGATGTGCTGTTCTGTTTATAGGCGCATAACTGGCACAATGTACAATCTATCTTAGACTCAGATCACATACAAATCACACAGAATGGTTAACAAGTTGTCCATATGGAGCTTTCGAAGAAGAATGTTGATTTATTGATTGATAGGAAAATCATCACTGTACTTTGATGAGTAACCAAGTGTAATTCAATCTTTTTCTTACACAGGAAGATCTCGGCTGCAGTGCACGGGCTCCGTAGCACCGGCAAAGATGTAATTTAGACGATGGTGAAGATATTTTTGTAGGAAATTTATTTCTAATATTTTCGAATGAATTTTGTATGGACAGCGGATTTTCAGCCTGTTTGTCTCGATTTTGATCTGCCAAGGGTTCTTTTACGTTCTCAATTTGAACACGGGCCTACAGAGAGAGAGAGAGAGAGAGAGAAGAGAGAGAGAGAGAGAAGAGAGAGAGAGAAGAGAGAGAGAGAAGAGAGAGAGAGAAAGAGAGAGAGAGAGAAAGAGAGAGAGAGAGAGCTGTAAAACTACTGCCAATAAAAAAATACAAAAAATACAGTAGAATAAGTGAAATAGTCAAACTAGGCACAGATAAGGCCTTAAACATGTCGACACAGTTCTTCAATAATCTATACGCATGCTCAAATAAGGTCAACCGCTTAACAGCTGACACACGATAGGGTACTGTTAAGACATCACCCGGTACCCTATCGTGTGTTAGTGTTCGAAGTTGCCGTGTGCTGTGTTACAATACAAACTAATGTTATGTTATGTTATGTTATTCTAGCGACGTCAAGGCACATTGGGCATTCCCATGCACGCTCTGTCCTCCGCTGTAGCAGCCATCCGAAAGTCCATTTGCTCATCGTACCCATGAGTAGTTGATTTGTATACCTTCTCTCTCTACCACGAAGACGGCACTGTCTGGCATGTCCAAACTTAACTCCTAATTCTCGCACTCGTTCCAGTGTCGGAGACTCGCCCATATCACATAAATGACATGCCATCTCCCCCGACAGAGGCGGAGCCATATGGGAAAACACGGTGTCAGTCCTTCGTTTTTTTCACCCTTTGGACTTAAATGAGTGTGTTCTGCGTTGATGACATCGGCTCTTTCCATACTTCTACCAGCGTGAGTCGAGACATTGTTTGCAAGAAATTAAGCCCGTTCGTTACCCTGCACACCTGCAGGCCCATGTGTGTACAACAAAGTCAGTGCATTGAGATGTGACCTCTGAATGATGTCGACACATTGTATTCCGCGCTCAGAGTTCCAGATTCAATCCATGACCTATGGCTTGGTATGAAAACAGAGTATATCCTACAGAACTGTCCCCAGTATGCAGACCTGAGAAGAAAGAGGTGGCCCACTTACACCAGCGTCCAAGACAAACTGTATGGCGTGGTTGATAATCTGAGGCAGACGGCTGCCTTTATTAGAGAATCCTAAATCTCAATCTAGTGAGAACGCAGAAGACAAACTGTATGGCGTGGCTGATAATCTGAGGCAGACGGCTGCCTTTATTAGAGAATCCTAAATCTCAATCTAGTGAGAACGCAGAAGACAAACTGTATGGCGTGGTTGATAATCTGAGGCAGACGGCTGCCTTTATTAGAGAATCCTAAATCTCAATCTAGTGAGAACGCAGAAGACAAACTGTATGGCGTGGCTGATAATCTGAGGCAGACGGCTGCCTTTATTAGAGAATCCTAAATCTCAATCTAGTGAGAACGCAGAAGAAGAAGAAAAAATATTCAATCCTCTGCAGGAGAGAGAAATTCCGCAGGACTGTTAGAGTGGCAACGTTCTATCCAAGACAAGCTATTTGATAATATCCCACTGTTCCGTAGTAGCAACACCTAGCTACTATTTAAATGACATTTGACCTATGATCCGAGCGCGTGTTGAAGCTGCTGATTACAGATTGTAATTTGCATGTTAACTGTAACATTTGTTACTACTTGTTAACACAGTGTCGCTAGTGTAAACACATGGGACGGGACAAAGTATTATTTACAGAGACAGTCAGGAACTGTATGCAATTGATCCTGTTTAAGGTAAGGTATATATTTATATATGTATTTATATATATAATATATAAATATTCCTTACGTTACACGTAATAAAAAAGTACTGTAGTTTTACAAAATACAAAAACAATAATTTCTTTTCTTCTGCAAACGCCCGCTGTCAATTCAGGTGGTAGTAATGATGCCTGGGAGATTTTTGCGTGAGAGCTGTTTACCATTTGACTGGTGTCCGTAGCCATGCGGTGAGACTTAGCCGTCTTCAGAGGTACTTGAAGATTAAATTCGTCAAGTATGATAGTTACAGGAAACTTGTTGTCCGAACCACTTGCCTTGAGTCCTCGTACCCTCGGTACTTTTACGGCCAGTGTTGTTTAGTGATGTGCGACTTCTCTATGGGATTTCCTGCCTTTGGTGAGCTCGTTCCGTATGCATGGTATGATAACCACTTTTTAATGATCTTTTAATGCCGTATATTTGGTCTTTGATCTACGCCAAAGAGCATTTACTACTTTGCTGACTGGGTGAGGTCGTTCCGGTTTCTCAACCATTCTAGGGCTAGTCATAGGAACGGTCACTTTTCAGCTGCTTCTTGTATTTATTGCTCTGTAACGATAATTTTCGCCATAACGATCGTTTTTGGGCTTTATCATCTTCAAAAACAATAACAATACACAGCAACGTTTCGATCAAAATGCCTTTATCAAGCAAAGCATACAACATTAGTGAAGAAATTCACTTCTTACACGTCACAGAACATATAGAATCGGACAATAAATTCCTAACGGCGCTAAAATGAAAATCTGTGACTAAAAACGAATAACGACATGAATGCCCCCAAAAAAACTAGAAGTGGAAAAAATAAGATAAACAATAAAAAAATCAAATATATCATCATCATCATCATCATCATTGAGCCGCTGTAGCGTAGTTGTTAGTGAACTCGCTTCGCAAGGCTGGTGGTCTCGGTTCACCCTCCGCAATGTGCGTGGAATTTTTCCCGACCACGACGGCTCTCAGGTCGACCCAGCCTCAACTGGGTACCAGACATGCTCTGGGAAAGTAAAGGCGGCCGGCGTGATGCTGACCACATCACCCATCGTGTGCCGACGGTCAATGAAAAATACAGGCCTAACACTGTATTGACCTATATACCACGAGGTATGAAAGGGTTCCTTTACTTTTCCTTTACTTATCATCATCATTGGCCTCTTTGTCTCAGGAGACAATAGGTGTTGCGTCACGTAGTATGTTCTGTGCTGAATCACAACGTTTCTTTTGGCTGTAATGGCCTATTCTGGAGTGGCAATCCTTGCCACAGTTGTTGCAGGTAAAACTGAAGACTAGAGCCGATGCATGGGATGTTCTCTCTGCTCTCTGTGCTCTCTTTTGCCTCCACATGTGATGTTGTTTTTCTTCTTTTCTTTTGAGCCGCCCCTCATTGCCGCTCGCCATGTCTGCCTGTCTTTGGCCAGCCGCTCCCAATGTTTTTTGTCTATGCCGCATGAAGTTAGATAACGCTTGCAGGTGTCAATGAAGCGTAATAATGGGCGCCCATGCTCATTATTACATCATCAATATATATATACATCAATGCATCAATATATATCAATATACATCAATATATATATATATATATAACTTATATACATTTAACATATACACACGTAGAATATGGAAGATGAGAAGAGAGAGTAATAAGAAGTATAGGAATGTAGTGCGTTGAGGCCATGAGGTATACATCTTGTTGTATCCTTTGCTTGAAAAAGGACTTCACCCGAGTGGTTACCGGGGCCCAAATTTGGGGTGTAAAGAATAGAACCACTGTAACCTGCCACTCATGTCGTAAGAGACGACTAAGGAGGTTTGGCTGAAATTGCATGCACGAGTCCTAAACATGTAGAAGTCTATGCGTTTAAGGGCCTACCAAACCAATGTGTAACGTATACACGTTCTTGGCAAAGATCAAACATATCTCAAAGAGTGATTAAAATCGATCGTAAAGAATGAACGCAAAGAAGAAGAAGAAGATAAAGGACTTTTGGTCGATACGTTGTTGTATATTGCTATTGTTATTGTATATAACTACAGTACTTTGTTATTACGTGTTTCGCCATTGCTACATAGTTTTACTGCAGTCTCCCTTATATTGCTACATAGTTTTACTACAGTCTTCTCTTATATCGATAATACTATTCTTCCCGTACCGTTATACGTTACATAGGGCCTGACAGTAATTTCTCCATACCACTCTGTCCTAGGCAACTCTCAGCTAATGCTTCACACGATCTAAAAGAGCAGGTTTCAGTATGAGCGGATGTTGTTTCTAGAAGTTTCTAACCTCCAGAGACTTGCGTGGATCTACTGTCCTGGGCATGCCGGTGTTTACGGAAATGAGAGAGCAGATATGCTTGCATCAACAGCATCGATTGTTGGGGAGTTGAAGATGGATAAGGGGGAATGTTCTTTAGTCTCTTCGCGACTGTCTGTTGGGTGAAAACACTAAAATAGATGTTGAATCGATCCAGCTATTTAAGCAGTTTATAGTTACCCATTTTACAAGTACAAATGGATCAGAGCCAACTATAAACTTATGGGCCTTCGAACTCAGGTAAGAATTATGGGAAATCAGACTACAACTACACCACGTGACCTCGCATTCCAGTATTGGTGTATATAGACGCATTCATTTTAAAATCAACACAAAATGTTAAATCGAAGTCATATTATCCAACAAGTTAAGTTTAACAATAAGGAATATCAATATTATGAATATTTATCACCAATAAATAACCACAGACTCACAGAATTGTGTCAAATTGCAAAAAAGCTTGCAGTGTTCTATCAAACATCCATATTTTCCAGCCCCTCTCTGATCTAGGTCAGGGATGTCCTAGTCAGTTGTCTGGCCTAGTTATCTAGAATTGGCTGTGATTGGATACGGTATTAATTTTTACAGCGACCATACCTGCAAGTCTAGTGGCATGTTCGTTTCCTCTTCACCTGAATGCCCTGGCACACAAATAAAATTGATTTTTGTGGACAAAAAAGAAGAAGAAGTAAAATGGTAATTTCTAGCAGCTTATGAAGGAAGCTAAAAGCTTTTTTTTTTTTCGATCCAGAAGCACTTGAGCTTTTCAGCTCTTCGGCTCGGTGCCATGGACATCGTAACCCTTCGGTTCGGTGCCACGAACACCGTGAATCTGGGGAATCTGTGGCTTTTCTGCCTGCCCACGGAATTGAACCCGTACACACAGAGGGCTAGTCACCCACAGTCCAACGCGCTACGAACACGCTGGGCACGCGGGCAAGCTAAAAGCTTAAGTTCCTGTTGTCGAAGTTGTTCTATTACTGCTATTGTTTAACCTCCGAACCCGCACCAGCCATATATCTTTCATTTACTACGACCCATATTGCAACAAAATCTGCCACTTTATTATTTTTTTCCAATCCAGAAGCACTTGAGCTTTTCAGCTCTTCAGCTCGGTGCCATGGACATCGTAACCCTTCGGTTCGGTGCCACAAACACCGTAAATCTGGGGAATCTGTGGCTTTTCTGCCATCCCGCGGAATTGAACCCGCACACACAGAGGGATAGTCACCCGTAGTCCAACGCGCTACGAACACGCTGGGCAGACAGGCCTGCCACTTTATTAAAAACCCTCCTCGCCCATGTGTAGCAGGGGCTCGAAAGGGGAGCAAACAATAGTAACATAGCGACCAAGTCATATCGTAAGAGACGACTGAGGTAGGGGCTTAGGAAAACTACCCTAGTAAATAAAAAGCGTTGCAGAAATCGGATGTCCCTACCTACTTGTAGGCGCAAAGCTGGCATAACTTTCAATCGCTCTTAGACTCAGATCACACACAAATCACAAAGAGAGGTTTAACAAGTGGTCGATATGAAGCCTTCGAAGACGTTTGTGTTGTCTACTAACTTATGAAGTGAAGCTTAAGTTATTGTTGTTCTATTACTGATGTTTATTAACCACCAAACCTGGACCAGCCTTGCCACTTTATTTTATTACGCCACATATTGCAACAAATTCTGCACCCTTAATTAAAAACCTCTTTTCTCAGTATTTAAAGTTACCGTTTACTCTTAAACAACAGGTGACTACAGGTGACTACAGGTGATAAACAACAGGTGACTACAGGTGATAAACAACAGGGGACTACAGGTGACAACAGGGGACAACAGGTTACAACAGGTGATAATGGAAGCGTTTTGTGGGAAATGGACACCAGATGTCAACTCTGTCAAGGGAGCTGTTGAATACCTGACTACAGGTAAGTGTGTTAATTCTCTAGGGACATACCTGTATCCTACCTCTACAGGTGAAAGCATAAGGAGTTTTAAGAACCCCAAAGGAAAGCACGGAAGCCAATGAATATCATCAACAAATAGACAGTGTATTAGAGGCTTCCACTAAAAATAAATTACCAAACACAAGATTCGAACCACAGATCTGTATTTTTAAAAGGGTTAAAAGCCGAAGGATTGACTTCATTGCACCGGGGTTTATCCAATACGGCTCGGTACCTCTCCGCAGATCTGGCGCGTTCTTGACAAATGTTTTCATCTTTTATGAAGCGAACGTGCCCCAGAGGTAAAGACTCATTTGTTGGTAAAGAATACGCATCAGACCTGCCGAGATATTGCACAAATCACGAACTCCGTAGCTCTAGCAACATTCCTAGGGGTCTCTGAAAATACTGTACTCGTGAACAGAATGGCGCGAACCCACGACCTTCGACTCACAAGGCGTAACCACTTAGTCACAAAGATCCCCTATTTCTTACTGTACCCGTTGCCTAGCCTTGCGTAGGTGAATCTACTGTCCTGGATATGCGGTTGTTCGTGGTTATGAGTGAGTGAACAGGCTTCCAGTTCTGATATTTGGAGAGTTTATGATGGATAGAGTGGATGGTTTTCAGTCTATTGTCGATCTCTTTTTGGATGTTCAATCTATCCAGCGGGGATCGCGAGAGAGAGAATCTATCCAGCGGGGATCGCGAGAGAGAATCTATCCAGCGGGGATCGCGGAGAGAGAATCTATCCAGCGGGGATCGCGAGAGAAAATCTATCCAGCGGGGATCGCGAGAGAGAATCTATCCAGCGGGGATAGCGAGAGAGAGAATCTATCCAGCGGGATCGCGAGAGAGAATCTATCCAGCGGGGATCGCGAGAGAGAAAAGAGAGAATCTATCCAGCGGGGATCGCGAGAGAGAGAGAGAGAGAGAGAGAGAGAGAATCTATCCAGCGATTGAAGGATTTTGGAATTACAGCTGGAGACATGAGGGACAGAAGTGTTTTTAACCGGCTGCCCAGCGTGTTCGTGGGACGATGGGTGACAAGCTCCTGTGAGTGAGGGTTCAATTCCGTGAGCTGGCAGAAAAGTCACAGGTTCTCCAGATTTACGGTGTTCGTGGCACTGAACCGAAGGGTTACGATCTCCATGACACCGAGCCGAAGAGCTGAAAGCTCAAGTGCTTCTGGATCAGTAAAAAAAAAAAAAAAATCCGGCGAGTTATAGGAACCATCAGTATGCATACCGTTTAACATCTGTTAGGGAAGTCTGAGCCCTTATGGGTCTACCTGTAGTACATTGAAGTCTACTCAGTCACCACATTTTTCTTCTTCGAGCGCTACATATCGACCACTTGCTAAACCACTCTTTGTGGTTTGTGTTAATTGAGCCTAAGAGCGATTGTACTTTGTGCCAGTTATGCTCCTACGAATAGGCCAGCACATCCGATTTCTTCGATGATTTTTATTTACTAGGATACCTTCCTAGGTTCTACATCAGTTGCCTCTTAAAATAGGTAACAGTGGTACTATTCTTTGTTTCTATTGTGGGCCCCGGCAACACACAGGTGGACGATGAAACTAAACTAAAACTAAACTAAAACTAAACTAAAACTAAACTAAAACTAAACTAAAACTAAAATTGAACTAAAACTAAACTAAAATAAACTAAACTAAAACTAAAACTAAACTAAAACTAAAACTAAACTAAAACTAAACTAAAACTAAACTAAAACTAAACTAAAACTAAACTAAAACTAAACTAAGACTAAACTAAGTTAAACTGAACTAAATTAAACTAAACTTAAACTAAACTTAACTAAACTTAAGACTGTATATATGTTTTTGTTACAGTGGCGGCACCAGAAAGTCAAATAGAAGAAATCAGAAACACAACACTCGTCGAGATTGCTCTAGATGATGATATATTTTCAGTCACAAATTATATCGAAGGTAAAGGTTCAAGGACAGATGTTATGAAACTGGGAGAAGACACATCTTCTGAATCTCCGGACGGTGTCATAATTTTGGTGAGTTTTTCTGTCTAATTTCCCCCATTACACTTCCCATTCTGCCTTACATTCTCCCTCACTGTTCCCCTCACATTCTCCCTTATATTCTCCATCACTGTTCCCCTCACTTTCTCTCTTACATTCTCCCTCACTTTCCCCCTCACTTTCCCCCTCACTTTCTCTATTACATTCTCCCTCACATTCTCCCTCACATTCTCTATCACTTTCCCCTCACTTTCTCCCTTACATTCTCCCTCACTTTCCCCCTCACTTTCCCCCTCACTTTCTCTATTACATTCTCCCTTACATTCTCCCTCACTTTCTCCTTTTCATTCTCCTTCACTTTCCCCTAACTTTCTCCCTTACATTCTCCCTTTCATTCTCCCTCACTTTCTCCCTTATATTCTCCCTCACATTCTCTATCACTTCCCCCTCACTGTCTCCCTCACATTCTCTATCACTTCCCCCTCACTGTCTCCCTCACATTCTCCCTTACATTCTCCTCCACTTTCTCCCTCACATTATCCCTTAACTTTCTCCTTCACTTTCTTCATCTCTTTATTCTTCTCCTTCTTCCTCCCCTCCCCCCACTCTCTCTTTCACCATTTATCCCCCCCACCCCATTTCGTTCTTTCTCTATTTCTTTCTTTCTCTTTCCATCTTTCTTTCTCTCTTTTGTTCCTTTTTCCCCTTCTCATTATTTTTATACTCCAGGTTCAATTCCACAGTGGTGTCGACTATATTTGCCGATCGTTACGGCTCTCTGGTCGACCCAGCATAAATGGGTACCAGGAACAGCACTGAGAAGTAAAGACGACCGGCGTGATGTTGGTCACATCGTGTGCCGACGGTCAAAGACGGGCCTAACACCGTACAACCCAAGACCCCTCAATGTTTGAAAGAGTTTCTATACTTTTTTACTTGCTAAATATTCCAATACTGAATACTTGAATACTAAATACTCGAATACTGAATACTCCAATACTGAATACTCCGAATACTGAATACTCCAATACTGAATACTCCGAATACTGAATACTCCAATACTCAATACTTCAATACTGAATATTTCAATACTGAATACTCCGATACTGAATACTCCAATACTGAATACTCCGATACTGAATACTCCAATACTGAATACAACAATACTGAATACAACAATACTGAATACTCCAATACTGAATACTTCAATACTGAATACTTCAATACTGAATACAACAATACTGAATACAACAATACTGAATACAACAATACTGAATACTCCAATACTGAATACTTCAATACTGAATACTTCAATACTGAATACAACAATACTGAATACAACAATACTGAATACAACAATACTGAATACTTCAATACTGAATACTTCAATACTGAATACAACAATACTGAATACAACAATACTGATTACAACAATACTGAATACTCCAATACTGAATACTCCAATACTGAATACTTCAATACTGAATACTCCGATACTCAATACTTCAATACTGAATACTCCAATACTGAATACTTCAATACTGAATACAACAATACTGAATACAACAATACTGAATACAACAATACTGAATACAACAATACTGAATACAACAATACTGAATACAACAATACTGAATACAACAATACTGAATACAACAATACTGAATACTCCAATACTGAATACAACAATACTGAATACAACAATACTGAATACTCCAATACTGAATACAACAATACTGAATACAACAATACTGAATACAACAATACTGAATACAACAATACTGAATACAACAATACTGAATACAACAATACTGAATACAACAATACTGAATACAACAATACTGAATACAACAATACTGAATACAACAATACTGAATACAACAATACTGAATACAACAATACTGAATACAACAATACTGAATACAACAATACTGAATACTCCAATACTGAATACTTCAATACTGAATACAACAATACTGAATACAACAATACTGATTACAACAATACTGAATACTCCAATACTGAATACTCCAATACTGAATACTTCAATACTGAATACAACAATACTGAATACAGCAATACTGAATACAACAATACTGAATACTCCAATACTGAATACTCCAATACTGAATACTTCAATACTGAATACAACAATACTGAATACAACAATACTGAATACTCCAATACTGAATACTTCAATACTGAATACAACAATACTGAATACAACAATACTGAATACAACAATACTGAATACTTCAATACTGAATACAACAATACTGAATACAACAATACTGAATACTTCAATACTGAATACTTCAATACTGAATACAACAATACTGAATACAACAATACTGAATACTCCAATACTGAATACAACAATACTGAATACAACAATACTGAATACAACAATACTGAATACAACAATACTGAATACTCCAATACTGAATACAACAATACTGAATACAACAATACTGAATACAACAATACTGAATACAACAATACTGAATACTCCAATACTGAATACAACAATACTGAATACTCCAATACTGAATACAACAATACTGAATACTCCAATATGTAAAGAAACAACAGATCAAATGGTTCGGGCAATGCATCAAAGTTACCACAAGACAACCTCCCACAAAAAGCACTAGTACTCAGATACAAAGGCAACAGACTCAGAGGTCGACCACGTAAACGATGGATTGAAGGAATATCCGAGGAACTAAATTTCACATTGCACAAAGCGGATAAGGAGGTTCTCTCCAGGTGTCTCTTTTTTGGATCTGACTCTGAAAAGCGAAACCGGCATAGAAAATACAATACTTCAAGAGGAATAAAGAGAAGAAGAAGAAGCAGATACTAGTGATAATGCCGTTGCCCCCGGCAACACAAGGCCGACTAGCTCAGACGGGAAAAGCAGTATTCCTGTTAAACGGGGGCTGATTTTTGTGTATGTTTGATAAACAGTGTACATTTTGTGTGTGGCTATTTTACTCAATTCTACAGGGTGTTCAAGATAAAAGTAGCCCGGTCAAGGGAATCAATTTGGCATATGTTTATGAAAATGAGAAGGTTCAATTATGATGTAGTATAGGTCAAGTGAGCGAGACTTTATATAATGGTGTGTAATTATAGTGCGGAAGGGTGATGAACCAATGTGACGTAGGACAAGCTAGTCAGAACTGGTTTAAATAGTATATAGACGTAACGCAATGAGTACCTGGCAACTTTTGATTTTGTAAATGGGGATGCTTTTATCTTAAACATCCTGTACTAGTCCATGGTTATTTATAGAAGAACAATATTAATAATACTGATATTACTTAATGTTAAACTTACCTTATAACATAATATTACCTTGATTGAGCATGTTGTGTTAGTTTTAAAATGAATTTGTCTTTAAATAATAATACTGAAATGCGAGGATCACGTGACGGTTGTGATCTTATTTCCTAGAATTTTAATATGAGCCCGCCGGCCGTATGTTATCGGAGGCAACGGTTAATACATAACGTTTCTGTCTTTATTGTCTGCAGTCAAATACAAGGTTCGAGAACAATTGTCTTATAACTGTCTTGTCTATTTATGACGTGGATATCAAAGTGGTACGGCGTATTCAAGATGGAGTCATGGTTTGTGTAAGTAGCTGCATATCATGAGATTTTGTACAAAGTGGAATGGTGAGTTCTCAAGTTAAATACAAATATGATTCAGACTTTTGTTAACGGATGCCTTTGGTGGATTCCCAGACTGAGATACTATGATAGAGTTACAAATACAGACCTGTGGGTATGAACAAAGCCATGATGGCACAGGTTCATCATCAAATAGCTTGTCCTGAGCAGAACTACGCCACTCCAACAGTCCTTTGAAACCCCTCTCTCTCTCTCATAGGTCAGATGTCCCTCCTCTGCAGCCGTCATGTTCAAACCATCAGTTACATCCTGAATCCATCTTCTCCGTGGTCTTCCTCCTCTTCTCTTTGCCGGTATGTCTCTTTCCATGATGGTTTTCTCCAGCCCTTCATTTCTTTTTATATCTCCAAAATACTTAAATTTTCTCTTTCTTATTTGTAGCATCAGCCAGTTTTCTTTGATTTTGAGTTCTTTCTGGATAGATCTATTTATTCTCTTCTCTGTTCAAGATATACGGAGGACTCTTCTGACCCAGGTTAAGAGAAGAAAATGACAATCGATCGGGCATACCCTACGGAAGACACAGTCGAGTATTACTAGACAAGCACTTGAGTGGAACCTACTAACGTAAAACGGGACGTCCTAAACAAACGTGCAGACAAAGTCTTCTTGGAGAACTGAAGAGTGTTCAACCATCCTGGAAGACCATAAATAAAACAGCCAGAGACAGGGACAAGTGACAGACAACTGCTGAGACCCTATGCTCCACAAGGACCGGAGAGAAATAAGTCATATACAATGAGAACCGAATAATATAAAATCACGTACAAAGAGTTTTTAAATATGGGATTTTAATTTTTTTTAAACTAATCACGACAGAGATGAAATTTCTAAGCAGAATGCTGGGAGTATCAAGAAGAAAACTAATCACGACAGTGATGAAGTGTCTAAGCAGAATGCTGGGAGTATCAAGAAGAAAACTAGCCACAACAGAGATGAAGTGTCTAAGCAGAATGCTGGGAGTATCAAGAAGAAAACTAGTCACGACAGTGATGAAGTGTCTACACAGAATGCTGGGTGTATCAAGAAGAAAACTAGTCACGACAGTGATGAAGTGTCTACACAGAATGCTGGGTGTATCAAGAAGAAAACTAGTCACGACAGAGATGAAGTGTCTACACAGAATGCTGTGAGTATCAAGAAGAAAACTAATCACGACAGTGATGAAGTGTCTACGCAGAATGCTGGGAGTATCAAGAAGAGACCAGTTTAGAAATGAAGACATCAGGAAAAAGTGGGTACAACATCAGTACTGAACTTCATCAAGAAACAACAAATTAAATAGTTTGGCCGCATAGTCATATTATCAACAGACAGTGCACCACAACAGGCAATGTTACTCAGCAGATACAGGGTTTACAACACTAAAAGTCGTCCACGAAAAATATGAGCCTCAGAGATAACAGAGGCGGTGAAAGACATCTTGCCCGAGTAGCATACAAGAGCCTGTACTAGAAATCTCCTCTTATCCTGACGTTGGTTGCATACAAGAGCCTGTACTAGAAATCTCCTCTTATCCTGACGCTGGTCGCATACAAGATCCTGTACTAGAAATCTCCTCTTATCCTGACGCTGGTCGCCACAAGATCCTGTACTAGAAATCTCCTCTTATCCTGACTGGTGCATACAGAGCCTGTACTAGAAATCTCCTCTTATCTGACGCTGGTCGCTACAAGAGCCTGTACTAGAAATCTCTCTATCCTGACGCTGGTCACGCATCAAGATCCTGTACTAGAAATCTCTCTTATCCTGACTGGTCGCATACAAGAGCCTGTACTAGAAATTCCTCTATCTGACGCTGGTCGCATCAAGACCTGTACTAGAAATCTCTTTCCTGGCTGGTCGATGCAAGAGCCTGTACTAGAAATCTCCTCTTATCCTGACGCTGGTCCATACAAGAGCCTGTACTAGAAATCTCCTCTTATCCGACGCTGGTCGATACAAGAGCCTGTACTAGAAATCTCCTCTTATCCTGACGCTGGTCGCATACAAGAGCCTGTACTAGAAATCTCCTCTTATCCTGACGCTGGTCGCATACAAGATCCTGTACTAGAAATCTCCTCTTATCCTGACGCTGGTCGCATACAAGAGCCTGTACTAGAAATCTCCTCTTATCCTGACGCTGGTCGCATACAAGAGCCTGTACTAGAAATCTCCTCTTATCCTGACGCTGGTCGCATGCAAGAGCCTGTACTAGAAATCTCCTCTTATCCTGACGCTGGTCGCATACAAGAGCCTGTACTAGAAATCTCCTCTTATCCTGACGCTGGTCGCATACAAGAGCCTGTACTAGAAATCTCCTCTTATCCTGACGCTGGTCGCATACAAGATCCTGTACTAGAAATCTCCTCTTATCCTGACGCTGGTCGCATACAAGAGCCTGTACTAGAAATCTCCTCTTATCCTGACGCTGGTCGCATGCAAGAGCCTGTACTAGAAATCTCCTCTTATCCTGACGCTGGTCGCATACAAGAGCCTGTACTAGAAATCTCCTCTTATCCTGACGCTGGTCGCATACAAGAGCCTGTACTAGAAATCTCCTCTTATCCTGACGCTGGTCGCATACAAGATCATGTACTAGAAATCTCCTCTTATCCTGACGCTGGTCGCATACAAGATCATGTACTAGAAATCTCCTCTTATCCTGACGCTGGTCGCATACATGAGCCTGTACTAGAAATCTCCTCTTATCCTGACGCTGGTCGCATACAAGAGCCTGTACTAGAAATCTCCTCTTATCCTGACGCTGGTCGCATACAAGATCATGTACTAGAAATCTCCTCTTATCCTGACGCTGGTCGCATACAAGATCATGTACTAGAAATCTCCTCTTATCCTGACGCTGGTCGCATACATGAGCCTGTACTAGAAATCTCCTCTTATCCTGACGCTGGTCGCATACAAGAGCCTGTACTAGAAATCTCCTCTTATCCTGACGCTGGTCGCATACATGAGCCTGTACTAGAAATCTCCTCTTATCCTGACGCTGTGAGAGAAAACATAATTTTAAAGAAATAAGGAAACACAATGGAAGATGAAAAAGAAATCTAAATATGGGATGTTGTAAGCTGAGAATGAATCAGTGGCGGCTCGTCATTAAGGGCCAGTGGGGCCGGCACCCCAAAAAATAAGGTGTAACGTGTATTTATTATTTTATACATTAAAATATATCCTAACTGAAACAATGATTTTTCCGAAAATTTCTGTCTGACCCCACCAACAAAAATGATCACGAGCCGCCACTGGAATGAATATATATTTATTTGTATGTATTGCCTTTTTGTCTTTACAGACGGTCAATTGGCAAGTGTTTTACTGTGACAATTTTTGAGTTTTCGCATTTCTCTCTTGTCTTTCAGCTCATACATAAGTATCTTCTCAAAATACTCTGCGCCCTTGCGCAATACGGCTTTCCATACAACTCTGTCATCGACTAGTCCCTCCCATGTGCTGGGACCTATAGAAAAGTTCGACATTGAGGCTTTGCAGACATCTTTATATCTGAGCATTGGTCTGCCTTGGTGCCTCTTCTCCTCCGAAAGTTCACAGAACATTTGTTTTGGTATGCGACAAGTTTCAATTCTTCTCACATGCCCGGCCATCTTAGTCGCCTACTGCTGAGCATGCCCATGATGGAAGGCAGGTTTGCACGTTATAAATAATAATAGCCAAACCGATGACATGGACACGCATGGCGACAGCTTCGTACAAGCGGTCTTAATTGCTCTGCACTATACAATCTTGTAGCATACGTTCTGAAAGGACAGCAACACATTATATATAGATGGGGGTTTCTATGACGAACTAATTAATACGTATGCACTATACAATCTTGTTGCATACGTTCTGAAAGGACAGCAACACATTATATATAGATGGGGGTTTCTATGACGAACTAATTAATACGCATGCACTATACAATCTTGTAGCATACGTTCTGAAAGGACAGCAACACATTATATATAGATGGGGGTTTCTATGGCGAACTAATTAATACGTATGCATGCCGTCCTGAAGGCTGTGTGTTCGAATCCGTACCTTCGTCTTCTTCTTCTTCCTACGTTCTCAGATATCGATTTGTATACTCCAAAAGTAGTTAGTGTTCAACCATGTACATCTTCATATAGCCTGTCTTGCACTGATATTGGGATTATATATATGTTTTATCTATCCGGACCGAGTCACATGTTAGTTAGTTAGTCTTTCCTCTTGGGCCTGTGGGCGGCGCATAGGGCAGAGGTCATAGCTCTCCATGTCTCGCGGTTCGTTGCTATCTGTTTTAGGTCTTTAATGTTTACTAGGCCCATCGTTGAGCCTTCTCTGGTGATGGTTCTACGCAGAGTCTCTCTTGGTCTTCCTCGTTTTCTTTTTCCCTCTGGTGTCCATATGAGGGATTGGTAAGGAGTCTTCTCTCATCCATTCTAAGTGTGTGGCCGATGTAGTTCCAGCGGCGCTTTCTTATAAAATTTGATACATTTTCTTGCTTGGTCTCTTGTCTTATTTGTGTATTAGGTCTGAAATCTGACCATTTGAGGTTCAATATTCTTCTAAGACATTTATTCGCAGTTTGTTTAATTAAAATCCTAGTATTGTTGCTGGAGCTAAGGAGCTCGTGCTTTGTGCAACTCTCTCAGTAGTAAACATGCCATTTCTGCAGACATGGGAGGAACAATATGGGGTAAATACCCGTTAGAATGAAGTCACTCTTTCGCCTTTAGCCCTCCCCCTTTTTGTTGTTGACAAATATATATATATGTTATATATAGATATGTATATATACATGATTTTTGTTGTTCTAATTTTCAGGAATTTACATCAAGTGGTAAAACTTTGACGTTCAACCTGATCCGGACCTGAGCAGGGTGTTCTTACAGCAAACGACCAGAACTGTTTTCACGTGTCAAGCTATTACATATTTACATACTGTCAATATCATTGAGTACTCTTTTTATATCTTTTTCTTGCAACTTACTTGGTCACGCACACACAGACACACACACTGTTTTGCTTTACAATAAATAATGTTTAACACTTATTTTCTTGTTTTGTTTTATTTCTGTGGAGCGTCTGAATCCGAATGGATTAGAGCGTGGGCTTCAAATCGAGAGAACTGGGTTCAAACCCCGGCCAATTACTTTTATTTACTTCGGGCATAAACAAAATCACAACCTGACCTGAGGAAAAATAATAAGAGAGGCCAGTGGAGCCTACGCAACAACCACAAGTAGTTTGACAATGAAGGTACGGACGGTTACAGAGGCGGTGAAATGGTTGGTATCTCACAACTACTCTCGTGTTTTCATACTCAGTGACTCCATGAGCATGATTCGTAAAGTCGAATCAGGAATGGCGAGACAGAACTGGGTGGAGGTACTGGTACAGACAATGATCAGAGAAATCTACTGCAATTTTGTCTCTGGGCGCGCAGGAGTTAGGAATAATGAACGAGCTGATAGATTGGCTGGCTTGGCTACAATATCAGTGGGAACTGCCATGGATCGAAGTGACATTCTTCACGCATTGAGAGAGTCTTTCCCAACAGAGGAGTTTCAGGGCTGTGAATCCCACTCGCTGACCAGATTGAAAGAGATGGGTGTCAATATTGGTACACCATTGCCAAAACTATCGCCACAAAATGTACAAGGGGTATATGTGGTTAAGTGGTTGAGCATTTTACTTTGCGTTCCAAAGGTCGCTGGTTCCAACCCGGACCACGTCGTTCTGTTCAAGAATGCCTTTGTTTCAGAGACTCCTAGGATTGTTGCCGGGGTTACGGAGTTTGTGCTATATGCAATACTCTCGGCAGATGACATTCCATTTCTGCGGAGAGGGACGGAGCCATATGGGTAAAACCCGGTGCAATGAAGTCAATCCTTCGGTTTTAGAACCCTTCTAATGTGCAGATCTTTTTTTTTGTTCATTGTCAGAAAAAAATGGTTATAGCTTACTTAGGATTCAAACCCGTTTCATTACAACTAGAGATTAATGTTTCTATCCACTCGACCAACTTTCTTCATCATTTTATATACGTGAATGATTGATTGATTGATAGAATCATCATCATTGCACTTCGGTGAGTAACCATGTGTGCTCCAATCTCTTTCTTACAAAGGAAGATCTCAGCTGCAGAGCACGAACTCCGTAGCTCCAACGAGGGTCCCCGATGTAATTTTGTAGAGGGTAAAGATATCTTTGTAGGAGTTTAATTTTTAATTTTTTTCTAAGGAATTTTGCCCGGGCAGCGACTTTCCAGCCTGCTCTCCTCGATTTTGAACTGCCAATGGTTCTTTTACGTGCTCAAATTGAACACGGGACCTACGTTTTATCTTCCATCTCCGATAGGACTAGGAACACGATCTCAAATAAAAACTGAGATCAGGGATCTCGAAAAAATATCCAGATAACAAACCTGGTACCTTTAGCATGAGAGACAAGCACGTAACTTCTACGCTACAACTCTATAATTAATTGTCTCATCTAAAGGTTAGATAAAGAAAATATGGAGAAAAGGGACCATGTTTCATCGCCACAAGTTTCATCGTTGTCTTTGCATTGAAGTGCTTGTTTAAGCCAGCGAGTTCTTCTCCGGTCGATTTTCTGTTTTATGTCGAGTGTTGATATTTAATCTCACGCCAGGAAGGGGCCTGTCCCCCTCGCCCCCGCCCCAGAGCAAGAAATCTTGATGATCAAGCAAACTATGAGTAGCAGAGGGCAGAATATCGAGTGCCAAATAATGGAAGAAATCAGGAAAGAAAGATTGAAATTGAGGTACTAAAGAAGAGACTAAACGAGATGGTTATTTTTGTGGGTAACCAGAAACTGGTTACTGATACGTGGGGTCTTTGTGGAGTAGTAGTAGTTAGCTGGTTCGCCTGTCGTTTCAAAGGTACCCGGTTCGCTCCCTCGTGGAGCCATCGGGATATTTTCCCAGATATCCCTGATCTCAGTGTAGGTAAGATCGAGTTCCTAGTCCTATCGGAGACGGACGATAAAACGTATGTCCCGTGTTCAAATTGAACACGTAATAGAAACATTGGCAGAAATTGAGAAGAGCAAGCTGGAAAGTCGCTGAGCGAGCAATATTCATTCCTATCTTATCTTAACCACATTTGCCGTGAAGCGTCGTGTGGAGAGTTAGTTTGATAGTTAAATATTCATTAGAATAATTAAATATTACAATTCCTACAAAATATCTTTACCATCTTCTAAATTACATCGGGACCCTCGCCGGTGCTACAGTTTATGCAATGCCGCTGAGATCTTTCTGTGTAAGAAAGAAATTGGAACACACATGGTTACTCACCGAAGTGCGGTAATGATGGTTATATCAATCAATCCGCTCGTTTGTGTTGCCGGGCCCTCAAGGAGAGCAAAGAATAGTACTACTGCGATCTACAGGGCATGTGGTAAGAAGGGATTGAGGTAGGGGCCTAGGAAGCTACCTAGTAAATAGAAAAGGTCGTAGAAATCGGATGTGCTGCATAACTGGCACAACGTCCAATCGCTCTTAGGCTTAGATCACATATCTTCCTCCCTTGCTTTCGTTCGCTTGAAATATTGTCTATATATTCAATGTTGTCTCTTGTATCCTTCCTTCCTTTCGTTCGCTTGAAATATTGTCTATATATTCAATGTTGTCTCTTGTATCCTTTCTTTCTTTCGTTCGCTTGAAATATTGTCTATATATTCGATGTTGTCTCTTGTATCCTTCCTTCCTTCCGTTCACTTGAAATATTGTCTATATATTCAATGTTGTCTCTTGTATCCTTCCTTCCTTTCGTTCGCTTGAAATATTGTCTATATATTCGATGTTGTCTCTTGTATCCTTCCTTCCTTCCGTTCACTTGAAATATTGTCTATATATTCAATGTTGTCTCTTGTATCCTTCCTTCCTTCCGTTCACTTGAAATATTTATATATTCAATATTGTCTCTTGTATAAACTTCTCTCTCTTTTGTAGCTCATACAGAGGTCCGTGTTGTTTTCTGTGGAGTGTTGTTTCGTTAGGCCAGTGAGTTTGCCTCAGTGTATCATATTCGGGGCAGTTCACACAAACAAATCACAAAGAGTGATTAACAAGTGGTCGATATGGAGTGTTTGAAGAAGAAGAATCACCAACATCAGCATAAGAAAGTTGGCACAAAACCTTGCTTGAATTACATAGATAAACAAAGAATGAAGTGGTTTGGCCACTTAATAAGAATGCATCCAAACTCCACAGTATACAGAGTCTTCTACAACAGAACATCGGGAAAGAAGGCAAGAGGAAGACCACTGAAAAGATGGTTAGATGGCGTAGCAGAATCCTGTGAAAGAGCAAAGATAACAATCACACAAGCCACCAGAACAGCGTAAGACAAAAACAGAAAACCACGACACTGGGCAACAACCCGGTAGCAGTGTGACGACAAAAGAAGAAGAAGAAGAAGATATAAATCAATCGATCAATCATTAAACAATCAGGCAATCAATCAGCCGTAAGGGAACATAAAAATACATGCTTATATGCGCTCACGCATATACACACACAGATACACACACTTTTATACACGGACTCATTGATAGGATCATCATCATTGCACTTCGGTGAGTAACCATCTGTGCTCTGATCTCTTTCTTACATGGGCAAATCATAGCGGCAGTGTACTGAGTCTGAAGCACCGGCAAGGATCCCCTATGCAACGTGAAGATGGTGAAAATTATTAGTCGCTAACTCGTGTTTTTAATCTAATGCCTTTTACCAGGCTGCGGATGTCCAGCCCCCTTTTCTCGATTTTGAACTACAAAGGGGGCCTTTTACGTGGTCAAATTGAACACGTGACTGACGTTTTATAGTCCGTCTCCGATAAGGTAGAAACTCGATCTCATCTACACTGAGATCAGGGATCGTTACTATAGTATACTGATGCTCAACGAACGAGTGAGAGACAAGTACATAACCTTTTCGTCACAGTGATCCATAGGAGAGGCTAGCTGCCACCAACTCTGCTGAACGCAGAGCCATCTTGTAGGCCATTGAGATGTTGGAATTGAATTCGTACTTTCTGTTCATTGTTCATTTGAGGATCATCTTCATCACACATCGGACATGTCCATAATTGCTGCGATCTCCTCCCAAGCATGTATCTCAGTGTGGTTAGATTAACAACTCCCGTTCTGTGTTGCTTGATGTATCTACTTGAGTTTCTCTCATGGTGTTCCCGTCTCGCCGCACTTATCAGTAAGCACAACTTGCGCAACCGAGATAGAGAATATCCTTTAACCTCTTCGTTGACATCTTCAGAGCGTATGTTTTCTCTTAGAGCCATGGTTCTCAATCTTCCTAATGTCACAACCCTTTAATACAGTTCATCATGTTGTGATGACACCTAACCAGAAAATTATGTAATAATATTTATTTCTAATTATGATAAATGTGTGTGTTCCGGCGGTCTTAGGCGACCCTTGTGAAATGGTCGTTCGACCCCCAAAGAAGTCGCGATCTACAGTTTTAGAACCACTATCGTAGAGCGTTGATGATGTCACTGTTGTCTATAGAAGACCAATTCTCGAGAGCTGCATTACTCACCAGTTCCTCCTCTCTTTCAATGTCCTTCTCCTCAGAATGACCTGAGTCAAAGATGAAGGTAAGTGTCTGGATTGTCGCATTTTGTATTAATTGCATCCACTGCGTTCGTTCATAACCGGTCTTGATATTCTGCATTATGCCCATAGAGTATTTCTGTGAAAATGTGTAACCATTCTTTCTTCTCTCCAATCCTTTTATGCCTCACAGCATCGGAATAAGAATAGATTTCTAGAACGAGCCTTTGTGTGCGCTTTATAAATATTGTCTTTCGTCGCTTCTGTTACCTCTGAGGTCCACCTTTTGCATGGCCGGCCCTTTGCCTTGTATCCATTACATCAGAGCAACATTGCTCTTCGAAGTGCTCTGTTTGTTCGTAATCCTAATCTGCTCATGTAGCCTCAACGGTCACCTATAATAGCCTCAAAGGTTTGTCCGTAATCTTAATCTGCTCATGTGGCCGAACCATTTAATCCGCTGTTTCTTGATGATGTTCAGTACTGATGCTGTACCAACTTATTTCCTGATGTCCTCATTTTCCAACCGGTCTCTTCTTGATACCCCCAGCATTCTGTTTACACGCTTCATCTCTGTCATGACTAGTTTTCTTCCTTCATTTGATGTCACAAGGTGTAACCATACTAACAAAACAGTCAAAAATAAAACACATTTCAAAGAAATTTTAATTTATTTAAATTTTATTCACTAACTCTATTATAGTTTAGTTTTTCATAATTATACAATTTCTAAAAAATAGTAACAATACCATAAGAAAAATTAACGCTAAATTGTGAAACTTATATCATTTATTAGAACTTAAAATATGTATTAATATGCCACTGTTTGAAATTTCTATACAATACTATTCCTTGGATAATTATTTTTAACTGACTGCATTGCTAAACGATAAATTAATGTTTTCATGGTTATATCCCTTTGACCGTAGAAACAAGAATTCTGTATTGGAATTGTTTCGGTTGTGTCCCTTACATAAAAGTCTAAATGTTACACTCATCATCATCATCAGGTGCCGTCTCCACATCGAAGGTTGGCTGCAATGAATCTCCAGCATCCTCTGTCTTTCGCCTTGGTGTTGCACACTGCCAGACTGTAACCTGTCCATTTCTTAAAGTTTCCTCCCACTTATCTCTCGGTCTTCCTCTTGCTCTTCTCCCTCAACTTTCCCCTCTAGTAAATGTTTTATCATGGTGTCATGTCTGTTTATGTGCCCAAAATACTTTACTTGTCTGAATTTTATTTCTCTTAATAATTGTTTCTTCATGTCTAGTTTTCCTAAAACTTGTTTATTTGTCTGTTTTTCTGTAAAAGTTATACTGTATTCAACATTAGAGCAGTGCTGTGCAACGTTGTTGTGTATTGGGGCGCAACTGACTAGCGAGAATGAAGGTGCGGGCGCTGTGGGGCAATTTAAAAAATATTACTAAAAATAATAATACATTAATATGAATTATCTCTGCAGTCGAAATAAGTTTCGCCTGAAGGGCGAAGGACAATTGTGATTAGGAAAGCAAACCTTCACGTAAAAGTTCGTTAGAAGCTACCTATTAATTGACATGACACTATGCATGAACTCATAGCAAATGAACAAAGACAAAAACGGAGTAACATGGATAAAAAATAATAATACATTAAAATTTAATCCGACTGAACCTGTTTTGGAGAAATTGATTTTCGAAAATAACAGAAATTTAGTGTTTTTCAGAGATCATTTTTTCTTGAAATTTTGATTAATGTTAACACCCGCTGATGTAAAAAAGGGCGCCGTGGATGTATCACACGGGCGCCATAGCGTCCGGGACGCCAAGTTGGACAGCACTGCATTACAGTTTCAGTTGTGTACATATATAATCAAACATTTGTTTTCTAATCAGATCACATACAATTTGGTTTTGAAATGTGATCTATAATTAGCTTCAAAGGTCATCTATAAATAGCCTCAAATATAATTTATAATTAATCTCAAATATCATCTATAATTAGCCTAAAAGTTCACATAAAATTAACCTCAAATATCATCTAAAATTAACCTCATATAACATCTATAATTAGCCTCAAATGTTACATATAATTAGCCTCAAAGGTCATCTATAATTAGCCTCAAAGGTCATCTAATATTAGTCTCAAAGGTTACCTATAATAGCCTCAACGGTCACCTATAATAGCCTCAACGGTCACTTATAATTAGCCTCAATGGTCACCTATAATTTGCCTCATCGGTCACCTATAATAAGCCTCAATGGTCACCTATAATTAACCTTAAAGGTCACCTATAATTAACCTCAAAGATTCTCCAGTCTCATATCTTATATCTTAAAACAGTCGACCTATTTAACATTCGAATTTCGTCTGCTGCTGATCTTTCAAAACGAAATACAATAAAATTAAGTATATTAATTGTGCCGCCCGTGAGCGAGTCTGTTCTGACATCAAGCTGGTCTGGTCTGACTTATCAGGCACTTTATCTGCAGCCTTGACACTTTCGACAGAAGTCGCAGTAACATTGGTATGACCAGGTGCTGTTTCCTGTGTCCTCGTAGAAAATGTGTCAACGCGACTTCCTGGGAAACAGATTAAAATAAACATGATAAATAATCTTTTCATCAAATTCGTTTAGACAAGGATGCATAGTATCACCAGACCTATTCTCAATATATTGTGAAAACATGTTTAGGTCTATGAAGGATAATGCTGGAATAGCTGTGGGAGGACATATCATAAATAACCTGAGATACGCGGACGATACTGTGTTAATAATAATAATAATAATAATTCCTCTCGTACCGTTATACGTTACATAGGGACTGCAAGTAATTTCTCCATACCGCTCTATCCTGGGCAACTCGCTCAATCTTCTCCATGGAACTGAGAAAGATATTTCCTGCCTCTCTCAGCAAAGTTCGTTTCAGGGTCTCTTTAGGTCGACCTCTCTTTCTTGAACCCTTTGCATCCCACTTCAATGCCTGCTTTGATATTCGTTGATCATTTCTCCTCAAGGTGTGCCCAATATATCTCCATCTTCTCTTTCTTATAACAGTTGTCACTAGTGGATGACCAGACATGTCTCTGATTTCATTACTTCTTCTGAATTCGTTCCATTTTATATTCATTATTTTCGCAGACATCTATTTTCAAATACATTCAACTTGCTTTCTATATCTTTAGTTATTTTCCACTGTCTTAATAGCAAGAAATGAAATGGAGCTCCAGAAATTAGTGGATAAGGTTGTGACAGAAAGTAACAACAAAGGACTCAGTTTGAATATTAAGAAAGACAGAAGTTATGATAATATCAAAAAAGCAGATTTTGCTAAAATGCACAATCACAGTAAATGGGACTGATCTAAGACAAGTGCAGCAATTTAAATACCTCGAGTCCTGGTAACATCAGATGGCAAATGTCGATCAGAAATAAAGAGCAGAATAGGACAAGCGAAAACATCGTTCCTGAAAATGACAAGCATTATCTGCAACAAGTCCTTGTCAATCCCGATCAGAATGCGAGTTATTCAGTGCTACATAGAACCAATACTGACATACAGATGCGAGCCATGGACAATGAACACACAGATCGAAAAATGTCTGAGGGCCACATAAATATGGTTGTATAGAGGAATGATGAGAATCCCATGGACTGCTAAAATGACTAATTTTGAGGTGTTGAATGAGATCAAGACACAGAGAAAGCTTATCATCAATATAAAAAAGAGGCAATCATCATTTTTCGGACATGTGATGAGGAAGGGAGGTTTAAAACACATTGTGGCAACCGGTAAAATCGAGGGTAGACGAGACAGAGGAATATATAGAGATAAAATTTTAGATAGCCTGACTTTTGAGTTTTCTCCAACCTTTCTTGTCTTCTTATAGCTCTAACTACTTCAATTGTTCTCTCTCTCTCTCTCTCACTCTCTCTCTCTCTCTCTCTCTCACTCTCTCTCTCCCTCTCTCACTCTCTCTCTCTCACTCTCTCTCTCCCTCCCTCTCTCTCTTTCTCTCTCTCTCCCTCATTCACTCTCTCTCCTCTCTCTTCCTCTCTCTCCTCCTCTCTCTCCTCACTCTCTCTCTCTCACACTCTCTCTCTGCCTCACTCTCTCTCTCCCTCTCTCTCTCCCTCACTCTCTCTCTCCCTCGCGATCCATGTCTTATTTGTAGCATCAGCCAGTTTTCTTTGATTTTGAGTTCTTTCTGGATAGATCTATTTGTTCTCTTCTCTGTCCAAGATATACGAAGGACTCTTCTGTAAAACTTATATTCAAAAGCATTAAGATCTTTTCCACTGTTCTTTAATTTTTAAAAATAATCCTGTTTTCGCCACAGCGGCAATATAAGAAGAATTTTATAGAACGGGTTTTTTTGTGCGCTACACAAATAGTTTTTTTTCCACCGCCTCTGTTATTTCTATTGTTCCCCTTTTTCGGGGGCGGTCTTTTGCTTTGCATCCACTGTACCGTAGTAGCATTGCTCTCTCAGTCTCATTATCTGTTGGGCTCCACAAATATTTTAGATGTTTTTTTGCCCGTCTGCCCAGCGTGTTCGTAGCGCGTTGGACTACGGGTGACTATCCCTCTGTGTGTTCGGGTTCAATTCCACGGGATGGCAGAAAAGCCACAGATTCCCCAGATTTACGATGTCCATGGCACCGAGAAGAAGAGCTGAAAAGCTCAAGTGCTTCTGAATCGGAAGAAAAAAATGTGGCGAACCATTTAAATTGTTGTTTCTTGATGAAGTTCAGTATTGATGTTGCACCCACTTTTTTCCTGATGTCTTCATTTCTAAGCCGGTCACTTCTTGATACTCCCAGTACTCTGCGTAGACACTTCCTCTCTGTCGTGACTAGTTTTCTTCTATAGTTCACAACATTGGTAAATGTCCATGCTTCACTCCCATACGCTGATACTTGGAGTATGAATTCTTTTAGTATTTTGATTTTTGTTTTCCTATCAGTTCCATTCTATATTTAGTTTTAAAAATTTTTATAACGGCATGTTTGTTCTTCATTTAATTTCTTTCATTTCACGCCCATCTCCTGTAGGCACTGAACCGAAATATTCAAAACTGTTCACATTTTATAAGGGTTAAATACTTTTTCTTCTTCTATCGCTCCATATCGACCACTTGTTATACCACTCTTTGTGATCTGTATATGATCTGAGCCTAAGAGCCATTATAAGTTGTGCGAGTTATACGCCTACACGTAGACCAGCACATCCGATTTCTGCGATCCATTTTATTTACTAGGTAGCTTCCCTAGGCCCCTACATCAGTCGCCTCTTACGACATGGCTATATATTCGCAGTGTTACTATTCTTTGCTCCTTTGCGTACCTCGGCAACACACGGGCGAGTGAACAACCAGTTCATTCATCCATCTGGGGAACGACAACAGACAATGAAAACTAAAATGACTCTCTCAAAACAACCCCAGGCACGTTCATTCACAAAAACCTTTAACTCTGCTTCCTCAGATTCCTACCTCAGACGCCCCCTACAACAACCTCAGACGCCTCCTACAACAACCTCAGACGCCTCCTACAACAACCTCAGACGCCCCCTACAACAACCTCAGACCCCCCCTACAACAACCTCAGACGCCCCCTACAACAACCTCAGACGCCTCCTACAACAACCTCAGACGCCCCCTACAACAACCTCAGACGCCCCCTACAACAACCTCAGACGCCTCCTACAACAACCTCAGACGCCCCCTACAACAACCTCAGACGCCTCCTACAACAACCTCAGACGCCCCCTACAACAACCTCAGACGCCCCCTACAACAACCTCAGACGCCCCCTACAACAACCTCAGACGCCCCCTACAACAACCTCAGACGCCCCCTACAACAACCTCAGACGCCCCCTACAACAACCTCAGACGCCCCCTACAACATGCCTTGTAGGTCGCAGTGTTACTGTTCTTTGCTCCCCTACGAGCACTGGAACACACGGGGTTAATAGACAGAGTCACTAACCCCTAGGCCACAGACGCCACTATACAAGAAATAGAAAACAGATTAAAAAGCAAGATTTGAACACTAACCTGTCGTGCATCATATGCGTTTTGCCAGTTCCACCTGCCGTTTGGGAACCCTAAGCTGTTCTCTATGCAGTTGTGTGTTGGATAAAGAATTCTCAAAAACTGAATGATCGACGGGTTAACTCTGATCTGTGTGAAGACATCAAACATAACAATATCTTAATTATAAAAGACAAAATAGTTGTGTCTGTTTGTCTGTCGCATGTAAACTCGTCTAATATAGAACCATAAATTTTGCACAGCTTATTCAGAACGGAGGAGCGTCCTCGCCGAATGTTTTTTTTCTTTTTTTCTTTTTCTTTCGTCCGCTTTCAACTCAGACGAAGTTTCATCTCTGAAACTGATTTTTGCGTGAAAATTCGTTTTTACCAATTTCTTACAATGGCATCAGCGTGCACATTGTAAATTACTTTACAGTGGCAGCCGTGTGCTCAATGTACTCGTAATTAGTATTCCTCGCCATACAGGCAGATTTTCTCCGACTTCAGAGGTACTCACGTTATCGTCCTGAGTAAGACCAGGGGACTCGAACATATACCGGACAGTAGGTTCGAACCCGAGCTATGAGGCGTCTCACAGCTAGCAGGCCGAGCTACTATCAACTACTCTAGGCAGTCCCCCTGCCGAATGTATTAAGGCGGAGACTCGAAATCGGGAGACCCAAGTTCGATCCCCAGTAATGTCAAAGATTATTTTCTGTCGGGAGCATAAGAAAAAAATCATAACCTGAACAGATTCGCGGTGATTTCACTAGACATGAGGTCATTAAATTCGTCAAGTCTCGTGTCTCCCCTGTTTTTCATTGCACTTCTTCTTCTTCTTCTTCTAACGCTCAATATCGACCAGATGTCAACAACTATGTGTGATTTGTATGTGATCTGAGCCTAAGAGCGATTGTACGTTGTGCCAGTTATACGCCTACAATTATGCCAGCACATCCGATTTCTGCGCTGCTTTTTATTTACTGGGGTAGCATTCCTAGGGCCTACATCAGTCGCCTCTTATGATATGCATTGTAGGTTAATAATAATAATAATACTTCCTCTCCAACCGTTATGCGTTACATAGGGCCTGCAAGTAATTTCTCCATACCGCTCTATCCTGGGCAACTCTGCTCAATCTCCTCCATGAAACTGAGATCAATATTTCTTGCCCCTCTCAGCAAAGTTCGTTTCCGGGTCTCCTTAGGTCGTCCTCTCTTTCTTGAACACTTTTCCTCCCACTTCAATGCCTGCTTTGATATTCGTTGATCATTTCTTCTCAAGGTGTGTCCAACATATCTCCATCTTCTCTTTCTTATAACAGTTGTTACTAGTGGTTGACCAGACATTTCTCTGATTTCATCACTTCTCCTGAATTCGTTCAATTATTCACTATTTTTCGCAGACATCTATTTTCAAATGCATTCAACTTGCTTTCTATATCTTTAGTCATTTTCCAACTCTGCTGGCATATGTTAGGATTGATACAACATTTGAATTGAAAATTCGTAATTTAGTTTTAATACTATATAACTTTCAGTTCCATATTTTATTTAGACTTTTAAAGCTGATGTTGCTTTGCCAATTCGTATCATATTTTTTGTTTTTGACAGAGGGCTTATCACCCGCCGTCCAACGCGCTACGAACACGTTGGGCAGGAGTGTCACATAGAAGCTTAATCCTCTAGCTAACAAGAAAAGTTAATAAGAATGAACCCTTGCTTTTTAAACGCTTTTTGCGATTTTTATAGACATTATTACGTTCAGTAGTTTGCCATTGCTTTCTGAACGGGTGATGCCTACCCCACCTCCAAGTGGGGGCTCTGGTAACAGATTAATGTCTGGCTAAGTGGGTAGGGATCGAAGGAGAGCTACTTGGAATTGGTAGAAGGGTAGGTGCATACATGTCTGATATGAGATCTGATCGCAATATAGACGATGAGAATCTCAGCACATGCGCCTACACGTCTCTCCTGTCCAATAATGAGTCAAAGATGATTCATCATACAAATCTGACGCCCGTGTGGTTACCGGGGCCCAAATTTGCAGTAAATAATAGAACCACTAATACCTATCACATGGCGTATACAGCGAAAGTGGAGGTTTGGCGTGGGACTAGCTACCCCATCCAGTAAAAAACACTCCGCTGTAAAACCACAACCAAGTGCATGAGAGCTTGCAAGACCTTCGTTGGGGATCTATGCTTCCTTTGGGGTGAAGGGTAGAAGATGAAGGGAATTATAATGAAAACTTACATTTGGCCAACTTTTCCCCCAGTCTGCAGCCCGAGTATACACAGGAATGGTATTAGCTGCACCGGCTCTATTAGGAATTGTTCCTGCAACTGCTTTGATGGTTTTACATGATGTCGTTGGTAGGTCGTCATTGTTAATATATCTGAGAACAAATGATGATATTTCCTTTAATTAAACTCTTGTCCAAATTATTCTAATAATTCTTCTTCTCATCCACCATTTACTTCTTTATAGAAGTGTTGGACGGGAATAGGGGGAGACGTAGTGATCTTGTGTGCGCTTATTTTAAGGCGCTTTGCGCCCGTCTGCCCAGCGTGTTCGTAGCGCGTTGGACTACGGGTGACTATCCCTCTGTGTGTTAGTTAGTTAGTTAGTTAGTTTGTTCCTTTCGTGCCAAAAGCGGCACATAGGGCAGAGGTTTTAGATCTCCATGTGATACGGTTCTTTGCTAGCAGTTGCAGATCTTGTATGGTTTTACATCCCAATAGTTTACTTTCTTGTTGGATGGTTCTTCGAAGAGTGGTCTTTGGTCTTCCACGTTTTTTTCCCAACTGGTGACCACATAAGGAGTTGTCGATTTAGTCTCTTTTCGTCTGATCTAAGAACATGATCTAAATATTTCCACCTTCGTTTCCTTATAATATTTGATATGGGTTGTTGGTGTGTTCTATCTCTCACTGTGTTGTTAGAAACGAAATCACTCCATTTGACTTTTAATAATTTTCGGAGACATTTATTCTCAAAGCTGTCAAGTTTCTTATCAATTTTCTTTGTTGATTTCCAACTTTCACAACCGTAGGTCAGTACAGGAATCACACATGACCTAAACAATTTAACTTTTGTGCATATACTAAAATCTTGAGATTGCCAGATATTCGTTAATTTAGTGAAGGCACTAGCTGCTATAGCAATACGAGAGTTTATTTCTTTCATCGTGTCTCCGTTGTTTGACACTTTACTACCCAAATATGTAAAATGTTCAACTTTCTCCAGTGTTTGGCCATTTATTACGATGTTGTCTGTCGAGTTTGTCGAGTTCAATTCCGCGGGATGGCAGAAAAACCACAGATTCCCCAGATTTACGATGTCCATGGCACGAGCCGAAGAGCTGAAAAGCTCAAGTGTTTCTGGATCGAAAAAAAGCGCTTTATAAGCTGATATTCATTTTCGTAACGCTGTTCATGATGCCGTCGCTCCATCTTTTGCGTGGTCTTCCTCTTGCTTTGTACTCATTACACTTTTTCTGTGTGGCTCTCTGTGGTAGGCGATACCAGGGCATTCTTGTCAAGTGTCCAAAACATTTAATCTGTTCCTTTTTGAATTGCATGACTGGTTTCACATCCAGTCTTCTTCTAATTTCTTCATTTCTAATTTTGTCTCTTATTGTCACACCTGCAGCTCTTCTAAGACACCTCATCTCTGTCGTTATGATTTCCTCTCATTAGCTGCTGTTATTGGTCATGTTTGACACTGGTAACATAGTGTTGGTCAGACTTATTGTCACACCTGCAGCTCTTCTAAGACACCTCATCTCTGTTGTTATGATTTCCTCTCATTAGATGCTGTTATTGGCCATGTTTGACACTGGTAACATAGTGTTGGCCAGAAATTACTGTCATTAATTCTAATCATTACTGTCTTTATAACTATTACAATCATTATCAAGAGCCATATCGACCGATTTTTGTGATCATTTATTCTAAATGCTGAAGCTAAGGGAACGTCTGGCAGAATGGATTAGAGGGCGGCTCCAATGAGGGAAATTCGTGTTCAATCCATGTTAAGGTCAAGGATTTGTTTCTGTCGGGGGCATAAAGAAAAATCGTAACCTGAACAGTTTCACGGGGACTGTACTAATCAGTAAATTCTTCAGGCTCGTCCCCCATGTCCTACACCGCCTTATAAAGCGGTATTACATGAAGTAACTACAGGCAGTAACTACAGGCAGTAACTACAGGCAGTAACTACAGGAAGTAACTACAGGTAGTAACTACAGGCAGTAACTACAGGCAGTAACTACAGGCAGTAACTACAGGCAGTAACTACAGGAAGTAACTACAGGAAGTAACTACAGGCAGTAACTACAGGCAGTAACTACAGGCAGTAACTACAGCTGTAGCATTTGTCCCATTTCAACAACTAAAAGTTTGTCAACGACATTGTAAAAAAGTGAATGAACTTGATAAATCAAGTAAAAAAAAAACATTTTCCAACCTTGAGGTAAATTAAGTATACTGTGTGCCCGTCTGCCCAGCGTGTTCGTAGCGCGTTGGACTACGGGTGACTATCCCTCTGTGTGTGCGGGTTCAATTCCGCGGGATGGCAGAAAAAGCCACAGATTCCCCAGATTTACGGTGTTCGTGGCACCGGACCGAAGGGTTACGATGTCCATGGCACCGAGCCGAAGAGCTGAAAAGCTCAAGTGCTTCTGGATCGAAAAAAGCGCTTTATAAGCTGATATTCATTTTCGTAACGCTGTTCATGATGCCGTCGCTCCATCTTTTGCGTGGTCTTCCTCTTGCTTTGTACTCATTACACTTTTTCTGTGTGGCTCTCTGTGGTAGGCGATACCAGGGCATTCTTGTCAAGTGTCCAAACCATTTAATCTGTTCCTTTTTGAATTGCATGACTGGTTTCACATCTAGTCTTCTTCTGATTTCTTCATTTCTAATTTTGTCTCTTATTGTCACACCTGCAGCTCTTCTAAGACACCTCATTTCTTTCGTTATGATTTTCTCTCATTAGTTGCTGTTATTGGTCATGTTTGACACTGGTAGCATAGTGTTGGCCAGACTTATTGTCACACCTGCAGCTCTTCTAAGACACCTCATTTCTTTCGTTATGATTTTCTCTCATTAGCTGCTGTTATTGACCATGTTTGACACTGGTAACATAGTGTTGGCCAGACGTATTATCACACCTGCAGCTCTTCTAAGACACCTCATCTCTGTCGTTATGATTTCCTCTCATTAGATGCTGTTATTGGCCATGTTTGACACTGGTAACATAGTGTTGGCCAGACGTATTATCACACCTGCAGCTCTTCTAAGACACCTCATCTCTGTCGTTATGATTTCCTCTCATTAGATGCTGTTATTGGCCATGTTTGACACTGGTAACATAGTGTTGGCCAGAAATTACTGTCATTAATTCTAATCATTACTGTCTTTATAACTATTACAATCATTATCAAGAGCCATATCGACCGATTTTTGTGATCATTTATTCTAAATGCTGAAGCTAAGGGAACGTCTGGCAGAATGGATTAGAGGGCGGCTCCAATGAGGGAAATTCGTGTTCAATCCATGGTAAGGTCAAGGATTTGTTTCTGTCGGGGGCATAAAGAAAAATCGTAACCTGAACAGTTTCACGGGGACTGTACTAATCAGTAAATTCTTCAGGCTCGTCCCCCATGTCCTACACCGCCTTATAAAGCGGTATTACATGAAGTAACTACAGGTAGTAACTACAGGCAGTAACTACAGGCAGTAACTACAGGAAGTAACTACAGGCAGTAACTACAGGCAGTAACTACAGGAAGTAACTACAGGCAGTAACTACAGGCAGTAATTACAGGCAATAACTACAGGAAGTAACTACAGGCAGTAACTACAGGCAGTAACTACAGGAAGTAACTACAGGCAGTAACCTACAGCTGTAGCATTTGCCCCATTTCAACAACTAAAAGTTTGTCAACGAAATTGAAAAAAGTGAATGTACTTGACAAATCAAGTAAAAAACTAATAAAAACCCATTTTCAAACCTTGAGGTATATTAAGTATACTGTGTTAGGTCCGTATTTTTCATTAAACGTCGGCACACGATGGGTGACGTGGTCAGGGCTGTGCTGTGTCATGATACAGAGAGGCGGCCTGATCAGGTGGCACAGTAAGAGGGCGGTATAGGCAGCGAAATCAAAATACAATTTGAAACATTTAAGGGGCGGTATTTTGAAGACTTGCATTATACTGAGAAAATATACCGCACCGCACTGGACATAGTCAATATCACACCGGCTCCTTTAATTCCCAGTTTTTCCAGGTTTTCAGTTGAGGGTGGGTCGGCTTGAGAATAGTTCTTCTTCTTCACCTTTCAACTCCAAATGTGCACATGTGGTGCCGGGGCCCGCAAGCCAAGCAAAGAATAGTACCGCTGCGACCTACAATGCATGTCGTAAGAGGCGACTGATGTAGTTTCTCGAAATGCTACCCTAGTAAATAAAAAGCAGTGCAGAAATCAGATGTGCTGGACTACTTGTAGTCGCACAACTGACACAACGGGCAATTGCTCTTAGACTCAGATCATATACAAATCACAAAGAGTGGTTTAACAAGTAATCGATATGGATTGAAGATATTGGCTAGAAACCGGAAGAATAAAAACATAATAAAATGAATAGAAGTAAAACTAGAAAAGTTTGTATAAACCAGCGTTTCCCAAAGTCGAGGTACCACCCCCTGTGGGCGCTGAAGCTTTCCAGGGGGGTGTAGTGGGTTCAGAATCATGTGGGGAGAGTTTGTTTCGTGATTTTGCCATTGAATAATCATAAAAAATTTGAATTCGTCACTTTAATTCATCTTATGCCCATCTTACACGATCCATTTTTTCATCAATTTTCTATTTCATGCATATAATATTTGAAAATTGAACACGTATAACAGAAATATGTATCAATTTTCTATGTCAAAGATAAAATAGAGCATGTATATATGTATGGAGGGGGTGTTGGCAAACTGTTATAATGGGGAGGGGGGGCGTTACAAAGTTTATTTCGTGCAGAGTGGGCGGTGGGGGCGTTACAAAGTTTATTTCGTGCAGAGTGGGCGGTGGGCCGACAAAGTTTGGGAATCTATGGTATAAACGAAACAACTCGAATGGCGCAGTGTACAACGAATAGCGCTCAACTGCATACCTGGTCGCGCAGCATGCGGCGTCTGGCGTGGACAAAAATTGAAACATTAGAATAAAGGTGCTACCGAAAACTTCTTAGAATGCCCTGGACAGAGAAGAGATAAAAAAAAAACACGGACAAACTACAAGACTTATATATCGTGAAGTATTTGATCATAAACAACATTATGTCCTGGGAAATGAAGTATTTCGGCCACGTTAAACGACTCGCTGGTTTGGAGAGAACAGTTATGGAGGGCGTGGTTTCTGGTGGTAGAGGCAGGGGAAGACCAAGTCGAAGGTGGAAGCAGGAAACTAAAGAAACCTTGTTAGACGATGCGGGGAACTTGTTAGAGACTAAGAGTTTTTCTATCAGGCTGGTATGAAAGCGATGTTCTGAAAGTTACGACAAGCTACTTGATGATGAATAGAAGCCATGAAAAATTTTCATCCACCAAAACTTACCCGAAAGGTGGTAAACCGTTAGCTCCACCAAGATCTCCGTAGGCTGTGTTTCCAGCACCAGTGTTATAGTAGCCACATGCCCCTATTTTCCTTTCACAAAAGTCTGAAGGAGAAATGTCAAAATTAAATGTTTTATGCGTCATTTGAGAATCATTTCTGTATCATTTGAGAAGCATTTCTGTATCATTTGAGAATCATTTCTGCGTCATTTGAGAAGCATTTCTGCGTCATTTGAGAAACATTTCTGCGTCATTTGAGAAACATTTCTGCGTCATTTGAGAAACATTTCTGCGTCATTTTAGAAAAAGCCGAGTTCACTATTTCCATACCATGAATAAGAAAATCGGCAATCGATGCACAAAGGCTAACCAGATACTGGGAGCCGCAGTAGCGCAGTTGTTAGTGAACTTGCTTCTTAAGCTAGTAGTGCAGGTTCGATTCCACAAGTAGACGTTTAATTTTTTCGACCATAACTGTTCTCGACTCAGCCTCAAATGGGTACCAATAAAAGCACTAGGAAGGAATGGCAGCAGACGTGTTGACCACATCACCCATCGTGGGCCGACGGTCAAGGAAAAATACGGCGCAAATACTGTATTGCCTTAGATTCCATGGTGAACTGCGCATCCCAAAACAGTTGATGTATGGCGAGCTTGAAGGGGCAGACGTTTAGCTGGTGGACAGAAAAACGCTTTAAAGACACTCTTAAAGTGTCTCAGAAATGCTTCGATATAGACAATACGTGCTGGGAATCCCTTGCTCAAGATCGCCAAATGTGGCGCTGTAACAACAAAGAGGAACCCGAATAGCTGAGAATCATCGTATTGTTGAGTCACAGAGAAAACGAGCAGCGCGAAAAGACAGAGCACACAACACGCACATGTCTAACCTTGATCATGTATGCCCCACCTGTGGTCGGGGATTCTGTTCTAGGATTGGGCTCTACAGTCACCTCCGCACACACCAAAGAGGTGCAACAGTACACGTCTGAGATTGTTGTCATCATCGCTTGCGATGGACGGCTATATGACTGTGCACCAAATGTCACGCTATAGGGCTTTGAGTTTTATGCCTTTCTTACAAGGAGCCACACATAGTCCGTTGTTTTTGTGTTCTAAAAACATATCATCATCATCATCAGGTACCGTGCCGGCTGGCGTAGGCGATCACGAATCTCCACAAATCTCTGTGTTGGTGTTTGCTATCAACTCAGATGTTGACGCTCTACCGTGCCATGAAGTCAGGTCATCCAAAATTTTCTCTCTGTCTTCCTCTGTCTCGTCTACCCTCGATTTTACCAGTTGTCCGAATGTGTTCTAATCTTCCTCTCCTCATAACATGCCTGATGATGACTGCCTCTTTCTTATATTGATGATAAGCTTTCTCTATGTCTTGATCTCATTCAATACCTCAATATTAGTCATTTTAGCAGTCCATGGGATTTTCATAATTCTTCTGTAAGACCACATTTATGTGGCCCTCAGAGATTTTTCGATCTGTGTGTTCATTGTCCATGACTCGCATCCGTATGTCAGTATTGGTTCTATGTAGCACTGAATAACTCGCATTCTGATCGGGATTGACAAGGACTTGTTGCAGATAATGCTTCTCATTTTCCCTTCGATAGATTAGTTAGTTTGTTTAGTTTTTGCAAAGCAATGCGCAGCCTTCTTTTAATTTCTTTTATAGCATTCTCGTCATTTGTCAGCAATGCCCCAAGGTATTCAAAGCTGTCGACTATTTCGATTTTGTGACCGTTGACATATGTATTATCCATCAATTCTGTTTTATCAGTTGTAAATATCTTCACTTTCATTGTATTGAGATAAAGGTTTTGATCTTGACTGGTCTTACGACAGAGAAAGCCAATTAGAAAAAAGCAAGAAGGATTGTAGAAGTTTATTATGGAGGGCATCCATTCAAAACGGAGAAGAAGAAGACGATGGAGGAGATGGATTTAGTATGTAGTTGATTATTTGAGCATGACGGCTGCAGAGGTGGAATGGCCGGCTTTTTAAGAAAGAAATTCCGAAGGACTGTCTATTATTTATTCCCAGGTGGAAGATGTAGTTGGCTATCCACTCTCGCCGTTAAGCGTAGGGATATGAGCTTTAATTTGCATTCTAGGACCAGATGAGTCACCCTTGTTGTGCTATATCCGTGTTTATGTAGTGAGGTCTTGATATCGTCTATCCATCTTTTTCTTGGTCTTCCCTTAGCAGACTTAGAAGGACTGTTAAGGTGGAAAAAGTTCTGGTCATGACAAGCTATTTAATGATGATGATGATAATGATGTTGATGATGATGATGATAATGATGATGTTCTTCTCTACATTACCATCAAGTCCAGGCCTGCCACATGGCTGACAATATTGAAGGGATAGTCCCAACCCAGCATCCTCACAGATGCCAGCAACCAGTGACACAACAGTCAGAAACACAGCTACAGCCAATGAACTGTTAATAATTATATTTAATAGAAATATCAGTAATGTTATTCTGCTTTTCCACCCTTCCTCCCTAGGGAGGCATAGGTCCGCAGCCAAGACCTTCCAAACCCTCCTACCCAAGGCTATCTTTTTCTAGATCTATCCACTCTCTTCCATTTTCTTGCATTCCGTCTCCAGGTATTTTGGGGTCTTCCCCTAGCTCTATTGCTATTACGTTACTGCTGCCCTCCATTGGATTTCTGGAACTTCATTTACTGGGGCAGTTGTTGTATCTGACACTCAGTCGATGCTTCACAAGATCCAGAAGGACAGGCTTCGGTATGAGTTTATGTCGTCTATAGAAGTTTCTAACCTCCAGCGGCTTACGTGGATATACTGTCCTGGGCATGCGGGTGTTTACGGTAATGAGAGAGCGGACAGGCTTGCATCAACAGCATCGATTGTTGGGGAGTTGAAGATGGATAAGGGGATATTCTTCGGTCTGTCTGTTGGATGAGGACACTAAAATCGATGTTAAATCGATCAAGCGATTTAGTCAGTTTGAAGTTACCCGTTGTACAAGTTGAACTTGATGCCTAAGAGGCAGAGTGAGAGGTGTATTTAATCAGCGAGCCACAGGAACCATCAGTATGTATACTCTTCGATATCTGTTGGGGAGACTGAGCACCTATGGGTCTGCATAGAGTGCAAACAGACAGAACACACACATGTCTAACCTTAATCATGTATGCCCCACCAGTGGTTGGGGGTGTGTTCTAGGATTGACTCTACAGTCACTTCCGCACACACCAGAGAGGTGCAGCAGCACAAGTTTGAGGCTGTTGTCATCATCGCTTGCGATGGACGACTACTAATCCAATTATCTGACAGTTGCAGTTGCCATTCCAATTCTTGTGTTAGGCTTCATTGTCAACATAATATTCTTCTTCTGCTAACTCTCATTAAAACACAAGGTAAGAGATTGAGAGTGCTGCTCAGAGTAGAGCGGTATGGAGAAATTTCTTGCAGGCACTATCTAACTGAAAATATTTAGGTCCTGTTCAAATCAAGACCTAAATTTGTAGGCCCTATCAAATATTATAAGGAAACGAAGGTGGAAATATTTAGGGCATGTTCTTAGATCAGACGAAAAGAAACTAAATCGACAAGTCCTTATGTGGTCACCAGTTGGGAAAAGAAAACGTGGAAGACCAAAGACCACTCTACGAAGAACCATCCAACAAGAAAGTAAACTATTGGGATGTAAAACCATACAAGATCTCCAACTGCTAGCAAAGAACCGCATCACATGGAGATCTAAAACCTCTGCCATATGTGCCGCCTTCGGCACGAAAGGAACTAACTATTGACTTCATTGCACCGGGTTTTACCCCATATGGCTCGGCCCCTCTCCGCAGAAATGGCACTCCACCTGCCGAGAGTATTGCACAAAGTACGAACTCTGTAGCTCCGGCAACAATCCTAGGGGTCTCTGGGCTTCTTTATATATTCCGCTCTATGCCCAGTGCCAGGCCACACGGCCACACGACCACACGGCCACACGGCCACACGACCACACGGCCACACGAAGATAAAAGACCATTACGTTCTGATATAACCAAAGAAAGGCACTCGTCTTAGGTTGACAAAGACGCGTCTTACGTTGACAGTGACGCGTCTTAGGTTGACAGAGACGCGTCTTAGGTTGACAGATACGCGTCTTAGGTTGACAGATACGCGTCTTAGGTTGACAGAGACACGTCTTAGGTTGACAGATACGCGTCTTAGGTTGACAGATACGCGTCTTAGGTTGACAGATACGCGTGTTAGGTTGACAGAGACGCGTCTTACGTTGAAAGAGACGTGTCTTAGGTTGACAGAGACGCGTCTTACGTTGACAGACTCCGCAGCTCCAGCAACAATCCTAGGGGTCTCTGGAAAAAACTGCACTCCTGAACTGAACGGCGCGGTCTGGATTCGAACCCACGACCATCGACTCACAAGGCAAAGGGTTTAACCACTTAGCCACAGAGACCCCCGAAAAACAAAAGAAGAAGAAGGTTATGCAATGTATCAAGTTACGAGGGAAATATATTAACAACTCTTCCAAGGACATAACTAACGACTGTTCTTCTCGTCAGTATTTGATAAGATCATTTTTCTTGGCAATCTAAATTACAACTACCTCTTGAGTCGAATGAAGGCACGCCTGAATGGCGAAAAACACTAGTAACACGGAACTCTTCAACTTCAGAACAGCGCTTGATGAATGTGTAACGGGCGAATAAAACGGGCGAATATAACGGGCGAATATTACGAGCGAATAAACAACAATTATTAACAATAGAAATAGATGCCCGTGTGTTGCTGAGGATAGCAAGGGGAGTCAGAAATAGTAACACTGCGACCTACAAAGCATGTCGTAGGAGGCGACTGAGTTACTGGCCTAAAGAAGCTACCCTAGTAAGCAAAAAGCGTAGTAGAGATCGGATATGCTGGCCTACTTGTAGGTGCATAACTGTCACAACGTACAATCGCTCTTAGGCTCTGATCACAAAGAGTGGTTTAACAAGTGGTCTATATGGAGCGTTCGAAGAAGCAGACTGACACAACGCACAATCGCTCTTAGGTTCGGATCACATACATATCACAAAGAGTGGCTTAGCAAGTTATCGATATGGAGCGCTCGAAGAAGAAGAAGAAAAAGCATAAGGGCAGTAATGTTACTCACGTCATTCTGTATCTTAGCTAAACAGTTCCCAATCAAGATCCAACCTGAGTGTGTGTTATATAAGAGTCTTATAATCGATTGATTAGGAAAAAACGTATAACGGAGATGACGAAGACAATGTGAGACAACTGGTACGTAAAAATGTTCACGCTGAACAAAGGGTGTCTTTTTTTAGTGGATGTTATCAAAGGATTCTGTAAGGGATGTTGGTTGAGAAAGAGTTAAAGTTTTTTGTGGATGAACGTGCCTGGAGTTATTTTGAGAGCGAGATTGTCGTGTCTAAATGGTATAAGCATGGACCTTTAACAAGACAGTGGAAAAACATATATGGACTTTTGAATATAAATGTCGCCTGTGTAGTGTCGGAGCCCACAAGGGAAGAACAGAATGGCACCACTGCGACCTACAAGGCATGTCATAAAAGGCGACTGAGATAGGACTTAGAGAAGCTACCCTAGTAAATAAAAAGCATCTCTGAAATCGGATGTTCTGGCCTACTTATAGGGGCATAAATGGTATAACGTACAATCGCTCTTAGGCTAAGATCACATACAATCACACAGAGTGGTTAACAGGTGGTCGTTGTGCAGCACTTGAAAAAGAGGAATATAAGTGTTACAGAAGAGTCCTTCGTATATCTTGAGCAGAGAGGAGAACAAATAGATCTGCCCAGAAAGATCTTAAAGAATACTGGAAGATGGTACACATAAGAATGAGAAAAGAGACACGAAGGGCTGGGGAAGACCATCATGGAAGGAAGCATATCGGCATAGAGGAGAAGAGGAAGACCACGGAGAAGGTGGATTCAGGATGTAACTGATGGTTTGAGCATGACCGCTCCAGAAGCAGGACTTCTGGCCTATGAGAGAGAGACATTCCGAAGTACTGGTGGTAAAGTTCCGCTCAGGACAAGCAGCTTGATGATGATAGTCTAAAGCTGAAAGATTGACTTCATTGCAATGGGTTTTTATCCAATATAGATCGGTTCCTCGCCCGTCAGTTGCTAGGGCTCGCAAGGGGAGTACAGAATAGTAACACTGCGACCTACAAGGCATGTCGCAAGAGGCGACTAAGGTAGGAGCTTGGGGAAACTGCAGTATTAAATCTTCTTCTTCTTCTTGGAACTGTCCATATCGACCACTTCTTAAATCACTCTCGGTAATTTGTATGTAATCTATGCCTTAGAACGATTGTACGTTGTATTTGCTCGCTTGCCCAGCGTGTTCGTAGCACTTTGGTCGACGGATGACAAGCCCCCTGTTAGTGCGGTTAAATTTCACGGGCTGACATAAAATCCACAGGTTCTCCAGATTTACGGTGTTTGTGGCAACGAACCGAAGGTTTACAATGTCCATGGCACCGAATCAAAGAGCTGAAAGCTCAAGTGCTTCTGGATCGGAAAAAAAAATTGTTCGCTGTGCCAGTTGTGCGCCTACAAGTAAGCCAACACATTCGATTTCTGCGGTGATTTTTATTTACTAAGGTCCCTAGGCCCCTACCTCAGTCATCTCTTACGACATTGCTATTTGTAATTAGAAGTGTTACTATTGTTAGCTCCCCTTTCGAGCCCTGGCTACACATGGGCGGGGCTTAGTAAATAAAACGCGTGTTCTCAGAAGTCTTTTTTTTTACTTTGCTTGTGTTGTACCATAGTTTCTTCATGTCGTATTAGGCGACTGAGGAGGGCAGATAGTGAGGATGGCTATCTCATGAGGCGATTAAGGAGGGCAGATAGTGAGGATGGCTACCCCATGAGGCGACTAAGGAGGGCAGATAGTGAGGATGGCTACCTCATGAGGCGACTAAGGAGGACAGATAGTGAGGATGGCTACCCCATGAGGCGACTAAAGAGGGCAGATAGTGAGGATGGCTACCCCATGAGGCGACTAAGGAGGACAGATAGTGAGGATGGCTACCTCATGAGGCGACTAAGGAGGGCAGATAGTGAGGATGGCTACCCCATGAGGCGACTAAGGAGGGCAGATAGTGAGGATGGCTACCTCATGTGGCGACTAAGGAGGGCAGATAGTGAGGATGGCTACCTCATGAGGCGACTAAGGAGGGCAGATAGTGAGGATGGATACCCCATGAGGCGACCAAGGAGGGTAGATAGTGAGGATGGCTATCTCACCCCGTAGTATTGACTTCATTTGCAACTGGTAAATACCGCATATATCTCTCTCCGTCTCCTGTCTGTTGCCAAGGCTCGATAGGGGAACAAAGGATAGTAACACTACGACCTACAAGACATATCGTAAGAGGGGACTAAGGAAGGCATATAGTGGGGATGGCTACCTAATCCCGTAGTATTGACGTCAATGTAGGTGAGAGTTGTAATGTAGATCTGGATTCATGAAGGAAGCTCATTTTTTTTTGGAATTTCTAAGCAGAAACAAGTGACCGCTGACGAAGAATTATGAAGTAAAATACATAGTTAAGAAACAAAAACACACACAGTCTTCACACACAACCTCCACATGCAACCTCCAAAACCATCCTCCCCAATAACTTTCACATATAACCTCTACACACATCATGTGCACAATCATTAGATATAACCTCCACACACAACCTCCACATTCAACCTTCTCTTAAATAACCTCCACACACAACCTTTTATCAAATAACCTTCCCACACAACCTTTTATCAAATAACCTCCACACACAACCTTCTATCAAATAACCTCCACACACAACTATATCTCAAATAACCTCCACACACAACCTTTTATCAAATAACCTCCACACACAACCTTTTATCAAATAACCTCCACACACAACCTTCTCTTAAATAACCTCCACACACAACCTTCTCTTAAATAACCTCCCCACACAACCTTCTCTCAAATAACCTCCCCACACAACCTTCTCTCAAAGAACCTTCCCACACAACCTCCCCACACCCAACCTCCACACAACCTCCCCCACATCACACAACCACATACACATAATCACTACAGATCTCCCACCTTATTCCCTATTATCCAAACTCCCCTTTTATTCTCACCACGAACACGCACCATCATCAAATATTATTTTATTGAAAGACAAACATGGCTTGAACAGATGTCGTAACAATGCCATCATTGAATACCATTGTTGTACGCCCCTGGTTTCTTTTTATGTTTTTGTTTGTACCTACTTATTCTTCAGGTATTTCTAACACAGTTATGTACACCTGTATAGGTCATAGTCATCATCAGGTGCCGTGCCGGCTGGCGTAGGCGACCATGATATCACAAATCTCTGTCTATAGTGTATGGTATCATTTCAGATGTTGACTCTCTTCCGTGCCAGGAAGTAAAGTTATTCAAAATATATTCTCTCTGTCTTCCTCTGTCTCGTCTCCGCTGGATTTTACCGGTTGTAACAATGTGGTTTTTTCCGATCCAGAAGCACTTGAGCTGAAAGCTCTTCGGCTCGGTGTCATGGACATCGTAACCTTTGGCTCCGTGCCACGAACACCGTAAATCTGGGGAACCTGTAGCTTGTCTGCCAGTCCGTGGAGTTGAACCCGCACTTACAAAGGACTAGTCACCCGTAGTCCAACGCGCTACGAACACGCAAGGCACGCGGGCAACAATGTGTTCTAAACCTCCCCTCCTCATCACATTCCCGAAAAATGATGACTGCGTCTTTCTTATATTGATGATAAGTTTTCTCTGTGTCTTGATCTCATTCAACACCTCAACATTAGTTATTTTAGCAGTCCATGGGATTCTCATCATTCTTATGTAAAACCACATCTCTGTGGCCCTCAGAGATTACCTGTCTATTGTCATTAAGAATGTAGGTCACCAGGTGTAACAAGAAATCCCAATAAGTGTACGTAAAAATTGATTTTCCGTCTGCCCAGCGTGGTCGTAGCGCGTTGGACTACGGGTGACTATCCCTCTGTGTGTGCGGGTTCAATTTCACGGAATGGCAGAAAAAGCCACAGATTCCCCAGATTTACGATGTCCATGGCACCGAGTCGAAGAGCTGAAAATCTCAGGTGCTTCTGGATCGAAAAAAAAAAAAAAGATTGATTGATTGATAGGACCATCATCATTGCACTTCGATGAGTAACAATATATGGTCAGATCACTTTCTTACAGAGGAAGATCTCAGTGACAGTGCACAAACTGCGTAGCACCGGCGAGTGTCCCGATGTAATTTTGAAGATGGTGAAGATATTTTTGTAGGAATTCTATTTTAAAATTTTTTTTTTCTAATGAATTTTGACCGGGCAGCGGCTTTCCAGCCTGCTCTTCTCGATTTTGAACTTCTAAGAGTTCTTTTACGTGCTTAAATTGAACACAAGACCTACGTTTTATTGTCCGTCTCCGATAGGACTAGGAACTCGATCTCACCTACAATGAGAACAGGGATCTCTGAAAATTTATCCCGATAGCTCCACGAGGAAACGAACCGGTTACCTTTTGGCACAAGAGGCGAGCAGCTAACCACTAGGATACAGGGACCCCCATACAAAAAGAAGACTGTTTAAGGAACTAAAGAAGAAGAATTGACGACTTCATTGCACCGGGTTTACTCCAAGTGTCTCGGTCCCTCTCCTCAAACATGGCACACCACCAACTGAGAGTATTGCACAAAGCACGGACTCCATAGCTCAGGTAACAATCCTAGGATTCTTTGGGAAAAATTCACACTGAACGAGGCGGTCTGGATTAGAATCCGCGATCTTCAGAACGCATGGTAAAAGCTTATGCAGCTAGACATATATAGCGCTCGTGTGGTGCCCTGGGCTCGCAAGGGCAGAAATGAATAGTAATACAGCGAACTACAAAGCATATCGTAAGAAGATACTGAGGTATGGAGCATAGGGAAGCTACAATAGTAAATAAAACTTGTCGCAGAAATCGGATGTATTGCCTACTGGCACAACGTACAATCGCTATTAGGCTCAGATCACATACAGACCACAAAGAGTGGTTTAACACGTGATAAATACGGAGCATTCGAAGAAGAAGAAGGATTCGAACACACGATCTTCGAAACGCATGGCAACGGCATAACCGGTCAACCACAGATATAAAAAGCGGTGAAATTAATTTTTTGTGAGATCCCTAAGTTTATTGGTGATGCTACGGAGTTTGTGCTTTGTGCAATGCTCTCGGCAGATGGTGTGCCATTTAGGCCGACAGAGGTGGAGCCTTATGGGAGAACCTGGTTCAATAAAATCAATCCGTTGCTTTAAGATCCATTTACTTGTCCTTCCTTCCTAAACATTGCTTACTCAACTATTTCTTATTCTTCAAGCGCTTCATATCGATCTAATGTTAAACCACTATTTTTTTATTTGTATGAGATCTGAGCCTAAGAGTAATTGTACGTTATCCCAGTTAAGCGCCAACAAGTAGGCCAGCACATCCTATTTCTGCGACGCTTTTTATTTACCAGGGTAGCTTCCCTAGGCCCTACATCAAACGCCTCTTACGACATGGCTATATGTAATTCGCAGTGTTACTATTCTTTGCTCCCCTTGCGCGCCTCATCAACACACGGGCGAGTGAACAACCAATTCCATCATCCACCTGGGGAACGACAATAGACAATAGAAACTAAAATGACTCTCTCAAAACAACCCCAGGCACGTTCATCCACAAAAACTTTTTAACTCTGATTCAACCTGCATCCCCTTACGTAACCCTATTGATAACTCCCAATAACAAAGCCACCCCTTTGTTTATTATAAATATTTACACAGCAGTTTCACCACACTTTCTATTGTCTGCATCAGACATTCTTCTTCTTTCATCGATTCGAAAACTGTTATATAACATTCCCTCAGATCCCATAATTTTTGTGAGCTGTTTTTGCCTAACACAACAGAATGACGTAAGTAACATTACTGTCTTTATGTTTTTATCTTTGAAACCATTTTTGTATGTTCCTCTGCGTTGAAGTCATCAGGCGGTGTCTTGTCGCGGAATATGGCGCATCAAACGGATTTTCTGTGGGTTTTTGTATTCTTATCTTGACATCTTTGTTTGTTCCTCCTTTTGTGTCTATGTTGTTACGAAGGTATGTAAAACGCATACAGTTCAGATATCTTCATCGCACTCTGGAAATGTCAAAAGGCGCTCCGATCTCCTTCGCAATATCTCCAACAGCGTCCAGCGACTGACCGTACCAGTTCGATTTTGATTGATGAACCTACTCGTATACCTGTCGTACTGTTCTTTTATATTAAAGACATGAAGGGCTGGAGAAGACCATCATGGAAGGAGGCATACCGGCAAAGAGAAGAAGAGGAAGACCACGCAGAAGATGGATTCATGATGTAAATTATGGTTTCAACATGATGGCTGCAGAGGCAGGACATGGCCTATGAGAGAGAGAAATTCTGGAGGACTGTTGGGGTGGCAAAGTTCTGCTCACGACAAGCTATTTGATAATGATGATGACTATTCTTTTCTTGCCACATCAATCTTCAAACTCAGCTCCCACAATCTAGTAGTTGACGTGGATTGGTTTAAATGAAAATCTTCTCTGCGGCCACACTCTATGAGGGCGTTCAGAATATCAGCTCTATCCATTGGCTGGCCCTCTGATATGGTGGCAGAGCCAGTCAGCCTGTCTGCTCGCTCATTGCCAACGTCACCCATGTACCCCAACATGAAAACAAGTGTAATTCTGCAAATTGTTGACGCTTGCAGTGATTTGCATTATTCTCATCCTATAATAAATTTGAAGCTACTTTGAATGATGTATGCATATTTGTTATATGTGTATACATTTGTGTATGTATGATATTGTCTCGTCTCTAATACACAAGCACAATAAACATATGGCGTGCGTTTGTGCAAACACTGTTCGATCGAACATTACCTGATTAATCTGTGTCTAGCTAAAACGAAGCGTTTGTGAAAGACACTCCTCAGTAAAGCCATTAAAAAAAATGCCTAGCTGGATGTGTTCGTAAGAACGCTGGGCTAGGCAATGCTGGGCTAGGCAATTGGTGCCGTAAGAATTAAGAGTAAGTGGTTCGAATCCTGTGTCGCCCGAGTGGTTACCGGGGCCCGAATTTGGGGTGTAAAAATAGAACCACTGTCACCTGCCACGCATGTCGTAAGAGGCTACTAAGGAGGTTTAGCTGAAATCGGATGCCCGTGTCCTAAATGTGTAGAAGTCAACCTGCTGCCTTGCAGGTCGGCTGGGACAGCCAAAGGCTGACGGAGAGCAAACCCAGTAAACGTTGGCTGAATCCAGACACATCGTCGAAGGATAAGCACCAGAGCTCCAAATGGTGCTGAAGATGTGACGAAACCCACCCATGCTAATGCTGTAACAATTAGATTTCCACATGAATGAATTTATGGAGAGATCTGGTACATCGGCCTTTTAGGTGATCGCGCGCAAGAGAGAATCCTGTGTTTGGTCATTTGTTTTTTCGAAAGACCCTAATACTTTGTACACCGTCTATTTATTGATCATATTCATTGGCTTCCGCTGCTTCCTCTGGGGTTCTTACAAATCACTCCTTGTTCTCATCTACCAAGGTATATGTATGATTATACAACCTGTAGAGCTGTTTCCTCCAGCATAATCTGGTTTACATTTACTGCATTTATTCTCATGATATTGGTCTTTCCCCTTCGTATTTTCAAACTTAGTTGCTGAGACTTATTATTTAGAATGTTCATTTGTTCTTTAATCTGTGTGTGATTGTCCAGGTTGCCTGCTAAATCCAGCTCCTTTCTTCTTTTATGTCATCTTTGTCGTCACACTACTACCGAGTTGCTGCCTAGTGTCATGGTTTTCTTCTTTTGTAGTCACACTACTACCGAGATGTTGCTCAGTGTCGTCACACTGTTACCGAGCTGTTGCTCAGTGTTATGGTTTTCTTCTTTTGTCGTCACACTGCTACCGAGATGTTGCCTAGTGTCGTCACACTGCTACCGAGATGTTGTCTAGTGTCGTCACACTGCTACCGAGATGTTGCCTAGTGTCGTCACACTGCTACCGAGATGTTGCCTAGTGTCGTCACACTGCTACCGAGCTGTTGCTCAGTGTCGTCACACTGTTACCGAGCTGTTGCTCAGTGTTATGGTTTTCTTCTTTGTCGTCCACACTGCTACCGAGATGTTGCCTAGTGTCGTCACACTGTTACCGAGCTATTGCTCAGTGTTATGGTTTTCTTCTTTTGTCCTCACACTGCTACCGAGTTGCTGCCTAGTGTCGTCACACTGCTACCGAGTTGCTGCCTAGTGTCGTCACACTGCTACCGAGTTGCTGCCTAGTGTCATGGTTTTCTTCTTTTGTAGTCACACTACTACCGAGATGTTGCTCAGTGTCGTCACACTGTTACCGAGCTGTTGCTCAGTGTTATGGTTTTCTTCTTTTGTCGTCACACTGCTACCGAGATGTTGCCTAGTGTCGTCACACTGCTACCGAGATGTTGTCTAGTGTCGTCACACTGCTACCGAGATGTTGCCTAGTGTCGTCACACTGCTACCGAGATGTTGCCTAGTGTCGTCACACTGCTACCGAGATGTTGCCTAGTGTCGTCACACTGCTACCGAGCTGTTGCTCAGTGTCGTCACACTGTTACCGAGCTGTTGCTCAGTGTTATGGTTTTCTTCTTTTGTCGTCACACTGCTACCGAGATGTTGCCTAGTGTCGTCACACTGCTACCGAGATGTTGCCTAGTGTCGTCACACTGCTACCGAGATGTTGCCTAGTGTCGTCACACTACTACCGAGATGTTGCCTAGTGTCGTCACACTGCTACCGAGATGTTGCCTAGTATCATGGTTTTCTTCTTTTGTCGTCACACTGCTACCGAGTTGCTGCCTAGTGTCGTGGTTTTCTGTTTTTGACTTGCTCTGTTCAGCCCATGGGTGATTGTTATTTTGCTCTTTGACAGGATTCTGCTATGCCATCTAACCATCTTTTTCGTGGTCTTCCTATCGCCTTCTTCCCTGATGTTCTGTTGTAGAAGACTATATATACTATGGAGTTTAGATGCATTCTTGCCCGTCTGCCCAGCGTGTTCGTAGCGCGTTGGGACTACGGGTGACTATCCCTCTGTGTGTGCGGGTTCAATTCGCGGGATGGCAGAAAATCCACAGATTCCCAGATTTACGGTGCTCGTGGCACCGAACCGAAGGGTTACGATGTCTATGGCACCGAGCCGAAGAGCTGAAAAGTTCAAGTGCTTCTGGATCGGAAAAAAAGATGCATTCTTATTAAGTGACCAAACCACTTCATTCTTTGTTTCTCAATGTAATTCAAGCAAGGTTCTGTGCCAACTTTCTTTCTTATGCTGATGTTGGTGACTTTGTTTCTCAATGTAATTCAAGCAAGGTTCTGTGCCAACTTTCTTTCTTATGCTGATGTTGGTGACTTTGTTTCTCAATGTAATTCAAGCAAGGTTCTGTGCCAACTTTCTTTCTTATGCTGATGTTGGTGACTTAGTTTCTCAATGTAATTCAAGCAAGGTTCTGTGCCAACTTTTTTTCTTATGCTGATGTTGGTGACTTTGTTTCTCAATGTAATTCAAGCAAGGTTCTGTGCTAACTTTCTTTCTTACGCTGATGTTGGTGACTTTGTTTCTCAATGTAATTCAAGCAAGGTTCTGTACCAACTTTCTTTCTTATGCTGATGTTGGTGACTGTATTTTCTGGTACTGTTGGTAACTCTCAGAATTCGTCAGGATCAAATAATATCTAATACTGATATCACTTGGCGCACATGCATCAGCAATATCAACGAGAATGTAAAACGGAGATGAAAGTATCAGTGTCAGTTTGGAATATCTTCATTGCACTCCGAACATGTCCATAGGTGCTCGGATCTCCTTTGCAAATATCTCAAACAGCGTCCAGCGACTGACCGTACCAGTTCGATGTTGATTGATGAGTCGACTCATTTACCTATTGTGCTGTCTTTTAGATGAAGCAGATTGGGAAGTACATTCTTCTTCTTCAAACGCTTCATATCGACCACTTGTTAACCACTCTGTGTTATTTGTATGTGATCGGAGCATAAGAGCGATTGTATGTTATGCCAGTTATGCGCCTACAAATAGACCGGCAAATCCGATTTCTGCGTTGCTTTTTATTTACTAGGGTAGCTTCCTAGGTCCTATATCAGTCGCCTCTTACGACATGCCTTGTAGGTTGCAGTGGTACTTTTCTTTGTTTCCCTTGCTGGAACCAGTACCACAAAAGCGGGGACATACAATGAGAATGCAGAACAACAGACACCTACATGTGATTCCCAAATTTAATCATGTCGGCAAGAGAGCTAGGGGAAGACTTAGAGAGACATGGAGACGAACTGTAGACAGAGAAAGGAAAGTGGCAGGAATGATCTGGAATGAACTAAGCTTGCTTGCTCATGACAGATATGGTTGTAGGAAATTTGTAGAGGCTTTTTTTCTTCAAGAGAAGTTTGAGGAGAAGAAGAACAAGAAGCAGAGAAAAAGAAGAAGAAAAAAGATGAAGAAGAAGCAGACAGGATGAAGAAGAAAAAGTAGAGAGAAAGAAGCAGAGAGAAAGTAGAAAATGAAGGAGAAGAAGAAGCAGATAGAAAGAAGAATAAAAAGTAGAAAAAGAAGAAGATGAAGATGTAGAAGATGAAGAAGAAGTAGATAAAGAAGAAGAAGAAGCAGAGAGAAAGAGCAAAAGTTGATGAAGAAGAAGATGATGACGAAGAAGAAGAAGAGAAAGATGAAGATGAAGAAGAAGAAGCAGAGAGAAAGTACAAAAGAAGAAAAAGAACAAAAGAAGAAAATTAATAAATAAAAAGAAGAAGAGGCAGAAGAAGAAGAAGAAGATGAGGAAAAAGAAGAAGTAGAAGGTAAAGAAGTAGAAGAAGAAGAAGATGATGACGAAGAAGAAGAAGAAGAAGAAAAAGTGTCGATGACTGAAAGATTCAATAAGATTTAACATCTGTTGATAATTCTATTAAATATAATTCTGAACAGTTCATTGGCTGTAGCTGTACTCCTGTCCGTCATGCCCCTGGTCGCTGGTATCTGTGAGGATGCTCAGCTGGGATTATACCTTCATTCTTGTCAACCATGCGGCAGTCCTGGACTTGATGGTAATGTAGACAACATCCTCATTATCATCAGAATCATCATCATCAAATAGCACGCCCTGAGCAGAATTCCCCAACAATCCTTCGTAATTTCTCTCTCTCATAAGACAGATGTCCTGCCTCTGCAGCCGTCATGTTCAAACCTTCAGTTACATCCTGAATTCATATGGGGTCAAAGGTACAATTCTAGGGACAACGTCGCGCCAGGTTTAGTGAGGTAGCACTATTCAAGATCATACCCCACCTCCACGTGGTGACCCTGGAAACAGACAGGGGATCCTGTCTGGTTAAGCGGGTAGGGATCGAGAGAGAGAGAGCTACAGGTAGTGGTAGTAGTGCAAGTACAGAAAAGTAATGCAGATCCAAAAACCCTGAATAAAATGCACGCATCTCCTGGCCGAAGTCCAGTGAAAAAGTTGCCAAAATAGTTGCTGAAACGTAAGAAATAGCAGCGTACGAGTCGTCTGTGAACAAATGCCAACTCCCTTGGAGCAAATGGCGGCACCAAAATTGCTAGCTGTGTGGAAAGAATCAATGAGAACGATGAGTAACCGATAAACAGTCTCGACAAGCGTCTCTACAAACACTGTAACGTATCGTGACGACACATGGGAAGATTGCAGAAAACTCCATAGCAAAGGCCTAGCGCAAAAACATTTGGTTGGGTTGACCAAGTGCAAATCCTAAAGTTGCGTTTCAGTGTCTAACGAAACTGCCCTCCCTGGGACAACCGGACAAGGTACTGTTGTATTAACAACTAACATCCCCGGAAGAACTGAGGTAGGTGATGTTGGCGAGCGCAAAATTTCAGTTGCGTTACTAGCGCCGATTGAAACGGCCCTCTAGAATATTTGTGCGCAGCCCCAGTCCAGTGTTACCCGTCGACAGGGAAAATGCAGAGTAGACATTGCAAATTGCCAAATCCTAACATGCGCCCCGAAACGGCTGAAAATACCCCTACTCAGGAGCAAACTCACTGTGGATAGAAAAGTATGGCCGATAATGCAAAGGCTTGACTGGTAGAAACCCAAGCATTGGCTAAGGGCGATACATTTCGGACACCGATCATCCTACACAGAGTAAGATGACGTTAAAACACCATGACTCAGATCATATAAAGGTCATTTAAAAAGTCCAAAAATTATGGTTTGCGTGATAAGTACATGTGTCTCCAAGGACTGAGAATGTTCCTAATCTGGAACGACCTCATATAGTCAGAATGAACACTCTAGGGCAAGCTACCCTAGTAAATAAAATGCTGGCAATACGTCGGATGTGCAGACCTAGTCACCATAGGCGCATAACTTGGCACAACGCAAATTCGCTCTTAGGCACAGATCACATACACACTACAAAGAGTGGTTTAATAAGTGATCAAACCACTTGCTTAAAAAGCGAGTTCACTAAAAACTACGTTATAGCATACAGCCAACAGGGAAATATATTACACTAATTTCCGAGCAGCTTTCATTCAACAGAATGTTGACGTAAGGAGTTCTTACACGTTCCAAACGAAGCTGGGTCCTCCCACTGCGGCACTATCGGATAAGGACACAATATTAAAAAAATATTTGCCTCCCTAACAGTCCTTCAGAATTTCTCTCTCTTGTAGACAAAATGTCCTGTCTCTGCAGTTCAAGTCATCAGTTACATCATCACTCCGATTCCTCGGTACCACGGTATGGAAAGGGTTAACTCAGCTGTTTCTCAAATGTTACAGAATAGCTTATCAAATGTTACAGAATAGCTTATCAAATGTTACAGAATAGCTTCTCAAATGTTACAGAATAGCTTATCAAATGTTACAGAAGAACTTACTTATCACATGTAACAGAAAAACTTCTCAAATGTTACAGAATAGCTTATCAAATGTTACAGAATAGTTTATCAAATATTACAGAATAGTTTATCAAATGTTACAGAATAGCTTATCAAATGTTACAGAAGAACTTACTTATCACATGTAACAGAAAAACTTCTCAAATGTTACAGAATAGCTTATCAAATGTTACAGAATAGTTTATCAAATATTACAGAATAGCTTCACAAATGTTACAGAATAGCTTCTCAAATGTTACAGAAAAACTTCTCAAATGTTACAGAAAAACTTCTCAAATGTTACAGAAAAATTTCTCAAATATTACAGAAAAACTTCTCAAATGTTGCAGAAAACATTCAATTTTGGCATTTTTCTGTCAGATATGTGTATAAAAAGGGCAGGATCATGTAGTTACTACAACACTGGTGCTGGAAACACAGCCTACGGAGATCTCGGCGGAGCTAACGGGCTACCACCATTCGGGTAAGTTTTGGTGGATGAACATTTTTCATGGCTTCTATTCATCATCATCAAGTAGCTTGTCGTACCTGCAGAACATCGCTTTCATCCCAGCCTGATAGAAAAACTCTTAGTCTCTAAGAAGTTCTCCCGCATCGTCTAATGTCACATTCAAGGTTTCTTTGTTGACCTGCTGCCACCTTCGTCATCGTCTTCCCCTGCCTCTACCTCCAGGAATAATGCCTTCCATTACTGCTTTCTCCAAACAACTGTGTCGTTTAATCCTTTTGCTCTTAAATACTTTTCGAAGACGGAGCTTTAAATAACTACTCTTTGATTCTAGATCACAGGCGTGAATGTACGCCGATAGCAATGACAGTAGAAATGTATAACGTGTTAACACGTATTTAGCCTACAGAGGAGAGATATTATTCTTCTTCTTCTTCTTTGCGTTCGTTCTTTACGACCAATTTTAATCACTCTTTGTGACATGTTTGATCTTTTTCAAGAACGTGTATACGTTGCACATTAGTTTGGTAGGCCCCTAAACGCATAGACTTCTACACATTTAGGACATGTGTATCCGATTTCAGCCAAAGAGGTGAGATAATAATAGACGTGTTAATGCGTCTTTAGCAGGGAATGGGGAAAACGTATATACACGTCCTTAGCAAATAAAGAGTTTAACGTGACCGAAATATTTCATTTTCCGTGATATGATATTGTTTTTGAGCCAAAGCTCCCCGATATATAAGTCCTTGGTTTTGTTCCTTCTATGTCCAGGTCGTTTTAAGAATGTTTCTGTAGCACCTTATTTCGAACGCTTCAATTGAGTTCCTTAACTCTTTGTGGACCAGGTGAAAAGCTATATTTTTACAAGCTATTTGATTTTAGAATAAGAAACGCCATTTGGTGTGGCTCTATGTAAAAAGACGTTCAACCCAAAGCCACATAGCGTGGCGTTTGGTCCACAATGAGTTAATGTTAGTGTTAGGCTGCATGTCTCGAAAACATATTTTGTAAAAATCTAGTAAATATATAAAATATATAACTTGAATTGTAATTTATATGGGTATATGTTGCATGTATTCAAGTTATATATTTACTAGATTTTTCATTGTTTGTCTTCCGTTCTATTTCTAGTTTTTATGTGTTTTTGTGTTACATTTATTTCGTTATTCGTGTTTATTCCCAGTTTTTCGTTTTTATTTCCAGATTTTCATTAGAAACGTTTGTTTTTGGTCGTCCATTTGTTTTTTAAATTTGTCACTCCTGTTGTTCGTTTGCTTGATAAAGGCCTTGTTGGTCGAAACGTTGCTGTATTTTGTCATTGTTTTTGTAATTTGTAAAACTACAGTACTTTGTGATTACGTGATTTTTCTACGTATTATTACGTTCAGTAGGTTGCCATTGTTTTCTGAACGGGTGGTGACATCGTCCTTTTGTTAAAATCCACGCGAAACAATTTGGAACCAAACTATCCGCAGCGTGATTCGAACTCAGAACGTCGAGGTTAATAGACCGAGTCACTAACCCTAGGTGCAAGAGCGTACAACCTGAAAATGGAATCATCAAGAGGAAGGGCAGACCAAGAAAAAGGTGGGTTGATGGAGTTATATACATCTTAGCCCGCGTGTCCAGCGTGTTCGTAGCGCGTTGGACTACGGGTGACTAGTCCTCTGTAAGTGTGGGTTCAACTCCGCGGACTGGCAGAAAAGCTACAGGTTCCCCAGATTTACGGTGTTCGTGGCACCGAGTCGGAGGGTTACGATGTCCATGGCACCGAGCCGAAGAGCTGAAAAGCTCAAGTGCTTCTGGATCGGAAAAAAAAATAAAAAAAATAAAAATAAATATACATCTTAAAACTCCACAATATCACAGCATATCAAACGACCGAGCGGACACTATCTCGGAAACCGATCATCAGTTAAACATGAAAGCAAAGAAGAACAAAAGAAAAAGGAAGAAAAGAAGGTAAATGATTTCTCTTTACGATCGGTTTAAAAGAAATAAATAGTAGCGCTCCCTGCGGCTTATAGGAGTCAATCAGTTAATACAAGAAATGTCATTATTTATTTTCAGTTATATTAGTAATGCCAATCCACCAACCACATGTACAGTCATCAAAGCTGCTGCTGCTAGTATTCCTAACAGAGCTGGAACAACTGGTACCATTCCTGTTTACACTCGGGCAGCAGACTGGGGGAAAAGTTGGCCAAATGTAAGTTTTCCTTGACAATATGGTTCATTTTCAGTTTCAGTTTGGAATATTTTCATTTGTTTGTTTGTTTGGTCAAGTAGTAGCCTGTCCCTTGCGGAACGTCGTATTCATCACAGCCCGCCTGAAAAGCTCTGTCTCTTGCAAATTCTCCTTCCTCTTCCAGCGTCATGTTCATGGATTCTTTGATGTCCTGCTGCCATCTTCGTCTTGGTCGTCCCCTGCCTCGTTTTCCAGGAACCATGCCCTCCATTACCTTTCTCTCCAGACTGCTGGGGCGTTAAATGTAGCCAAAATATTTCATCTTCTGGGACATGATGTTATTTATGAGCCAATGCTCCTTGATATGCAGGTCTTGTAGGATGTCTTTGTTTCTTCTCTTCTCTGTCCAGGATGTTCTAAGAACTTTTCTAGGATGTTCTAAGAACTTTTCTAGGATGTTCTAAGAACTTTTCTAGGATGTTCTAAGAACTTTTCTAGGATGTTCTAAGAACTTTTCTAGGATGTTCTAAGAACTTTTCTAGGATGTTCTAAGAATTTTTCTATAGCACCTTGTTTCAAAAGCTTCAATTTTTGTTCTTTAATTTTTGTGTTATGATCCGCGATTCGCATCCATATGTTGACTAACTACAAGGAATATGCATGTTCTCAGAAGTCTTACTTGTTAGGTAGTGGATTAAGCTTCTAAGTGGCAGAGGCACGTCTCTTTCAACCTAAGATGGGTGTCTTTTTTGGTTATATCAGAGCGTAATAGCCTTTTATTAAGCCAAATTGAATATTTCAGACACACCAAACGACATGACTCCCTAGAGAAGATAATTTTGGAAGGAGTGGTGCCTGGAAGAAAAATGAGAAGACCAGGAAGACGATGGGTGCAAGATGTCATTGACGATTTAAGAATGACTGCTGCTGACGCCGGACAATTTACACAGAACAAAGGTTTTTTTAGGACTGCTGTCATGGGAGCCAAGTTCCGGAAGGGACAACTTGATAATAATAATGACTGGCCTTTTATCTGTGTTGTGGCCATGTCATGGGACTAGTCCTAAAGCGGACTGTTTGTTGAATATTGTGTTCAGGTGTGGAGTCCTGATAAGGACTGTTTCTTCATTGCATTCCAGACATGTTCATAAGTGTTCCGATCTTCTTCTAAATTAATTCCAACAGCGTCCAATGATAAACAGTACTAGTTCCATGTTGAGTGATAAGTATACTCATATACCTGTTGTGCTCGTCTTTTCTGGCACCTAAAATCTTCAATCTTCCAATCTTCAATCCAATCTTCAATCTTCCAATCTTCAATCCTCCAATCTTCAATCCTCCAACCTTCAATCTTAAAAATCTTCAATCTTCCAATCTTCAATTCTCCAATCTTCAATCCTCCAATCTTCAATCCTCCAATCTTCAATCTTCCAATCTTCAATTCTCCAATCTTCAATCCTCCAATCTTCAATCCTCCAATCTTCAATCCTCCAATCTTCAATCCTCCAGTCTTCAAACCTCCAATCTTCAATCCTCCAACCTTCAATCTTTCAATCCTCAATCCTCCTATCTTCAATCCTCCAATCTTCAATCCTCCAATATTCAATCCTCCAATTTTCAGTTCTCCAATCTTCAATCCTCCAATTTTCAATCCTCCAATCTTCAATCCTCCAATCTTCAATCCTCCAACCTTCAATCTTCTAATCCTCAATCCTCCAATCATCAATCCTCCAATCTTCAATCCTCCAATATTCAATTTTCCAATCTTCAGTTTTCCAATCTTCAATCCTCCAATCTTCAATACTCCAATCTTCAATCCTCCAATCTTCAGTTCTCCAATCTTGAATCCTTCAACATTCAATCCTCCAATCTTCAATCCTCCAACCTTCAATCCTCCAACCTTCAATCCTCCAATCTTCAGTCCTCCAATCTTCAATCCAAGCTCTTTCAATCTAGTAGTAGACATGGATTGGTTTTAATAAAAATCCTCTTTGCAGCCACACTCTACGAGCGCGTTCAAAAGGTCATCTCTATCCATTGGCTGAACCCTCGATATGGTGGCAGAGCCAGCCAACATGTCTGCTCTTACTGATCATGGTTCATATGTACGGTTCCAACTTCACTGCAACGGGTCACCCCATAATTGCCCCGTTCCTTTGCCAACGAAAATCACACGAAATGCTAACAACTATCCTGTTTGAACAAATTCCAGAATGAAACAGTCGCACCGCCACATAAAGCAACATCCTGCACCACATGAATGCAGTTGGCCGTCGCTAAAGTGTCAACACAAAACTGTTCATCACTGGAATTGCAATTCATGTGGAAGGGACATCAATCACGAAAAAATCCAGCTTTCTGCACACGCAATATCACTGCATACGGCAGGTTGAGTCGGTTCGTCTTAACCGCTGTCCGTCATTTTCTGAATGGCCACAACAAAAGCACTTTTGACACAGAAAAAGCATTCAATGTAACATGCATAGCTCACAGCGTTGCTCAAGCACTAAGTCAGTAGTTCGGCAAACGAAACCGGAAAATACCCGATGAAAATTCATGGTGAAAATTCGCTAGCAAAGTCGTGTACAGAATCAAACAGTTCTGACTCTGAATGGCCCTACCGCTTTCCACCATTGCTTGCCAAAAATATCTGCTGTATCATTATCAATGACATCCAAATGCCTCGGAAAGAAGATGAATGCAATTCTGCAAATTGTTGACACTTGCAGTGATTCAGTCCGTTGCCTGCTCACTGAACCAGCCTCCATCTTTCGGATCATAATCAATGAATCACTCAGAATGCACGCATGTTTTGTGTAGTTTTGTGACTCCAGCCAGAGTAGTGTCTTAGTCACCACCAGTACCTCCATTGCCATGCTACTTGATGTCATACTAAATCAGCGTTTCCCAAAGTGGGCGGTACGGTCCCCCCAGTGGGTGCTGAAGCGTTCTAGGGGGCGATAATAGGCTCAGAAGAATTTGGGGGTGTTCAGGCGATTAGTGGTCGGTGGCTTCTTAAAGAAGAAATTAATAATAAATATTTTAAAATTAACTTTTTTCGTGATTTTGCGATTGAATAATCATTTAAAAATTTGAATTCTGCATTTAAATTCATCTTATGTCCGTCTTACACCATCCAATCTTTCATCAATTTCTTATATCATGCATATAATCATTTGAAATTTGACCATGTATGACAGAGATGTGGAGGGGGCGTTAACAAACTGTTATAATGTGGAGGAGAGCATTACAAAGTTTCTGTTGTGCAAAGTGGGCGGTGGGCCGAAAAAGTTTGGGAATCTATGTACTAAATGAATCACACAGAATGCACGCATGTGTTTAGTTTTGTGACTTCAGCCAGAAAGTAGTGTCTTAGTCAACATTGTTCAGAAAATGAATACTGTTGAGAAACAATACAAATACTTATTATACTTAAATACATCATGCATGTTTTTTGTGTTTTTTTCCCGATCCAGAAGCACTTGAACTTTTCAGCTCTTCCGCTCAGTGCCATAGACATCGTAACCCTTCGGTTCGGTGCCACGAACACCGTAAATCTGGGGAATCTGTGGTTTTTTCTGCCATCCCGCGGAATTGAACCCGCACACACAGAGGGATAGTCACCCGTAGTGCGACAGACAAACAGACACAATTATTTTTTCTTTTATAATTAAGAAATTGTTATGTTTCATTTCTTCACACAGATCAGAGTTAATCCAACGATCATTCAGTTTTTGAGAATACTTTATCCAACCCACAATTGCATAGAGAACAGCTTAGGGTTTCCAAACGGCAGGTGGAACTGGCAAAACGCAAATGATGCACGACAGGTCAGTGTTCAAATCCTGTTTCTGTATGTGTGTTCTACAGGGTGTTCAAGATAAAAGTAGTCCCATTGACAAATCAACAGTTGCCAGTTACTCATTGCGTTCTGTCTATTTACTATTTAAACCGTTTTTGACTATCTCATCCTTTCGTAACATTTGTTCATCGTCCCTTGTCGCATAATAATTACACACCATTAGAAAAAAAGCCTCGTTCACTTTACCTATACTAATTGAACCTTCTCATTTTCATAAACATATGCCAGATTGGCTCCCTAGACGAGGCTGCTTTTATCTTGAACACCCTGTATATACTGTATCGTCCGTTTAGCCGGGGCCCGCAGTGCAACCTACAAGGCATGTCGTAAGAGGCGACTGAGGTAGGGACATAGAGATCCTTGTAAATAAAAAAGAATCGCAGAAATCAAATGTGCTGGCCCTACTTGTAGGCCCACAACTTTCACAACATACAATCGCTCTTAAGCTCAGATCACGTACAGATCACAAAGAGTGGTATAATAAGTAGTTGATATGGAGTAGTCGAAGAAGAAGAATATTGAACCCTTACAAATTTAAGATTGGCACAACTAGCCTGTGCCCCTGCAAAAAGGCGGACATGACGGCAGAACACATTCTGCAAGACTGTCAACAGTTAGCAGGTATAAGAAAAAAAACATGGCCCCAAAACACAGAGCTTCGCAAAAAGCTGTTCGGAGGAACAGAGTCCCTTAAAACCACGGTAAAATTCATGATAAAAGTTGGTTCATAAGTCTAGACCGGGAACGCAAGAGAGAACCCTTATAAAATGTGAACAGTTTTAAATTTCTTGGTACACTGCTTACAGGAGATATAAATGGGATAAAAGAAATGGGATAAAAGAAATGGGATAAAATAAATGGGATAAAAGAAATGAAAAGAAGAACAAACATGGTGTTACGAAAATGTTAATAACTAAATATGGAGTTGAAACTGATAGGAAAACGAAGATCAGAATAATAAGAGCATGTATATTAACAGTGGCAGAGAATGTGGTGCACGGGCATTTAACAGAGATGCTGCCGTGTGGTGCCGGGCATACAAGGAAGCTAAAAATAGTACCACTGCGACCTACAAGCATGTTTACGAGGTGACTGATGTAGGACCTAGGGAAGCTACCCTAGTAAATAAAAGCATCGCAGATATCGGATGTGCTGGCCTACTTGTAGGCGCATAACCAGCACAACGTACAATCGCTCTTAGGCTTAGATCACATACAAATCACACAGAGTGGTTGACATGTGGTCGATATGGATCATTCGAAGAAGAAGAAGAAGAAGAAGAAAAAGAACCGCCATGGGATCTTTTACTCGATCAACTTAAACACAAGATCTACGATTTATCGTCAGTCTCCGATAGGACTAGGAACTCGATCTCACCTACACTGAGAACAGGGGTTTACTGGTAAAATATCATGATGGCTCCACAAGCGAGCGAACCGAGTACCTTTTGAAAAAGACGCGATCGAGTAACCTCTACCCCACAGCGACTCCCAATTTGTTTGAAATAAATTTAATGACACGCTTATTTTTCATGATTTTCTCATCTGTTCCCAGGGAAGTCGCGTTGACACATTTTTCTACGAGGACAATGGAAACAGTACCTGGTCATACCAATGTTACTGCGACTTCTGTCGACAGTGTCAAAGCTGCAGATAAAGTGCTGATGTTAAGTCAGACCAGACCAGCTTGATGTCAGAACAGACACGCTCACAGGCTGCACAAATAATATACTTAATTATATTGCATTTCGTTTTGAAAGATCAGCAGATATAAGATATGAGACTGGAGAATCTTTGAGGTTAATTATAGATGACATTTAAGGCTAATTATAGATGACCTTGAGGCTAATTATAAGTGACCGTTAAGGCTAATTATAGATGACCTTGAGGCTAATTATAAGTGACCTTTAAGGCTAATTATAAGTGTCTTTTGAAGACCAGATAATACTTGACCTTTTAGGTAAAAATGAAGGGATGGGGTAGACCATCATGGAAGGAAGCATTCCTGCAAAGAGGAGAAGAGGAAGACACGAAGATGGATTCAGGATGAAATTGATGATTTGAGCATGGCGGCTGTAGAAGCTGGACATCTGGCCTATGAGAGAGAAAAATTATGTAGGACTGTTATAGTAGTAAACTTCTGATTCAGACATGCTATTTGATCTTACTATACAACAATGTTTTATTGTATGTGTTTACAAAACTGAAATCGTAATGTCTTACAAAGAGTAAGTTGGACTTTTATGTAAGGGATACAACCGAAACAATTGTTTGAATAAAGTATTCTAGTTTTACGGTCAAAGGGATGTAACCATGAAATTATTTTTTTAATATTATGCAATGCAGTTCCACAGTCAAAGGGAAGTAACCATGAATATATTAATTTGATGAACAAAGCAGACAATTGATAAACAATGTATCCAATAAATATTATGCTACCCAAATTTCAAAAAGAAAGTTTCAAGTTGCATATTTTGTTTTTAAAAACACGACATGTTTCACAATTTAGTGTTAATGTTTCTTAGGTACCTGTTACTGTTGTAAGAAATTGGACAAGAATGAAAAACAAAAGTATTTCGCTAGTAAATAAACCCCCAAAAATGAATTAAAAACTTCTTTGAAATGTGTTTATTGTTATTTTGTTATTATGGTTACACCTTGTTAATTTTCTTTCTTCTGCCCGCCTGCCCAGCGTGTTCGTAGCGCGTTGGACTACGGGTGACTAGTCCTCTGTGTGTGCGGGTTCAATTCCACGGACTGGCAGAAAAGCCACAGGTTCCCCAGATTCATGGTGTTCATGGCACCGAACCGAATGGTTACGATGTCCATGGCACTGAGCCGTAGAGCTGAAAGCTCAAGTGCTTCTGGATCGGAAAAAAAAATTCCTTCTGCGTTCAAATGATATAAATTCAGGTGTAGTCATTGCATGCAGCAGTGGCCGCTGGTCAGTGAGGACCAGTGGGCGGACCAAAAAAATTATGTTTAATGTGTTTATATTATGTTATAAGTTATTTATTCACAATTATTAATTTTAGCGTGATACTGATGGTTTCCCTGTTAAATTCATCAACATCATAAAATACTTCTACAGTGAATCGCGCTGCAGTGTAAGAACAGATTTCGGTAACTCTGACTGGTTCCCAGTGGAAACAGGAGTGAAACAAGGCTGCGTCTTATCGCCAATGCTCTTTGGAATAGCAATTGACTGGGTCATGCGAAAATGCACCAATAACGCAAATATGGGCATCAAGTGGGTTGATAAAATTTTAGAAGACCTTGATTTTGCCGACGATATAGCCCTTTGAGTTCATCACATCAAGATATTCAAATGAAAACAAACCATCTCCAAAATATCTCAGGACAAATTGGTCTCCAAATAAACACCACAAAAACAAAAATTGTTGACCTTACCAGCAGTCCAGAAAATATTCAACTAAAAACTACACTCTTGAAAAAGTCAAAAGTTTTACATACCTAGGGAGTATGATGTCATCTACGGGGATACAGCGCCAGAAATTCCACACAGAATCGCATTGGCATCAAGTGCTTTTAACAAATTGTCAAATATATGGAAGTCCAATTCACTCAGCAAGCACTTAAAATTAAAGATCTTTAACTCTTGTGTGATTCCAGTATTAACTTATGGATGCGAGAGTTGGAAAGCAACAAAAGCTCTAGAAAGAAAATTAGATAACTTTGAGAATAAATGTCTTAGAAGAATATTGAACCTCAAATGGTCAGATTTCAGACCCAATACACAAATAAGACAAGAGACCAAGCAAGAAAATGTATCAAATTTTATAAGAAAGCGCGGCTGGAACTACATCGGCCACACACTTAGAATAGATGAGAGAAGACTCCCTTACCAATCCTTCATATGGACACCAGAGGGAAAAAGAAAACGAGGAAGACCAAGAGAGACTCTGCGTAGAACCATCACCAGAGAAGGCTCAACGATGGGCCTAGTAAACATTAAAGACCTAAAACAGATAGCAACGAACCGCGAGACATGGAGAACTATGATCTCTGCCCTATGCGCCGCCCACAGGCCCAAGAGGAAAGACTAACTAACTAACTGATTAGTTTTAAAAGTTGAATATATAACGCTAAAATATCATATACAGTCTGAAATTCAGCGTCTTTCCTTCCTAATTAGTATACTTCACGCCAGTGGCGCCTCGTCATTAAGGGCCAGAGAGGATGGGCACCACCAAAAGTAATGTGTAACGTGTATTTATTGTTTAATAAATTAAAATATAACCTAACCCAAAATCATGATTTTCTCGAAAATTTGTGTCTGGCCCCACCAACAAAAACGATCACGAGCCGCCACTGCTTCACGCATTTCCAGTGCACTTATTTTTGGGCCAGTAGACATGTAGTCTGGCCTTTGCGATTCTGCACATGGTGTGGAAGTCCGCTGCCATCTCCACGAAAACAAAGCTCAGAATTTTCAGCTCAAATGTGAAGTCGGTGTTGCTGTATGGCTTGGAAACTTGGCGAGTCACTAGGGCAAATACAAATAAGATCCAGACCTTTGTCAACGGATGTTTGCGGCGGATTCTCAGATTGAGATGGTATGATAGAGTTACAAACACGGATCTGTGGATAAGAACAGGGCAGGAACCTATGATGACACAGGTCAAGAGGAGAAGATGGCGATGGATAGGCCATACCTTGTGGAAGACACAGTCGAGTGTCACTAGACAGGTGCTCGAGTGGAACCCGCGGGGAAAACGAAAAAGAGGACGCCCTAAGCAGACTTGGAGACGAGGTCTTACTGATGAGCTGAAGTGTGCTCAATTGACCTGGGAGACCATAAAAAGAACAGCCAGAGACCGAGAAGAGTGGCGAACAACTGACTGTTGAGGCCCTATGCTCCACGAGGAGCGGAGATGATTAATGAGGATGATGATGAGACATGTGGTCTATTGAGACCGTCTGTTAACATAGTGTTAACCACTGACCTAATCTCCACTGATTAATTACCATAAAACACATGGTGATTGTTCATTAATTTAGTTGGGAAATTCTTACACGACCATGCCAGTGTATAGTCAGATGGTGTGATTGCGCTAAAGATTAGTCCGGGTAATTAGAAATCTCTGTTTTGTCTTGACACTGTAAAGCAAAATAAGATTAGAAAAAAGAAAGAAGAAAAGAAGGTTATATCATTCTTTTCGAACTGTAACAAAATCTACACCCATCTCTCTTAATCTGGTCAATGACTAAGATTCACAATCCTGAAACTTCTCTGTTCTTCATTCTCTCTCTCTCTCTCTCATTCAATCCTTCTATTTATTTTAAACATAACAAAACCGAGCTTACTAGTTGAATGTTTTATTGTGTTTCAGACAATTCATCATTTCTAACATTTCTGTATGGGAAGCCAAGAGAAAAGTCACATTTAAACGTAGGGAACATCTACCTGCACATGTAAGTGTGACGTGAGAGAGACTTCACATCTTCGTATCCTGGTCGTTTGGGGATTACTTATCACCTGTAACTGAATTAAGGATCAGATTAAGGATTAGTGTTGTTCCCACTTCCAAGGATGTATCTACGACGCGTCTGTGTATGTGCTCTTAGATAGGCGATATCTGACCAGGGTTCATTTCCGTATATGACCTCTGTTCTGGTATATTTCATCTTGTGGTATATTTGTTACTGTGTTGTACTGGTGATATGTCTAGCGACAATGGTTTTGATATAATGAAGTTGGTCTAGCGACTATGGCGATATCATAGTGAAACACTTCTAGCGACAATAGTGTCGAAATAATGAAACAGGTTTAGCGACTTTAAAGCTGTTGATATCGTGCGATATATCTAGCGACTATGGTGTCTATATGGAATAAGAAGGGATTCCAACATAGGACAATACAATAATATAGACAATAGAACAGCAAAGAGATGTGAGCGTAAGACAGCAGAAGAATCACACGGATTGCTAAAATGTCTAATGCGGAGGGGTTGAATGAGGACAAGACACAGAGAAAGCTTATCATCAATACAAGAAAGAGACAGGCATCATTTTTCGGACAAATTATGAGAAAGAAAGGTTTAGAACACATTGTAATAACCGGTAAAAATCGAAGGGAGACGAGACAGAGGAAGACAGAGAGAGAAAATATTAGACAGCCTGACGTCATGGCACGGAAGAAAATTAACATCTGAGATGATAGCATACACCAGAGACAGAGATTTGTGGGGAACCATGATTGCCTGCGTCAACCGACACAGCACATGATGATGATACATAGATACATATTTTTTGTGGTATTTTCTGTCATGGACATGGACACAGAAAAAACTCAACATTAAAAGGAAATTGGCTGATACTACAAATAAGAATGAGAAAATTAATTTTGGACATATAAAAAGACACGAAGGATTGAAGAAGACCATCGTGGAAGGAGGCATCCAGGCAAAGAAGAGAAGAGGAAGACCACAGAGAAAATGGATTCAGGATGTAAATGAAGGTTTGAGCATGATGGATACAGAGGCGGAACATCTAGCCTACGAGAGAAATTCCGAAGAACTGTTAGGTTGGCAAACGTTCTACTTATGACAAGCTATTTGATGATGATGATAGCTTCTGTGTTTTCTTGTTGAGTTTTGATGTTGGTTAATCTACATCGTCCGTGGCTTAGGAGATAGTGACTTGGTCTATTAACCCCGACGTTCTGAGTTCGAATCACGCTGCGGACAATTTGGTTGCAAAATGTTTCGCGTGGATTTTTACAAAGGACGATGGCACCACCCGTTCAGAAAGCAATGGCAAACTACTGAACGTAATAATGCCTAGAAAAATCACAAACAGCGTTAAATGTTGGGGTTTATTCGCAAAGTCCTGTAAAGGATATGCAATTAACTAACTTAATCTACATAGTTCCATCAGATATTCGTCTTATTCCATGACATTTTCTAGACATTTTTAGAATATATCATATTTTCTTGATGTTGCATCTATTTTTCTTGATGTTGCATCTATTTTTCTTGATGTTGCATCTATTTTTCTTGACAGTACATCTACTTTAATTTATTGTACTTCTTCGTGTTGTTGTTGTTCTTCTTCTTCCCCCTTGACTCTTCTTCCCTAGGGAAGCATAGATCTGCAACTAAGGTTTTCCAAGCCTTCCTATCAAAAACCATCTTTTCCAGATCTTTCACTCTATTTCACAGTTTCTTGCAGTCAGTCTCCAACCCCAGCATCCAGGTGTTCATTGAGTCTTTTCATAAGTCATTCCTCGCGCGATTCTTCTTATTCCTTGCCCGGCGAGCTATGAATGTCTTTGTACTTCTGTATATCTATTCTCTTTAATTGTACATCTTCTTTTTGGATTGTATCTACATTTGTTTTCATAGCGGCTTTAGTTTCCTTGATGGTACATTTATTGTATGTGGAGATGGAGATCGGAGCACCTACTTCCAACTCCGGAGAGCTATGATGATAGTCCTCATATAACTGATTAGTTGTCCCTTGATTCATAGAGTGTAGTAATCCAGTGGATTCATAGAGTGTAGTAATCCAGTGGATTCATAGAGTGTAGTAATCCAGTGGATTCATAGAGTGTAGTAACAGTGCTCAAGGGGAATGAAGATGCTGACAGACTGGCTACAGAAGAAGCAGGAATGCCCCAAGATGACAACCTGGTCAGCTATGAAGAAGCAAAAACAATCGTCAGAGGGAACTACAAAGCACAGTGGTACACAGAGCACCGAAAACACAACAAGGATGATGGATATTACCAACTGTCCAGAAGGGACCAGACTTTCATACTTCGCCTCCGGTCGGGCCACAACAGAATGAGACACTACCTGTACACTAAATTCAAGATAGGCACCAACAACCTGTGCTCATGTGGCTTGGCAAGTATGACAACAGAGCATATTCTACAGAACTGCCCCCAGTATGCAGACCTGAGAAGAAAGAAGTGGCTCACGTACACCAGCGTCCAAGACAAACTGTTTGGCGTAGCTGATAATCTGAGGCAGATGGTTGCCTTTATTAGAGAATCCGAAATTCTCTAGTGAGAACGCAGAAGAAGAAGAACTAATTGCGCGTGATGGATGGACAATTCTTCAAAACTTACTGAGGAAATCAAAAGAATGGTTACACATAGCAGTGAATGGAGAATTTATGACAGTGACCTCCCGTCGGCATCTCGCAACCTGGACAGTGTGTCATGGTCGAATATGGGTGAAAGTCTGTGTGTCTATGAGTGTACAAACTGCAGGCAGTAGTACTATCTCCGCACGATCTGGGCATATATTTATGGTACCACGGTGAGAAAATGGATGAATCTCTAGGCAAATTCCTCTGATACCACGGAGAACAAATCATTTTACTATAAGATTGTATTTCATTGAGTCTGGTTTTGCTTAGTCCGCACCGTTCAATAGCAGGCGGTGTTTCTGAATAACGATGAAAGTAGTTTGAGACGAATCCTTGAACTGAATTCCCACACGGCGGCCGTCTGCAGACAAAAGGAGCAATTTGGTTGCCGCTGGAGTATAATGGACTACGAAAAGGGTTAACGCAATGGACATCTGTGGTAGGATTTTTTGAGGGCATTTTTGATTGCGTGCATTTATTGCGACATGTACCACTTGAGAAATTACAATGAGCTACCTTAGTGATAAATTTAACATCATTATCGATATCCATATCACCTGCATACATTTTTCTTTGTATTCTTTCTTGATAATTATTATTCGATACAAAATTATTTCTGTTTCGCGAATTAAATTCATCGCAATGTTTTGTATGCTGTACATTTTTACTGCAATTATAATCTTTCACGATGTGTTTTGTACAAACATTTGCCCGCTCTTTTGTATTACAGTTCGCTACTACATTATGCTGTTGTACCTTTTATCACAAGGAGAGAATCAGGTTTGACTGTAGCGGTTGGAATATTTTCATCTTTAACGACTGAAGATGTCGTGATGCATTCATCCCCTGCTTCGCTATTACTACGCTCATCTTGGTATAACGCCCACTTTTTCGATTTTTTACACATGGATAAAACGTTGCGAATCGATATCCGTTTCTTAAAAAACCGATCGATATAGTATCTGTTATTACATTTCATTTTCAAGGTTCGATCTAATTCGCTATTCGCCCACACATCAGGTTCGTATGTATTTTTACTTTTGTCTTTTTCTGTGGATTCTAATAAACTTCTTCTGATTCTCTTTCTACTGCAGAAACTGTTTCTATGTCCACGGCAACATTTGCAGCACTTTGGACACGAGCATTTCTGATTTCTTGAAGTAGTTAGCGGTACAAATGGTTGGAAGAAATTCAACTCTCTGTCATTCTCAACAAATGTGTAAATATATTCGTTGCCATCTTCAGAGGCTGGGTTAGTCCTGTCTACAAAGGAATCGCCGCTAAAAGTTGATTTGCTTATGTGCATTTTAATCGGTTCATCTTCTGGAGATATGTCACGGACAGGTGTCGCTTTATTGAGAACAAGGCTGGCATTGCTGGAGCTGGAACACTCATACTCTTCTGGAAACAGCCAGGACAAGATGTTGGTGCCTAAGAAGTCATCGATTTTGTTGAGGGTTTTCCGTGAAGCATATCTGCAAATGTAAGATATGTGTTGTTATTGTATATGCTATCATCATCATCATCGTCACCATCATCATCATCGTCATCCTCATCGTCATCATCATCATCATCATCATCATCATCGTCATCATCATCATCATCATCATCATCATCATCATATATATATATATAAACAACAACAGCACCAATATCATTATCCTCATTATCACCACCACCACCACCCTAATCATATTTATATATAACAACCTACTCAAGGCACAACAGGAGACTTAACATCTTTCACCTGTGATGTCTTCGCAAGAATATGAACATTAGGTGCTATCACAAAATAACCAACTCTGAAGTACTGCAACGCTCATGTGCAAATTTGCTTTCAATCATGGGCATGCTCAGCAGTCGGAGACCAAGATATCTAGAGCATGTGTGAAGAATGGACGATTGCTGCCTACCAAAACAAATGTTGTTCTGTAAACTTTCGAGACGAAGAGGCACAAGGGCAGACCACTGCTCAGATATAAAGATGTCTGCAAGGCCTCAATGAAGACCGTTTCTATCAGTCCCATCAAATGGGAAACTCTATGTGATCACAGACTTGTGTGGAAAGCGATAATGCGCAAAAGTGCATCATCTTTTGAAAAGAGACTGATGTATGAACTGAAAGACAAGAGAGAACAGCGAAAACTCAGAAGTTATCACAGTAAAACATTTACCAACTGCCCATCTGTAAAGACGAAAAAAGCCATAGATAGCAGTTGCTACATAGCAAGAGACATGAATATACTGAAAGAGACCAGTTGCTACATAGCACGAGACATGAATATATTGAAAGAGAGCAGTTGCTACATAGCAAGAGACATGAATATATTGAAAGAGAGCAGTTGCTACATAGCACGAGACATGAATATACTGAAAGAGACCAGTTGCTACATAGCAAGAGACATGAATATACTGAAAGAGACCAGTTGCTACATAGCAAGAGACATGTGTATATCCAGCAAACTACAAGAACTCTCAGCATGCATACCCTACAATGTCTGCTGAAAGACACTAAATACCTATGCGCATCAACATCATCATCAAATAGCTTGTCCTGAGCAGAACTTTGCCACCCCAACAGTCCTCCGAAACTTATCTCTCATAGGCCAGATGTCCTGCCTCCGCAACCGTCATGTTCAACCCACCAGTTATATCATGAATCCATCTTCTCCGTGGTCTTCCTCTTCTTCTCTTTGCCGGTATGCCTCCTTCCATGATGGTCTTCTCCCGCCCTTCATTTCTTTTTATATGTCCAAAATATCTCAATTTTATCTTTCTTATTTGTAGCATCAGCCAGTTTTTTTAAAATTTTGATTTCTTTCTGGATAGATCTATTTGTTCTCTTCTCTGTCCATGATATACGAAGGACTCTTCTGTACAACTTATATTCAAAAGCACCTATATGTTTTTCCACTGCTTTATTAAATGTCCATGCTTCACACCCATACGTTGTCACTAGGAATATGCATGCTCTTAGTATTCTGATCTTTGTTTTCTTATCAGTTCCATTCCATACTGTTTTCAGTTGTTTAATTTTTGTAAAGCCATGTTTGTTCTTCTTTAATTTCCTTCATCCCATTTCCATCTGTTGTTAGCAGTGAACCAAGATATTCAAAACTGTTCACATTTCCATCTGTTGTTAGCAGTAAACCAAGATATTCAAAACTGTTCACATTTCTATCTGTTGTTAGTAGTGAACCAAGATATTCAAAACTGTTCACATTTCCATCTGTTGTTAGCAGTAAACCAAGATATTCAAAACTGTTCACATTTTCTACTTTCTCTCCGTTAATAAAAATATCTTTTGTCATGTTCGTTTTATCTGTTGTCATTATTTTTGTTTTTGCTACATTGAGATATATATGAGCTTCATACAATGAGATATATATGAGCTTCATACAATGAGATATATATGCGCTTCATACAATGAGATATATATGCGCTTCATACAATGAGATATATATGCGCTTCATACAATGAGATATATATGCACTTCATACAATGAGATATATATGAGCTTCATACAATGAGATATATATGCGCATACCATTAGCATATCTATTATACTTTTCATAACTACTTAAGTAGCACGTACATTGGATCGATATCAAGCTCTTCATACAAGGTTCCCGCCTCTGGAATCTCAAAGTCTGTTGGAATATTCTTAAAGGTGAATCTCTCTAGCTCTTCAACAACTCTCTAGAGAAACAAGAACAACAACCACTGTATTTTTGTTCATCAGCAAGGTATATATTTGGTTATGTCCCTTCAACTGAGTTCGAATTTTGGCTTAACCAAAATTGTATAAATCATGACATGAAAATCAACAACACTAAAACAGAAATAATGAATATGGGAAGAAAACATGATAAACTAGACATCCATGTTAATGGCACTACAATAAACACAGTGAAAGAATTCAAATACTTAGGAAGCATATTCACAGAAGATGGAAGACTAGATAGAGAGATAGAGGCTAGACTGCAAAAAGCAAATGCTGTAACCTTACCAGCTAGCCCCATTGTTAAGACAACCAAAAATTTAACTGACAGCTAAGCAACAGATGATCAACAGCATTTTGATACCTACTTTGTTTTACCAGAGCCAAACATGGACAATGAGCCAAGTGCAGATGCACAAAATAACTACATGTGAAATGCGCTTGAAGCGAAAAGTTACTAACAACACCAGAAAAGACAGAGTTACCAACATCAGCAAAAGAAAGAAAGTTGGGACAGAACCTTGATGTAATTACATTGAGAAACAAGGTATGAAGGGGTTTGGCCACTTAATAAGAATGCACACAAACTCCACAGTTTACAAAGTCTTCTACAACAGAACATCGGAAAAGAAGGCAAGAGGAAGACCACGAAAAGATGGTTAGATGACATAGCAGAATCCTGTCAGAGAGCAAAAATAACAATCACACAAGCCACCAGAACAGGGAAGACAAAAACAAAAACCACGACACTGGGCAACAACCCGGCAACAGTGTGACGACACTGGGCAATAACCCGGTAGCAATGTAACGACACTGAGCAATAACCCAGTAGCAGTGTGACGACACTGGGCAACAGCCCGGTAGCAGTGTGACGACACTGGGCAACAACCCGGTAGCAGTGTAACGACACTAGGCAATAACCCAGTAGCAGTGTGACGACACTGGGCAACAACCCGGTAGCAGTGGGACGACACTGGGCAATAACCCGGTAGCAGTGTGACGACACTGGGCAACAACCCGGTAGCAGTGGGACGACACTGGGCAACAACCCGTAGCAGTGTGACGACACTGGGCAACAACCCGGTAGCAGTGGGAAGACACTGGGCAATAACCCGGTAGCAGTGGGACGACAAAAGAAGAATAATAATATATGTACTCGTACATATAAACTTGTATTAAAAATATATAGAAGCAGTGCCATAGTAGCGTTATCTTCTTCTTCAAACTCTCGTCAGGCTACAAAATGGGGCGAAGTCAGGGCGCTTAATATGGCGATTATGACTGATTTTTGCGTGAAGGTGTGCATTTCATTTTATAAGTGTCACTTGCTTTACAGGCGTGCCTTCTCCAACGTCAGAAGTAGCAGTTGGTTGATTCGATTGATTGATAGGGCTATCATCATTGCACTTCGGTGAGTAACCATGTGTGCTCCGATCTTTCTTACACATGAAGATCTCAGCTCCAGAGCACGAAACCCGTATCACCGGCGAGGGTCCCCAGTGTAATTTTGAAGATGGTGAAAATAATTTGTAGGAATATTTTATTTTTATTTTTTTAATGAACTTTGCCCGGGCCGCGGCTTTCCAGCCTTCCTGTCTCGATTTTGAACTGCCAAGAGTTATTGTACGTGTTTAAATTGAACATGGGATCTACGTTTTGTCGTCCGTCTCTGATAGGACTAGAAACTCGATCTCACCTACACTGAGATCATGGATCTCTGGAAAAATGTCCAGATGGCTCCACGAGGGAGCGAACCTTGTCCCTTTGGCTCGAGAGACGAGCACCTAGCCGCTACGCCACAAAGACCCACTTCAGAAATAATAATAATAATAATAATTCCTCTCGTACCGTTATACGTTACATAGGGTCTGGGAGTAATTTCTCCATACCACTCTATCCTGGGCAACTCGCTCAATCTTCTCCACGGAACCGAGACCAATATTTCTTGCCTCTCTCAGCAAAGTTCGTTTCAGGGTCTCCTTAGGTCGTCTTCTCCTTCTTGAAACCTTTGCATCCCACTTCAATGTCTGCTTTGATATTCGTTGATCATTTCTCCTCAAGGTGTGCCCAACATATCTCTATCTTCTCCTTCTTATAACAGTTGTCACTAGTGGTTGACCAGACATTTCTCTGATTTCATCACTTTCTTGCAAGTTTCTGTAGCTCTTTAAATTTATTGTGATGAGGTAGCTGGCCTCACTCACAAGTCCTCCTCCCTTTTCATCCGGACTTGGAACCGGCATTGGCAGTGCTATTTCAGAAATAGTCTTGTTATTATATAGGTGTTCAAGATAAAAGCAGCCTGTGAATGGAGCCAATCTGGAGTATATTTATGAAAATGAGAAGGTTCAGTTATGACGTAGTGTAGGTCAAGGTTGTGTGACGGTATGTAATTGTAGTGCGGGAAGGGGCGATGAACAAATGTGACGTAGGGCGAGCTAGTCAGAACCAGTTTAAATAGTAAATATACACCACGCAATATGTAACTGGCAACTTTCGATTTGTCAATGGGGCTGCTTTAATCTTAAATACCCTGCACAATAGTCATCTTCTTGTTCATAGTTCATAAGGACGGTTCCAACTTCACTGCAACGGGTCACCCCATAATTGCTCCGTTCCTCTGCCAATGAAAATCACACGAAATGCTAACAACTGTGAAATGTTTCCTGTGTGAACTAATTCCAGAATGAAACAGCCGCGTACCGCCACAAAAAGAAACCTGCTCCGCATAAAATGCATATGGCCGTCGCTAATGTAGCAGTACATCTTCTTGTATTTGCTCTAATCCAGTTTTCTCTAAAGAGTCAGGACAAATAAGAGAGTTCTATCATTTTTGTGTGCTTTCTATAAATAGTGTAATTCCCTTCCTCTGCTATTTCTGAGATCCATCTTTTGCATGAATGCCCGTTTGATTTATATTCCGGTCCAGCATTGCTCTTTGAGGCGCAGCACTGTCCGTTGGTAATATGTTATGTCGCCCGCGTGGTCACCGAGGCCCAAATTTGGGGTGTAAAGAATAGAACCACTGTTACCTGCCACGCATGTCATAAGAGGCGATTACGGAAGTTTAGATGAAATCGGATGCACGTGTCCTAAATATGTAGAAGTCTATGCGTTTAGGGACCAACCAAACCAATGTGCAACGTATACACGTTCTTGGGAAAGATCAGTTGTGTCACAGAGTGGTTAAGATTGGTCGTAAAGAACGAACGCAAAGAAGAAGAAGAAGATATGGTATGTGGCCAAACTATTTAATTTGTTGTTTCTTGATGAAGTTCAGTAATGATGCTGTACGCACTTTTTTCGTGATGTCTTCTTTTCTTTTTCTAACGCTCGATCTCGACCACGTGTTAAACCACTCTTTGTGATCTGTATGTGATCTGTATGTGATCTGTATGTGATCTGTATGTGATATGTATGTGATCTGTATGTGATCTGTATGTGATCTGTATGTGATCTGTATGTGATATGTATGTGATATGTATGTGATCTGTATGTGATCTGTATGTGATCTGTATGTGATCTGTATGTGATCTGTATGTGATCTGTATGTGATCTGTATGTGATATGTGCGAATGTATGTTGTGCCAGTTATGCGATCAAAGTACGATAAAAGACATTGTCAACAACATCAGCATAAGACAGAAAGTTGGAACAGAATCTTGCATGTCTGTAATATTGTGTGTGTGCTTTCTGCAACATTGCGCGTGTGGGTGTAATGTTTGTTATATCTTGCCTGTGTGTGTTGTGTCTGTTGTAACTTGCGTGTGTGTGTAATATCTGTTGTATCTTGCGTGTGTGTGTGTGTGTGTAATGTCTGTTATACCTCGCGTGTGTGTGTGTGTAATATCTGTTACACCTTGGGTGTGTGTGTAATATCTGTTACACCTTGGGTGTGTGTGTAATATCTGTTACACCTTGCGTGTGTATGTTCTGTCTGTTATACCTTGCCTGTGTGTGTAATGTATGTTATACCTTGCCTGTGTGTGTAATGTCTGTTACACCTTGCCTATGTGTGTAATGTCTGTTATACCTCGCGTGTGTGTGTGTGTAATGTATGTTATATCTTGCGTTTATGTGTAATGTCTGTTACACCTTGCGTGTGTGTGTGTTATGTCTGTTACACCTTGCCTGTGTGTGTAATGTCTGTTACACCTTGCGTGTGTGTGTGTTATGTCTGTTACACCTTGCGTGTATGTGTAATGTCTGTTACACCTTGCGTGTGTGTGTGTGTTATGTCTGTTACACCTTGCGTGTATGTGTAATGTCTGTTACACCTTGCGTGTGTGTGTGTAATATCTGTTACACCTTGCGGTATGTGTAATGTCTGTTACACATTGCCTGTGTGTGTAATGTCTGTTACACCTTGCGTGTGTGTGTATGTGCTATGTGTTCAACAAATGATATACAATATATCTACACACCAACTTACCTCTCGTACGAAGGTCATATCCTCTACTACTTCTTCTACTTCCTCTTCTTTTTCTTTCTTCACAGACACCTGCGTGTTAGTACTAACAGCTCTGTAACTATTCCCGCGTCTTAGCAGCGTCATCTTCTTCACAGAATCGTTGAAATATCCCCGCTTCTTCCCAGGGCTTCCTGCTTCAGCATCTTCCCCTGATCCAGAGATCTTCGTTTCGATATTTTGATGAATATTTTGTTCTTGTTCACGGTCGGCATCATCAACAGAGCTTCCATCGTTTAGAATTATTTTTGATTTAGACAATTTACCATAAACAGTTATTGATTTTCGTTTATCGATTACCAAGACTGATTTCTTATCGATCTTTCTGTTGCCTTTATCGATACGATCTTTGCTATTGATTTCAATTTGATCGTTATTATCGGATATCGCTTCCGTCATCGCTAAATTATCTTTATTTTCCTCCTTTCCATTGTCACCCGTTGCCAAATCCCTGTCTTCATGTAGAATACTCACAGTGACACTATCATCAGCGTGTCCATCCTTAGTTGGCTCTGAAGTTATTGCTTGTTCATTGTTTTCACCAAATATTCCTGTTTGTAAATATATATCTCCTAATTTCGTTTCATTTTCTTGAAACTTGTCTTCATTTTTTGATATTTCTGCATTTTTTTCTATTTCCGATTCCCGATTATAATTTTCAATATCTTTATTCTTCTGCTTCTTTTGACAATCTTCGCTGTTGTCTTGCCCTTCTTCACATAGTTCTTCTTTCGCCACCAAATCTTCATCTTGAACCACTTTCTTTCCCTCTGCGTTTTCGACAACCCCCTCCATTTTTACTTCAACGCTGCCATCTTCTTTCTTGTCCCTCTCCGAATCTTTTGATTTATTTTCATTATTGTCAAAATGTTCGCATCTTCTTCTAACATTTTCATAATTTTTCTTTACTCTTTTTTTTTTCTCTGACACTCTTCTATTATTACTATTATCTTTCTCTCTTCTATTACTTCGTGTTCTCATCATTACTGTTCTGAAATCAACCTCCTCGTATAAATCAGCATTTATTTGAATACCCCTTACTTGTTTAGCTCGACTTGTCTTAATTTCATTATCTGAATCCATTTCTCTACACGTCATTTCCTTGCACATTTTCTCGAATCTATCCTTTATTTCCTTATTATGTTCTACACTTAATCTATTCTCGAAATTTCCTTCTTTTTTTCCGGAACCGATTTCCGATTTTTCTCTCATGGTTGATAAAACATCATTCCGGTTTTTATTTAAATTCAAATCTTCGAATTTCTCCTTGGTTAGATTTCTTTTCCTTCTTTTCTTTTTACAGTGTCGATTTCCAACTAAACATTCGACTTTTATATCGGAAATATCAATTTTTCTTATTCCGAATTCGCTATTCAGATATCTAGTATTCCCTGTTTGGGATATACATTTCATATCTTCTGTTTGTGTCGGATTATTACTATTGCAAGTGTTGTTGTTTGCTTCGACAAGCATCTCTAGCAACGACCACCATTTATCGCATACCGCTTTCTCATCAATCTCTTGGGAATCCTTCGCTTCTACAAGTTCACATAGTTTTTCTAATATCGTTTTAAGAACTATTTTATCAACTTTTCTTTTGTTTTGAACATCGTTTCCTGCATTTCCCATTTTCGCAAAATAATCCTTGTGTCTATCTTTGATTCTACATTCTTTCCCCTTCTTCTCTTCATAATATCTTCTACTTTTTCTTTTCACTTCTGTTGATTTTGTATCTGTAATAACAGCATCGTTATCTATTTTTGATTGATTTTGATCTGTTGTAACTTCTTCTACATTATCCTTCTGAATTACATTCTTGCCTTTTTCTAAATCTTTCTCCTTTTTATAATCACTCCCCATCTTAACCATCTCATTAGAAGTTTTTTTATTTTCTGGATTTTCTTCATGCAATTTTCTTGTAATATTAGGTGAAAAGTTGCTCTTAATTTCTTTGTATATTATAGATTGTAGAGACTTTTCTTCCTCTTTCCCTATTTCCTCATTTACCTCCAAGGATTCTTTTCTTTCTTGTTTCTCTACTGAAGGTATTTCTATGCTTTTCAATTTATTCTCAACCTCCACCACGATTTCTTTAATATTTTCCAATTCTATCTTTTCTGTGTTCTTTTGTTGATAGTATTGTATATGCTCTTCATTTTTCACCATTTCTTCTTGTGTCACTTTTTTGACACTTTTCGCTCCCTGTATAGATTTCATTTCTTTTGATGCATATTCGTCTTGTGATTTTGTCTCACTATTCTTCCATTCCCTTTGATTTTCCTCATTCCTGTTTTCACAATTTCCCTTCTTTTCTTCATTGGAATTCCTCAGCGATTGCATTCCCGTGGTATCTTTCTTCTCTAAATTTGTTTTTATATTTGAATTGAACAGGGAGTTCATTTCTTCGTGTAGTTCCAGACTATTTTGTACATCTTTCTTGATATCTGTTTCTTTGAGTTTCAAACCCGTTTCTTTCTGTTTCACCCTTAAGGAACCCACTGTTGCTGATTTGCTCATTTCTTTTTTCGAATTATTCAAATCTTTCTTTGTATTTATGCACAAACTTCGATTTTTGGGTAAAATTTCTTCCTTATTTCGAATTGAATTTTCGAATTTTGTTGCACTCTTTTCTTGTAATTTTTGTTTTGTGACTGCTTTCTGGTCATCTTTGATGGATTTATCAAATATTCGAACTTCTTCTTGGACTATTTCTTCGAATTTATTATCTTGTTCGACATTTCGACCCGTCTCATATGCACATTTCCCCCCCAAAACAATTATTATTTCATTACGGTTGCAATATTCATTTTTTTCATTTTTATAACTTCTTTTATCTTCTTCATTTTTATCCCTTTGCAGTTCTTGTTCTGTTTTTTGACAGTAATTTTCTTCAATTTCTGTTGTTTGTTTTTCCAAATTCACATTTTCTTTGCTGCCTAATATTAAACCCTGTTTATTATCTATATACTTGTTTTGGTGTTTCGCTTCTTTCAGTTTGGTTTCTTTTGCTTCAATCTCTCTTTCTACATGAGGCAGCAACAAATCAACAACGGGAAATATTTCTTGATTTTTTTTATCCGTTTCGTTTTTCTGATCACCATTTGAGGATGTAACTTCTGATAGATACGATTGTTTGTTTTTTATTTCTTCAAATTTTTCCAGAATCTTTAAACTGTGCGGTTGCATTTTCAGTAGTGCTTGTAAATTCATCTCCGTCTTTGCTTCTTTCTCTTGTGAGCTTCCTCCGTGATCTGTGAGATGATTCTTTTCCTGGGGGTCTTTAAACGGCATTTTTCCTCGTTCCGTACTGCATCTTTCCAACACGTCTTCACAGTCTTTCTTAGAAACAACTGCCGGTGACGAAGACTTGAAGTTAAAGACGTCGTCCTCAGTTACCAAGCAACGAGAAATATGCCTGGTAGAATTGAGATCACCTTGTTGGGGTTTCATTGGTCTGTGACCTTGAATAAATCGAATTACAAGATCAGAAATCATTTTCAAGTAACCATATTTGTTTTCTTTTTTGAGGGTGTCTTCCATTACCGTTTTAACTGCTTTTGGTGTAGGTTCCGTATAGGGGACTGTGACTTTCTTAATTTGAGAATCATCGGTGTAAATATACAAGTTTGTAAGCTGAGGATCGCGGTATGTTTCGCCACTGAATGATTTATGACGAACGCAACGGTTAATGTTCAGAGGGTGGGATCTATTCCCCGAATGCCATGACGCTGATTGGGACGAGATCCGAACTGGTCCAACCCGCTGCTTTAAAATATTCTGTTGTGATTGCGCAGAATTAAATTTAGCTGATTCGTTTTGCAAACTTTGTCGAATTTTGGACGAGTTTTCGTTATATTGCTCTTCAAAGGAACAGTAATTAAATGTGCCTCTAGGCAAATCGTTGTTTGGGGAAGATGTTGACTGTGTCAATTTACTTGAAACTTCCTCTATTGTACAACTTGCTAAATCATCGTGACTTTCTGAGCAGGTTGGTAAAGACGATATATGCAATAAAGCATCCAGCGATATAGATTCACTAATAGTTGCTAATGATCGCTCAGATTTACTATTGCTATCAAGATACTCGGGTACACTCTCAGCAACATCATGATGATGTTTATCACTTCCTACTATATTTTTATCTTGGTTGTTATATAGAGACCAATAAGCAACCGTCATGTAGGACGGCATTGGCATACTACATCCCCAGTATGGTTTTCTGTAATTTAAGTTATTTGTGGGTTGGTTCCATGTGAGAGGAATGCTGGATATGTCACAATAGGACTCTGAAATATTCTCTTCATAGTAGTCTTCAATATCAGAACACGCCATCTTACTATGCCCACCCAAGGGATTCGTTTCCGTACAAACGCTTTCAATATGATTTCCCCAAGATTCGATTCCGTGCAACCGCTTTCAATATGATTTCCCCAAGTTTCGATTCCGTGCAACCGCTTTCAATATGATTTCACTAAAGACTTTTTTTCGAAAAAATCATTCAATATGACCACTCTAAAAACTGTGTTCCCACGAGAGCTCTCAATATGAATTCCCAAAAACTGTTCCGACGAGAGTTTTCAATATGAATTTCCCCAAAACTGTGTTCCGACGAGAGTTTTCAATATGAATTCCCCAAAAACTGTGTTCCGACGAGAGTTTTCAATATGAATTCCCCAAAAACTGTGTTCCGACGAGAGTTTTCAATATGAATTTCCCCAAAACTGTGTTCCGACGAGAGTTTTCAATATGAATTCCCCAAAAACTGTGTTCCGACGAGAGTTTTCAATATGACCACCATACAGACTGTGTTCCGACGAGAGTTTTCAATATGAATTCCCCAAAGACTGTGTTCCGAGAAGAGGCTTAAATATAACTCCCCGAAAGATTATATTCATAGAAGAGGTTTCAATAAGGTTCCATCAAGACACAATTTTTTCAAGACATTGTTACATGTAAACGTTACTAATAACATTCCAACAAGACGCTTCTTCGTGTAACCGCTTTAAGCAATATTCCACCAAGACTTTGATTCGTATAGACGCTGTAACTAAACTCTCCACCAAGACCTTGTTCCGTGTAGACGCTGTAACTAAACTCTCGACCAAGACCCTGCTCCGTGTACACGCTGTAACTGAACTCTCCACCAAGACTCTGCTCCGTGTACACGCTGTAACTGAACTCTCCACCAAGACTTTACTCCGTGTAGACGTTTCAACTAAGATATCACCAAGACTTTGATTCGTATAGACGCTGTAACTAAACTCTCGACCAAGACCTTGTTCCGTGTAGACGGTGTAACTAAACTCTCCACTAAAGACCTTGCTCCGTGTAGACGCTTCAACTAAGATACCACCAAGACCTTGCTCCGTGTAGACGCTGTAACTAAACTCCCCACCAAGACTTTACTCTGTGTAGACGATGTAACTAAGATACCACCAAGTACTTGCTTCGTGTAGACGCTTCAAATAAGATACCACCAAGTACTTGCTTCGTGTAGACGCTTCAAATAAGATACCACCAAGACTTTGCTCCGCGTCGACGCTTTTACTAAACTCTCCACCAAGACTTTGCTCCGTGTAGACGCTTCAATTAAACTGCGCTGCGCTAAATGTTGACTGTTTTTCTTCGATATTTGATGACAACTTTTTGAAGATGATGCTAACTGGCCTAGATGAAATTAAACCACTTCTTAGAATATCCCTTGAACTATATTTACTTACGACTTCATAGATTGTTTCAATATAATACCATTTATAAATAAATTTGAAATAACTTCAACCTAACTTCTTGGTCTCCACGATGTTTGCATATATTCTTTATTGTTCATAGATGGTGCTGTGTGGTGCGTATGTGCAGAACGCATGCAACATTGGGGTTCGTGTTACAAATGCTCAAATTAAATGAATTGGTGCAGCCCGAAAAGAACGACATACCAAATATGCAAAGAGACTGATTAATCAATATCGAACTGGCGTGTTGGGCCGCTGGACGCTGCTGGATTTGTTGAGGCGGAGATAGGAGCACATATGGACATGTCCTGAGTGCTATGATGATAGTCCTCATATAACTGTTAACTAAAATTCAAGTATATTTAAAGTCGGATAAAGCCCACCTATGTTATGTTATGTTATGTTATGTTATGTTATGTTATGCGATCGACGTCATGACACATTGGGCATTCCCATTCGTGCTCTGTTCTCCGCTTCAACAGCCATCCTACAGTCCATTTGCTCACCGTACCCATGAGAATTTGATTACTATATCTTCTCTCTCTACCACGAAGACGACACTGTCTGGCATGCCATGTCCAAACTTAACTCCTAATTCTCGAACTCGTTCCAGTCTCTGCGACATGTCACATAATTGAGAGCGTACCGCATTGATGATATCGACTCTGTTCATACTTCTGTCCGCTTGAGTCGGGGCATTGTTTGCAAGAAAGTCAGCACGCTCGTTACCCTGCACTCCAGCATGTCCAGGTGTGTACAGTCAAGTAATTTTCTTGAGATGTGATCTCCGAATGCTGTCTACCCATTCCACGCGCAGACTTCCAGATTCAATCATTTGAAGCATATTCATCGAGTCTGATATGATAATCGTATGAGTAACCTGTTGTTCAGCCACTCATGAGAGAACCCTGGAGACATCAGTGATCTCCATAGTCATGCTCGATGTCGTTGTCTCGAGGGGCCCAGCAGTCTTCATGAAGTGTTCGACCATTTCGCTGTGCTGAATAAGAACAAGAGGATCTGGTTTCGCCTCTGACAGAGCCATCGGTGTAGATCATGATATCACCTGGATGGGAGTGCTGATCCACTAGTGCAAGAATCTCCGCATTGACGACTTCCGCGTCCCACTCTCTACAGTATATATATGGAACTGCAGTAAAACTATTTGATTGGCAAAACAAGTAATTACAAAGTACTGTAGTTTTACAAATTACAAAAACAATGACAAAATAAAGCAACGTTGTCAGTACACTCTCTACAGCAGCGTCCAAGTGTACTGACAACGGTAAGTAGGCTTTCACGCAAAAATCATACAGATGCGCTATATCATGCGTTCTGACTACTCTTGAATTCAAAGTGAGCGAACGCAGAAGAAGCATTATTTATTCTTTTTTTGTTCTTTCTTTTCTCCTTCTTTGCTTTTTTTTTTTTGCCGTTAGGCGTAGCAGGTTTAACTGATGATCAGTTTCTGAGATAATGCACGCTCGGTCGCTTGATATGCTGTGGTATTGTAGAGTTTTAAAATGTCTGTAACTCCATCAATCCATTTGTTTCTTGGTCTGCCTCTTCCTCATGACAATTTCATTTTCAGGTTGCGCACTCTTACAACTGGTGTTTAGTTTAGGTTAGTCGTCAGATCATCATTACTGCACATCGATCCAATTAGTTCATAAGTGATCCGATCTCCTCCTCAGTATGTCTCTCAGTTTAGTTTAGGTTAGTCGTCAGATCATCATCACTGCACATCGATCCAATTAGTTCATAAGTGATCCGATCTCCTCAGTATGTCTCTCAGCATGTGGCGACTAATAACCCCTGTTCTTTGTTGGTTTACTATTCTTCTTTGGCTACCAGCATAGTGTTCTTGTCTAGCTACACCACACGTGACTTGGAATTCTTGCAGTCTGGTTAGTGTTGTAGATTCAACTATCCCTGTTGTTCGTTTGCTTGATAAAGGCCTTGTTGGTCGAAACGTTGCTGTATATTGTCATTGTTTTTGCAACTTGTAAAATTACAGTACTTTGTGATTACGTGTTGTCGATTCACCACTATCACTTGAATCATGTACATGTCCTGTCTCCCTTAGGGAATTTATAATATCAGCCTGGTCCATTGCTCCCCCGCTATGTACAGCAGCCATACCTGCAAGCCTATCCGCGCGTTCTTTCCCCTTACACCTGCATGCCCTGGCACAAAAATAAAACTGATTTTCAAACTGAAATGAAACTAAAACTGAATAGTTAGTTTGTTCCTTTCGTGCCAAAGGCGGCACATAGGGCAGAGGTTTTAGATCTCCATGTGATGCGGTTCGTTGTTAGCAGTTGGAGATCTTGTGTGGTTTTACATCCCAACAGTTTACTTTCTTGTAGACTATTGGGATGTAAAACCATATAAGATCTCCAACTGCTATGCAACTGGTGTATTCGGGTTCATTCTTACCAACTGGCCAAACCATTTGAGCCACTATTTTTCAATGAATCTAATATCATGTTTGTTCCTACTGTTCGTCTAATTTCCTCATTTCTTATATGGTTTTTTCTTGTTTTATTTACCGTTTTCCTCAAGCATCTCATCACATTATTTCGCAAACAGGTTACCCATACTATCATCATATCAGACTCGATGAATATGCTTCAACTGATTGAATCTGGAAGTATGCGTGTGGAATGGGTGGACATCATTTGGAGATCACATCTCAAGAAAATGACTTGGCTGTACACACCTGGACATACTGGAGTGCAGGGTAACGAGCGTGCAGACTTTCTGGCCCGACACAAACGGGCAAAAGTATGGACAGACCCGATATCATCAATGCGGTACGCTCTCAATTATGTGACATGGGCACGTCTCAGACACTGGAACGAGTTCAAGAATTAGGCATTAAGTGTGGACATGCCAGACTTCGTGGTAGAGAGAGAAGATATAGTAATCAACTTCTCATGGGTACGGTGAGCAAATGGACTGTAGGATGGCTGCTGCAGCGGAGGACAGAGCATGCATGGGAATGCCCAATGTGCCGTGACGTCGATCGCATAACATAACATAACATAACATACCATTATTTCGCCACGTGAATCCCACTACAACACAAATCTTGCTTCAAATTTCCATCCACTGAAAGTGTCGCACAATATGGCACCACTAATAAACAAGTTTGCTTTCTCTATCGCGCTGAGAATATGAGACATACTAAAGAAACTCAATGAATTCAACATCAGTACTTTTGTGATCATCTGAAGACATCTCAATTCCCGCAAAATATTATTAATTTTTGCAAGTTTCAAATCCCCGGGTTACTGACAGCGCAAGGAGATCTTCCTTGTAAGCTTGCTTCAATAAGTAAGTTGAGTTTACCAGTTAGTATTAACAAGAAAACAAGATGGTGTCTACGGTAAGGGAAGAAATGGTTATCAGAAGCCCGTTGTTGACCAGTCAGGTCATCAGCAATCGCAGATACAGAACATTCAGGCACAGCAGTTATTGGAAGAAGACGATGTCTACCTTGTCTTACCTGCAAGCGTTTCTTGGATCATTCTTTACAGGTAAAGAAACAGGTAAGGAGACAAGTGGCAGTGAATACATCCCTGGTGAGGTAAGTGAAGAGGGTGAGGAAGCATGTGAAGAAATCTGTACACGATATGATGTTCTTGATGTTATGGGAAGCTCTTCATGTGAAGATATTGACTTGAATTCTGCTTCGGACGATGATTTTGAAAGAGAGTTAGAGAAATCATCTAATTTAACTTCTGAAAGCGAATTGTTTTCTTGTTTAAATTCAAGAAGCGGCGCGTATCCTATAACACTCCGGTCGCCATCAGGGGACTCTGAGACGCAGTTGTTATCAACGTCCGCAATGATTAGCAACTTAACGCAAGAAATTGCTTCAGAGAGATTGCAATCTGTATCGGAAGTTCGGACAAACTTCACGTCACACAGGAAAAATGTGCATACATCTTCTACAGCGGTATCTAACTGGGAATATCCCATTCAATCGCTGGTCAGCGACATATCTGTCAGTTCACAGGGCAACAGTGATGAACTGTCATCTAGAGGCTACGTGGGTATCTCTCCAGGCTTCCCTACGAGGCATCCAAAGATGAACATGGAACGAGAACATGAGGAAGTTTCATCTGAAGATAGTAAAATTCAACAGAACAGACAACATGGAGGATCCAGCACACAGTCATACACTAACCAAGAACGCAAAAATCCACGCGTTAGAGATAAAAAATCAAACGATATATGCAGATACTTATGTGTCAATCACAATAAATCAGGTGACAATCTCGAAGGATCGTCTATCAATCACAAACAATCTGGTGGCCTAGCAGAAACTTCGAATCAAAGTGGTTTTTGTCGAATTTGTGATCAACCATATATTAAACACACAGACCTGATTCTAATTAGTCCTAGGATGTTCAAACCTTTACAAAAAAGTATTAAATCTAAATTTCGATCTAAAAAAGCCCATAATGTTTTTAAACAAGCGTCGCGTAAAGACAACACAAAAAGCGATCCAATTTTAAACCATCACTCGAAACCCTTGACCAATATCTCGGGATCTAACGCTGCCAACGCGGATTCATTTGACAGCACAGGGTCTGCGGAATATACCGAGACAGAAGCTACAGACGTTGAAACTGAAACATTTTCAGAAAGTCTGAGGGCAAATTTGTATGAACTACTTATGAAGTTAAAAACAAATACCCCATCTGAGATTTCTGAAAGTTACTCATCTGAACAGAATGCACGAACGGACTGCGAGAGTTCAGATGAAACAAGCCAAAGCGAAGATGTTGGAAGCTATACAAAAAAAGAAGATAATTCAAAAGAGAAATACGATCTTGCTTCAAAAAGGGATGAAAATGAAAATAAAAGTCCTGAACCCGACGCGCAATCCCTGAACCCTCGATAGATATGAAAATGATTGCTCCACTAAAAGCTCCGCCTATGTATCGAACAGAGAACATAAATCCAAGATGGAGTTTAGGCAAGACAATATGGCGGAATGGATACGTACAATTGTGCCTAAAGTTTGGAAACAGAAGCAGTGTCAAATGTTAAATAATGAACAAAATATTGAAAGTGATATTTATTTAAATTGCAAGAGATTATTTCGAAAATCAAGAAAAGATTATATGGACAATAAAAAGATAATCTGTAATGAAAGAAAGAATAAGTGTACAGAGAGACGCAATAAGCGATACGAGGCGGAGATGGATACAAAAGTACAAAAAACAGATACAGAAAATGTCCAAAGTCTCGAAGTTATTAACGAAATTCAAGGAATTAACGAAATTCAAGGAATTAAAGAAGTAAAAGAAGAAAATGTGAACTCTAAGGAAAATGTCGTAATCGATGAAGAGAATGATAAAAAAGAGACATTAAAATTGAAGAAAGAAATTACTGCTGTTGAGAAACGTGTACAAAACAGGAGAGAAAAAATGAGAAATATTGATGCGATCAAAAGGAAAGAAAAAGATATTAAAAAGGCAAATAGTTTAAAGGGGAGCTCTGACCCAGGAAGTAGTGACGAAAGTATTAAAACGTTTAACTACAGATGTTTCACGGATAAGATTAGCTCGAAGACTTCCTTCAAGAGAAGTGACTGCATCCGCTCGTGTTCCGTCACAGATGTTAGAAAATCGGAGAAGGATGAAAAAATTCAGAAAATTACAAAAACAACAGAGGACGCATCTAACGAAATCACGAAAAAAAGTAATGAAGAGGATGAGCTTAAAAGTAGAGAGAATGAGACTAAAGCTGATGATGCTCTGATCAGGCGTAGCAGAGTTTTTCAGAAAAGGTACTCGAAGTCTGCAGAAAACGAGGATTGGAAATTTATTAAAGGGGTAGCACTGGAGAGACTTCAGTCACAAACGGAACTTAAGAACTCAGATGTTAAACAAAAAACGTCCAGATGTCACTTATCATGGCCGAACTCTGTAATAAAACTAGCTGGAAAAAAACTTCAAGGCTACCAGAAAAATTGGCCAAAGAGTAAACAGAAAGAGAAGGTTGTGGAAAGAATCGAACTTTTGAAAAGAGAAGCGCCGAGAACAATGCGTTCTAAAGAAAAACCGAGCGATATTCAAGAACTTAAGAATACAGAATATTCTTCTGAGGATTCTGATAATGCACAGACTTCTACGGCAATTCCTTTACAGACAGTCTCACAAGTAGATACAAATGAAAAACAGGAAATTTGTCAAACGCCGTCAGAGACAACGGAATTTTTGGAAAGTTGTGCAAGTTCGTTTAAATTACCGAAAAACACCGAATTGTCTTTCTCTACACAAGATCCACTTTTTACGAAAACAACAGGGCACAAGTCTAAGTTAACTAAAGATAACAAACCGTATACAAGTGCAGAGGCGTCCGCAAAGGCATCAGATTGTTTTGACACTTCCTCAAAATATTTCAGATCTTCAAAGAAATCCGAAGTTTGTTTCGGTGCAAAAGATTCTCGAATTTCTAAAACAAGCGCACCCAAGGATACATTTTCAACAGATCACTCTGCATATAAAGTCTCGAGATCTCCTACACAGAAAGCTTATCATGTGGATAGTTGTGTAAATGTGTCAAAATCTCCGAAAAAAACCGACATTTCGTTTACTGCTAAGGATTACATTGTTCATAAAATAAGTTCCTCGACAAATAAATTTGCAACAGATCAAAACGGATATCAAGTATCGAAAACTCCTACACATAAATCTGATTATTTTGATAGTTGTGAATATTTCTATCGATCTCCGAAAAAAACCGAAATTTCAATCTCACCAAAGGATTCGCATTTTCACAAAACAAGCGCAACCGAAAACATAATTGCGAAAACCCAAAGCGGATATAAAGTCTCGAGAACTCCTTCACATAAAACTGATTATATGGATAGTTGTGTAAATTTGTTTCCATCTCCGAAAAAAACCGGAATGTCTATTAACTCCAAAAACGACCCACGTTTTCCAAAGACAACTGGGCGTACGTTTAAATTGGAAAGCGATCACAAAAGATGCACAATTTTGCGAGATAACTCAGTAAAAATTGGTTATTCGAACATTTACGACAATTTGTCTACATTTCCGAAAAAAAACGAAATTTCAGAAAATACTACTGCTAAGTATACTATTAATCAGGTGTCACCAAATGTTGGTGGGGCATTTTCTGCGACAATAAATCGGCAAAAAATAGAAATGCCGATACCAGTGCCAACCAATGCCAAAGAGTGGAATGTGGACAGTAAAGAATCCAGCTCGAGCAAGCAGGCAAATGAGGAGAAGGTTCCAGAAAATGTAAACACTCTCACGTGGCGTAAAGAGAATGTGATGCAGAGGATATTCAACATAATGGAGCCTGTTGGTTTAGTAAGTATGTTTCGGTTATTGGTTATTGGTTATTGGTTATTTGGTTATTCAGCCGCGGTAGCATGGTTGTTAGTAAACTCGATTCTTTTGTTAGTGGTACGGGTTCAATTCTACAGTGGGCGTGACATTTTTCCGATACGGCTCTCAGGTCGACCCGGTTCAATTGGGTACCAGAAAAAGCCCCGGGAAGTAAATGTAGCTGGAGTCATGTTGACCACATCACCCATCGTGTGCCGACGGTCAATGAATAATGTGGTCCTAACACCGTAATAGGAAATATCGATTTCAGTTCCATGGAGGAGATTGATCGAGTTGTCCAGGATAGAGCGGTAGGGAGAAATTACTTGCAGGCCCTATGTAACGTATAACGGTACGAGAGGAATTATTATTATTATTATTATTAACACCTTAATAAAGTGGAGCGAATTCAGGAGAAGTAATGAAATCAGAGATATGTCTGGTCAACCACTAGTAACAACTGTTATAAGAAGGAGAAGATGGAGATATGTTAGACATACCTTGAGAAGAAATGTTTGGTCAACCACTAGTGACAACTGTTATAAGAAGGAGAAGATGGAGATATGTTGGACATACCTTGAGAAGAAATGTCTGGTCAACCACTAGTGACAACTGTTATAAGAAGGAGAAGATGGAGATATGTTGGACTCACCTTGAGAAGAAATGTCTGGTCAACCACTAGTAACAACTGTTATAAGAAGGAGAAGATGGAGATATGTTGGACTCACCTTGAGAAGAAATGTTTGGTCAATCACTAGTAACAACTGTTATAAGAAGGAGAAGATGGAGATATGTTGGACTCACCTTGAGAAGAAATGTCTGGTCAACCACTAGTAACAACTGTTATAAGAAGGAGAAGATGGAGATATGTTGGACATACTTTGAGAAGAAATGTCTGGTCAACCACTAGTAACAACTGTTATAAGAAGGAGAAGATGGAGATATGTTGGACTCACCTTGAGAAGAAATGTCTGGTCAACCACTAGTAACAACTGTTATAAGAAGGAGAAGATGGAGATATGTTGGACATACTTTGAGAAGAAATGTCTGGTCAACCACTAGTAACAACTGTTATAAGAAGGAGAAGATGGAGATATGTTGGACATACCTTGAGGAGAAATGTCTGGTCAACCACTAGTGACAACTGTTATAAGAAGGAGAAGATAGAGATATGTTGGACATACCTTGAGAAGAAATGTCTGGTCAACCACTAGTAACAACTGTTATAAGAAGGAGAAGATGGAGATACGTTGGACACACCTTGAGGAGAAATGTCTGGTCAATCACTAGTAACAACTGTTATAAGAAGGAGAAGATGGAGATACGTTGGACATACCTTGAGAAGAAATGTCTGGTCAACCACTAGTAACAACTGTTATAAGAAGGAGAAGATGGAGATATGTTGGACATACCTTGAGAAGAAATGTCTGGTCAACCACTAGTAACATCTGTTATAAGAAGGAGAAGATGCAGATATGTTGGACATACCTTGAGAAGAAATGTCTGGTCAATCACTAGTAACAACTGTTATAAGAAGGAGAAGATGGAGATATGTTGGACATACTTTGAGAAGAAATGTCTGGTCAATCACTAGTAACAACTGTTATAAGAAGGAGAAGATGGAGATATGTTGGACACACCTTGAGAAGAAATGATCAAAGAATATCAAAGCAGGCATTGAAGTGGGATGCAAATGTTATTTTGGTTATTTCGTTATTTGTTTATTATTGGTTATTTGGTTATTTAGTAATTTGGTAATTAATTTTATTGTTATTTGGTTTTTTGGTTAATTTGGTTATTATCTTATTGGATTAATTGGTTATTTGGTTAATGAACTAAGGTCACAGCACTACGGGTAAACTCATATTGGCTCAGTTTTACCCAACAGATGTTGAACGGTATGAATGCTGATGGTTCCTGTGGCTCGCTGGTTAAACATACTCCTCTTTCTGCTCATCAACCCTACTTGTATAACGTGTAATTCTAAACTGGATAGATTCAATGTAAATTTGAGTGTCCCCATCCAACAGTAGGTCGCCAGGAGGCAGAAGACCATCCACATTATCCGTTCTAAACGCCTCAATAATCGATGCTTTCGATGCGAACCTGTTCGCTCTCTCGTTTCAGCGAACACCCGCATGACAAGGACAGTAGATCTACGTTAGTCTCTTGATGCTGGAAACCTATTTAGACGAAATACACTGATGGTACTCTTCCAATTATATCTGTTTATGCTTCTTCTTCTTCTTCTTCTTCTTCTTCTCCTTCTACTTCTTCTTCTTCTTCTTCTTCTTCTTCTTCTTCTTCTTCTACTTCTTCTTCTTCTTCTCCTTTTTATTCTTCTTCTTCTTCTTCTTCTTTTTATTCTTATTCTTCTTCTTTTATTCTTATTCTTCTTTTTTATTCTTCTTCTTCTTCTTCTTCTTCTTCTTCTTCTTCTTCTTCTTCTTCTTCTTCTACTTCTTCTTCTTCTTCTCCTTTTTATTCTTCTTCTTCTTCTTCTGCTTCTTCTCCTTCTTCTTCTTCTTCTTCTTCTTCTTCTTCTTCTTCTTCTTCTTCTTCTTCTACTTCTTCTCTTCTTCTTCTTCTTCTTCTTCTTCTTCTTCTTCTTCTTCTTCTTCTTCTTCTTCTTCTCTCTTCTTCTTCTTCTTCTTCTTCTCTTCTTCTTCTTCTTCTTCTTCTTCTTCTTCTTCTTCTTCTTCTTTTTATTCTTATTCTTCTTCTTTTTATTCTTCTTCTTCTTCTTCTTCTTCTTCTTCTTTTTATTCTTATTCTTCTTCTTTTTATTTCTTCTTCTTCTTCTTCTTCTTCTTCTTCTTCTTCTTTTTATTCTTCATCTTCGAACGCTCCATACTTGTTAACCACTCTTTGTAATCTGTATGTGATCTGAGCATAAGAGCGATTGTACATTGAGCTAGTTACGCGCATACAAGTAACATCCGATTTCTGTGACGCCTTTTATTTACTAGGGTAGCTTCTCTAGGCTCCTACCTCAGTTGCCTATTACGTCATGCCTTGTAGGTCACAGTGTTACTATACTTTGCCCTCCTTGCGAGCCTCGGTTACAGGCGGGCGGGTCTAAGCTGCAATGTAGTACACTATGATTCTATATCAGCGGTTCCAAACTTTTCATTACTGCGGATCCAGTTTTAAATACATTTTGATGCCGCGGACGATTAATGTTTCTATATATGAACATCTTCTAGTGATGGAGTTATTATTACACCACACCAACAGTCAAGCTAGTTCCAATTTCTCAGACTGCGGAAAATCTCAAATAATCTTTCATTTTGTCCTGTCAGACCTTTAGACTCCGGTCTGGTCCAGATCCTTTAATTTTGCAGCGGAACTAGTTTACCTCTGTTTTTATACATGTGTTTAAAATTAATTTTTCTGTTTGAAATGTCAAAGGTCATAGTATTTCTTCAAGCACTTGAGAACCTCCGGTGAGTATCTCGTGGACCCCAGTTTGGGAAAAGGCTGTGTCAGATATCGAATATAAGTGTTATAGAAGAGCCCTTCGTATATCTTGGACAGAGAAGAGAACAAATAGATCTATCCAGAAAGAACTCAAAATCAAAGAAACCTGGCTGATGCTACAAATAAGAAAATAGCGAAACACGTACAAACAAAGTACTATAGTTTTACAAAATACAGAAAAAGTGACGATAAGCAGCAACGTTTCGACCAAAAGGCCTTTATCAAGCAAACGACACAACAGGAGTGACGAATTTCAGAGAGCACTTACAAATGAGCGATTACAGAAACATTCAAACGTATCTAATGAAAATCTGGGAATAAAAACGAATAACGAAATGAGTACAACACAAAACTAGAAGTGGAAAAGAAGAGAAACAATATACAATCAAGTGAAAATATAAATTATATATATGAAGCAATACACATATAGATTACAAGGCATGAGATGAGAAAGTACTAAGAAGCATAGAATGTAATGCGTTGAGTCCAAGAGGCCGCAAGGTACCATATAAAAAGTGCTCTCTGAAATTCGTCACTCCTGTTGTGTCGTTTGCTTGATAAAGGCCTTTTGGTCGAAACGATGCTGTTTATCGTCACTTTTTCTGTATTTTGTAAAACTATAGTACTTTGTTTGTACGTGTTTCGCTATTTACCAAGTTTTACTGCAGTCTTCCCCTTTTACAAATAAAAAGAGAAAATTGAGATATTTTGGACATATAAAAAGACATGAAGGGCTGGGGAAGACCATCATGGAAGGAGGCATACCGGCAAAGAGAAGAAGAGGAAGACCACGGAGAAGATGGATTCATTATGTAACTGATGGTCTGAACATGGCTGCTGCAGAGGCAGGACATCTGGGCCTATGAGAGAGAGAAGTTCTGGAGGACTGTTGGGGTGGCAAAGTTCTGCTCAAGACAAGCTATTTGATGATGATGATGCACCAGATAAATGACATGTTTTTGTTTTTTTCTCCAGAAAATAGTTGATGACTTGGAGTATTTTAATGAGACTAATGTACCTCTGAAGTACAACGTACCTTCCAGATCTGGACTCTACCATCCACCTGAGCCACTACCTGTGTATGTACATCTGTGTGTGTGTTTTGTTCCTGTATATCTGTGTTAATTGATATTCTCTCTCTCTCTCTCTCTCTCTTTAGCCTGTTACGCCCTTGGCGTTTAGGGCAGCAACAAACGTACACCATTCTTCCCTGTTCATGGCCTTCCTCTGTATTGTGTTCCAGCTATGATTCATTTACTTCAGCTCTTGCTCTATCGTTCTCCTCCAGGTCGTCTTGGGTCTTCCACGCTTTCGTCTACCCTCTGGAGTCCATCTCAGTGCAGTTTTCGTGTCGGAGCCAGTCTCCATGCGCATCACATGTCCAATCCATCTCCAGCGTCGTCTTCGGATGATAGTGCCCATATTCTCTTGTTGGCATCGTGCAAGCAATTCTTGGTTCGAGATAGTAGTCGGCCAGTACACGCGTAAGATTTTTCGCAGACAAGTTGTATGAAAGGTGGAGAGTCTAGATATATCCTGTTCTGTCATTCTCCAGCATTCCGATCCGTACAATTGATAGATAGGACTATCCTCATTGCACTTCGATAAGTAACCATGTGTGATCCGATCTCTTTCTTACACATGAAGATCTTAGCCACAGTGCATGAACTCCGTAGCACCGGCGAGGGTCCGTGAAGATGTTGAAGATCATTTGTAGAAATTTTAGATTTTAATCTTTTTTCTAATGAGGGGCTTTCCCGCCTGCTCTTCTCGGTTTTAACTGCGAATGGTTCTTTTACGTGCTCAAATTGTACACGGGACCTATTTGCCCGGGCAGCGGCTTTCCAGCCTGCTCTTCTAGATTTGGAACTGCCAAGGGTTCTTGTACATGCTCATATTGAACACAGGACTTATGTTTTATCGTCCGTCTCCGATAGGATTTGGAACTCGATCTACGGAACTACGCTGAGATCAGGGATCTCTGGAAAAATATCCAGACGGTTTCACAAGGGAGCGAGCCGAGTACTTTTGGAACGCGAGACGAGCATCTAGCTCCTACTACACAGAGATCCCGTAGACAGATGAGTATAAGAGTACAAAACGAACTCAGAGATATAACTGGAAAAGAAACCTCAAGAGAGAAACATGCAGCAGCCGGGAATGATGTATCATCAGAGTAAGGAATAAAACTTGATGATAATTCATTGCAGTCAGTCTTCGATGTAAAAACGGCACACGATGATGTTGATGATGATGAAATGAAGCACAACGCTTGCACTATCAGTGTATCATCATAGCCCATCCTAGAGTCTAAGAAGCAATAAATCATCACCAAATACCTTGTCCTGAGCAAAACTTTGCTACCCCTACAGTCCTTCGAAATGTATCTCTTTCATAGGCCTCTGCAGCGGTCATGTTCAAACCATCAGTTACATCATGAATCCCTCTTCTCCGTGGTCTTCCTCTTTTCTCTTTGCTGGTATGCCTCCTTCCATGATGGTCTTCTCCAGCCCTTCATGTCTTTTTATATATCCAAACTATCTCAATTTTCTCTTTCTTATTTGTAGCATCAGCCGGTTTTCTTTGATTTTGATTTCTTTCTGGATAGATCTATTTGTTCTCTTCTCTGTCCAAGATATACGGAGGACTCTTCTGTAACACCTATATTCAAAAGCACATATATGTTTTTCCACTGCCTTGTTAAATGTCCATGCTTCACGCCAATACGTTGCCACTGGTAATATGCATGCTCTTAGTATTCTGATCTTTGTTTTCGTATCAGTTCCGTTCCATACTGTTTTGAGTTAGAAGCAATATAAGGCTTTTCAAATACACGGATAGTTTGAGTGGTTACCAGGGAACCATAGTAGGAGTGTAAAGAATAATGCCACTGTTACCTTCCACGCATGTCGTAAGAGGCGAAAAAGGAGGTTGCGCGTGGAGCTAGCTACCCCACTCCATAAAAAACATTAGATAGCTACAGAAACAACAACCACGAAAATTCGTAGCTCGCCACCCGAAGAAGAAGAAGAACCCCGAATAGAGGAAGAGCTGGAATGCAAGAAAATGTGGAGAGAGCAGAGATATCTGGAAAAGATGACCCTTGATAGGCGAGCTTGTAGGGCCTTGGTTGCGGACCTATGCTTCCCTAGGGAGCGAAGGGTGAAGAAGTACACGGATGAGAGATTTGTACTGAAATATAAGTTTATTAATGGTAGCGTTCTGTATTGGCGACTACTTTCTCTCGGTGACTACGTTCTCTTGTTTACTTTCTCTTGGCGACTACATTCTCTTGGAGACTACTTTCTCTCGGTGACTACGTTCTCTTGACTACTTTCTGTTGACTACTTTCTCTTGGCGACTACATTCTCTTGGCGACTACTTTCTCTTGGCGACTACATTCTCTTGACGACTACATTCTCTTGGTGACTAAATTCTCTTGGCGACTACATTCTCTTGGAGACTACTATCTCTTGGCGACTACATTCTCTTGGAGACTACTTTCTCTCGGTGACTACGTTCTCTTGACTACTTTCTGTTGACTACTTTCTCTTGGCGACTACATTCTCTTGGCGACTACTTTCTCTTGGCGACTACATTCTCTTGGCGACTACATACATTCTCTTGGTAACTACATTCTCTTAGCTACTACGTTCTCTTGGCGACTACATTATCTTGGCGACTACATTCTCTTGGCGACTACATTCTCTTGGTGACTACGTTCTCTTTGTTCAGCGGTAGTGAGCTCAATGAAAACCCAAGCGTACCTGGTTTAAACACCGCGACATGCAGTTTGGAAGCAAATTTATTTTCGTGAGAATTTTTTTACGAAAGGTAAATATAGACCTCACCGTTAAGACAACAATGGTAAACTACTGAACGTATAAGTGGTGCCTAGAAAATCAACAGCTCGTTTAATGTGGTTGATGGCTACGTCCTGTAAAGGATATGCCCCGATTTTCATTTTCATTGTTCATTTGACATGTACATATTGTTCAATCTATTCCTGCAGATACCTCTCCCAAATAAAAACATTGCTTGGCTTAAAGAAGAGGCGTCGGAGTACCAGCAATCACAATAGCGACAGCTCCACCAGCGACAGTACCAGTGATTCGTATTATGAAAGATTCTACGATCGAGTTGCAAAAAGTGAATCGTTGCCACGTAACGTCAAATTTCCCGGTCCATTGTCTTACTTGAAGACTCAGAGGCGTGGACAAGATTCAGAAACCTATCAAGGAGATCCAATGTTGGTTCAGTCTGCGATGATTCAATCAATGTTTCACCCGGAAGTCGAACACGTAAGATATTGTGGTTGTTTGTTCTTATTGTCATGATTGCTTGTTGTCTATGGTGTAGGGGTAACTATCAACGCATATCGCGAATGAGACTGGGGTTTGATTTCCCGCCGGAGAGAAAGGAAGTGGACGGGGGTTTATATTTTGTTCTGTGAATTTTCGGAAGGGAAGAGGTTCCAAGGCAGACCACTGGTTAGATACCATCATCATCGGGTGCCGTGCCGGCTGGCGTAGGCGATCATGGATCGCCACAAACTTTATCTTTCGTGTTTGCTATCAACTCAGATGTTGACATGAAGTCACGCCCGAGTGGTTACCGGGGCCCATATTTGGGGTGTAAAGAATAGAACCACTATTACCTGCCACGCATGTCGTAAGAGACGACTAAGGAGGTTTGGCTGAAATCGGATGCACGTGTCCTAAATGTGTAGAAGTCTATGCGTTTAGGGCCTACCAAACCAATGCGCAACGTGTACACGTTCTTGGCAAAGATCAAACATATCACAAATAGTGATTAAAATTGGTCGTGACGAAAGAACGCAAAAAAAAGAAGAAGATGATATGAAGTCAGGCTATCCAGAATTTCCTCTCTCTATCTTCCTCTGTCTCGCCTACCCGTGATTTTACCGGTTGTCCCAATGTGTTCTAAACCTCTCCTCATCACATGTCCGAAAAATGATGACTGCCTCTTTCTTATATTGATAATAAGCTTTCTCTGTGTCTTGACTTCATTCAATACCTCAACATTAGTCATTTTATCAGTCCATGGGATTCTCATCATTCTTCTGTAAAACTTAGATATAAGGATATTCAGAGTCTAAAATCGAAGGATTAGCTTCAGTGCACCGGGTTTTATCCCATTGACTCTGTCTCTCTGCGCCGAAATAGCACGTTCCCTGTCGAGAGTATTGCACAAAGCATCAACTCGTAGCTCCGCACCAATCCTAAGATTCTCTGGATAAAAACGCCATCGTGAACAGAGCGACGTCTTCCTGATTTGATCCGGCGCTCTTCGGAAAGCAAGGGAAGGGCCTAACTACTTTGCCACTGAGACCTACCAAAAATATACTCAAGTCCCCAGTGATAGACATTTCTATCTGCAGAGCCTAAATTTTATGTTATGTTATGCGATCGACGTCATGGCACATTGGGCATTCCCATTCGTGCTCTGTCCTCCGTTGCAGCAGCCATCCCAAAGTCCATTTGCTCACAGTACCCATGAGAAGTTGATTACTATATCTTCTCTCTACCACGAAGACGACACTGTCTGGCATGTCCAAACTTAACGCCTAATTCTCGAACTCGTTCCAGTGTCTGAGACCCGCCCATGTCACACAATTGAGAGCGTACCGCATTGATGATATCGGCTCTGTCCATACTTCTGCCCACTTGAGTCGGGGCACTGTTTACAAGAGAGTCAGCACGCTCTTTACCCCGTACTCCAGCATGTCCAGGCGTGTACAGCCAAGTCATTTCTTGAGATGTGATCTCCGAATGTTGTCCACTCATTCCACACGCATACTTCCAGATTCAATCAGTTGAAGCATATTCATCGAGTCTGATATGATGATCGAATGGGTAACCTGCAGAGCCTAAATGAACGACTTTTCTCTCCTGTGGTTAAGTCTTTGCCTAGTGATCCGAAGGTCGTGGTTTCGAATTCAGACTGCGCCGTTCTGTTCTCGAGTGTATCTTTTCGAGAGACCCTATGATTGTTGCCGGAGCTACAGAGTTCGTACTTTGCTCAATACTCTCCGCAGGTGGCGTGCCATTTCTACGGAGAGGGACCGAGACGTATGGGGTAAAACCCGGTGCAATAAAGTCAATCCTTCAGCTTTAAACTCAATGAGTGCGTTCAGAATGTCAGCAACCTGCTGCCTTGCAGGCCGGCTGGGGACATCCAAGGGCTGATGGAGAGCGAACCCAGTAAACGCTGGCTAAAACCGGACACATCGCCGAAGGATAAGCACCAGAGCTCCAAATGGCTCTGAAGACGTGACTCACAAACCACACCAATGCTAAGGCTGTATGAATCAGATTTCTAGGTGAATATTTATGGGAAAATCTGGTACACCAGTCTAATCGGTGATCGCGAAGAAGAAGAATGTCAGCTCTATCCATTTCCTAACCCACTGATAGGGTGACAGAACCAGCAAGACTGTCTGCTCTCTCATTTAAATCGACACTCATGTGCCACGACACTCATGTGCCACGGCACTCATGTGCCACGACACTCATGTGCCACGACACTCATGTGCCACGAAACTAAGATGAGTGATTAGTATTGAGTAAGGTCCAAATCTGAACTCCTTTATTGTTCATTGTTCATTTGAGGATCATCTTCATCACACATCAGACATGTTCATAATTGCTCCGATGTCATATCAAGCATATATTTCTATCTGTTTAGACCATAAGTTCCCAAACTTTTTTGGGCCACCGCCCACTTTGCGAGACATACATTTTGTAACCCCCTCTCTCCCCCACAATTACAACAGTTTCCCTCGTCCAAGCAGTTTGATATTTTCGACGTAAATATCATCTAATGATACAATCTTTATGTCGTTAAATATCAACTAATGATACATGACTGCTTATGTCGTTAAATATCAACTAATGATACATGACTACTTATGTCGTTAAATATCAACTAATGATACATGACTGCTTATGTCGTTAAATATCAACTAATGATACATGACTGCTTATGTCGTTAAATATCAACTAATGATACATGACTGCTTATGTCGTTAAATATCAACTAATGATACATGACCGCTTATGTTGTTAAATATCAACTAATGATACATGACTACTTATGTCGTGAAATATCAACTAATGATACATGACTACTTATGTCGTGAAATATCAACTAATGATACATGACTGCTTATGTCGTTAAATATCAACTAATGATACATGACTGCTTATGTTGTTAAATATCAACTAATGATACATGACTATATGTGTTAAATATCAACTAATGATACATGACTACTTATGTCGTTAAATATCAACTAATGATACATGACTACTTATGTCGTTAAATATCAACTAATGATACATGACTGCTTATGTCGTTAAATATCAACTAATGATACATGACTACTTATGTCGTTAAATATCAACTAATGATACATGACTACTTATGTCGTTAAATATCAACTAATGATACATGACTGCTTATGTCGTTAAATATCAACTAATGATACATGACTGCTTATGTCGTTAAATATCAACTAATGATACATGACTACTTATGTCGTTAAATATCAACTAATGATACATGACTACTTATGTCGTTAAATATCAACTAATGATACATGACTACTTATGTCGTTAAATATCAACTAATGATACATGACTACTTATGTCGTTAAATATCAACTAATGATACATGACCACTTATGTCGTTAAATATCAACTAATGATACATGACCGCTTATGTCGTTAAATATCAACTAATGATACATGACTACTTATGTCGTTAAATATCAACTAATGATACATGACCGCTTATGTCGTTAAATATCAACTAATGATACATGACCGCTTATGTCGTTAAATATCAACTAATGATACATGACTGCTTATGTCGTTAAATATCAACTAATGATACATGACCACTTATGTCGTTAAATATCAACTAATGATACATGACCGCTTATGTCGTTAAATATCAACTAATGATACATGACTGCTTATGTCGTTAAATATCAACTAATGATACATGACTACTTATGTCGTTAAATATCAACTAATGATACATGACCACTTATGTCGTTAAATATCAACTAATGATACATGACCACTTATGTCGTTAAATATCAACTAATGATACATGACCGCTTATACCGTTAAAGTATTGAAAAAGTAGTGGGCAATATGTGCTTCATCTTGAACACAGTTATTCAATCGCAAAATCACGAAAGTAATTTATTTTAAAATCATATTATTATTTCTTCTATAAGGAGCCACCGACCCCTAGATCGACTGAACGCCCCCTAAATGCATGTGAACCCACTACCGCCCCCTAGAAGGCATCAGTGGGGCGGTACCGCCCACTTTGGGAACCTATGATTTAGACTAACCACTCCCGTTCTGTGTTGATTGATGTATCTACTGGCGTGTCTCTCAGGGTTTTCCCGTCTTGCCGCACCTATCTGTATGCACAACTTGCGCAACCGAGATATCGAATCTTACTTGATCATGAGATCTCTGTGGCGTAGAGGTTACGTGCTCGCCTCTCGATCCAAAATTACTCGGTTCGCTCCCTCGTGGATCCATCGGGATATTGTTCCTAGAGATCACTGATCTCAGTGTAAGTAAGATCGAGCTCCTAGTCCTATCGGAGACGGACGATAAAATGTGCGTCGTCTGTTAAAGTTGAGCACGTACAAGAACCATAGACAGTTCAAAATCTAGAAGATCAGGCTGGAAAGCAGAAACCCAGGCAAAATTCACAATAAAATAAAATAATGTTTCTACAAAATGTTTTCACTATCTTTTACATTACATTGGGGACACTTACCGGTGCTACGGAGTCTGTGCTCTGCCGCTGAAATCTTCTTATGTACGAAAGAGATTGAAACACACATGGTTACTCACCGAAGAGCAATGACGATGGCCCTATTAATCATTCATTCAATCAATCTGACATGACCTGATTTTCTGTGTTCTATAGCCAACGCTGTTTGAAAAAGACACGTCTAAGTGAAGCTCTTTTTTGGTGAGCTAACTGGTTGTGTTTTGAAAAACGTTCTTCTGCAAGGCTAGGCATTGATGGCCAGAAAAAGTAAGGTTGTGCTTCGAATCCGCTATTTAGTAAATTGTTTTTTTTTCCCCAGATGGTTATTAATACTTGTTTTCTATCTATTACTTTCTTTCTTTACATAACAAACTTTTTCAATATTTCAGGCAAACTTGGCGGGAGAGGTTTCGGATTTTCCCGAAGGTGCTGAAGCTGGAGAAGAAATGATCCAGGCAGCGAATGCTGAAGAACTGACATCCAAGAAAGGAGAAGTTAAAAGAAGTCCAAGCAAAGTATTTCATAAAAGTTATTCTCGAGAAGGACGTTCTCGGGAGAGGCGTATCTTAGGAGAATGGGGGAAGCTTCCTTGCAGAAGTGAAGAACCAAAGGATCAGGGAGCAGCTTCCGATGTTAAAGTGGTGCCTCCTTTTAAGAATGTTTTCACAAAACAAGCGAAAAGAGCTCGAGAGAAAGAGAAACAGGAAGAAGAAGTGAGAAGAAAATGTGAAGAGCTTCTCGATCCGCAAAGTTTCTGTCGTTTGGAAGGCTATAATGTGGACAAGCCTGCGTCGGAAAACTTGCCAGAGGATACTGTTGAAAATAATGAAGAAGGGAAAATATCAGAAGAGAAATTTCTGGAAGATGCGGTTAAAGTAACTAGCTCGTCGCAAGGGGAAAACGGATTCCTGGTTTGATTCTGATGAGTGGACGAAAGAAAAGAACAGGATTCATGCCTTTGCTGAAGGGGTTGTTCAGTTTTTGCAAGGTGTTCCTGGGGAGTCAGTCAGCAAGGTATGTGATGTATTATGTGTCTAGTGAGTCAGTGGGTAGGTCTATAGGAGTCAATGGGTAGTTTTATATGCGTTAGTGGTTAGTGGGTGTGAATGAGTTAGTGGGTAGTGGGTGTGAATGAGTCAGTAGTTAGTGGGTGTGAATGAGTCAGTGGGTAGGTATGTAGAGGTCAGTGTATCGTTTTATATGCGTCAGTGGTTAGTGGGTGTGAAAGAGTCAGTGGGTAGTGGGTGTTAATGAGTCAGTAGGTAGATAGGTAAGCGTCAGGAAGTAGGTATGAGAGTCAGCGGCTTTACGTGTTCTCTAAAATGCTTCGATATTGAGACCATGTGCTGGGAATCCCTTTGCTCAAGATCGCCAAATGTGGCTCTGTAACAACACAAGAGGAACTCGTATAGCTGAGAATTGTCTTTCCTCTAAGGAGCAGAGAAAGCGAGCTGCGCGAATAGACAAAACACACAACACCTACGTGTCTAACCTTGATTATGTATGCCCCACGTGTGGTAGAGGATTGTACTCTACAGTCAGCTCATACCAGAAGTAGGGTCTATTAGTCATCACTGCAGTATTCTCCCATTTCGAGAGCAACAGAAGCTCTAAAAACATCACTTATTGATCACAGTGCACATGTGATTATAGTCCAGGGAGTCACTTTCACAAATGCTCTAGAACACCCACTCGTTGATCACCCAAGTTGTTGTAAATGTGTTAGGTCACAGGTTGATGTAAATGTGTTAGGTCACAGGTTGATGTAAATGTGTTAGGTCCCAGGTTGATGTAAACGTGTTAGGTCCCAAGTTGATCTAAACGTGTTAGGTCTCTAGTTGATGTAAATATGTTAGGTCACAGGTTGATGTAAATGAATTAGGTCCCAGGTTGATGTAAATGTATTAGGTCTCTAGTTGATGTAAATGAATTACTTACCACGTTGATGTAAATGTGTTAGGTCCCAAGTTGATGTAGACGTACTAGGTCCCAAGTTGATGTAGACGCACTAGGTCCCAAGTTGATGTAGACGTACTAGGTCCCAAGTTGATGTAGACGTACTAGGTCCCAAGTTGATGTAGACGTACTAGGTCCCAAGTTGATGTAGATGTACTAGGTCCCAAGTTGATGTAGATGTACTAGGTCCCAAGTTGATGTAGATGTACTAGGTCCCAAGTTGATGTAGATGTACTAGGTCCCAAGTTGATGTAGATGTGCTAGGTCCCAAGTTGATGTAGATGTACTAGGTCCCAAGTTGATGTAGATGTACTAGGTCCCAAGTTGATGTAGATGTACTAGGTCCCAAGTTGATGTAGATGTACTAGGTCCCAAGTTGATGTAGATGTACTAGGTCCCAAGTTGATGTAGATGTACTAGGTCCCAAGTTGATGTAGATGTACTAGGTCCCAAGTTGATGTAGATGTACTAGGTCCCAAGTTGATGTAGATGTACTAGGTCCCAAGTTGATGTAGATGTACTAGGTCCCAAGTTGATGTAGATGTACTAGGTCCCAAGTTGATGTAGATGTACTAGGTCCCAAGTTGATGTAGATGTACTAGGTCCCAAGTTGATGTAGATGTACTAGGTCCCAAGTTGATGTAGATGTACTAGGTCCCAACTTCGTCCGGTTGGTGACGGGGCTCGGAAGGGGAACAAAAAGTAGTAACACTGCGACCTACAAGGCATGTCGTAAGAGGCGACTGAGGCAGTGACCTAGGGAAGCTGCCCTATTAGATAAAAAGCATCGCAGAAATTGGATGTGTTGGCCTACTTGTAGGCGCATAACTAGCACAACGTACAATAGCTTTTAGGCTCAGATCACATACAAATCACACAGAGTGGTTAACAAATGGCCGATATGGAGCCGTTCGAAGAAGATGATGTAAATATTGTTGGTCCCAAGTTGGTGTTAACGCGCTGGGTCCCAAGTTGGTGTTAACGCGCTGGGTCCCAAGTTGGTGTTAACGCGCTGGGTCCCAAGTTGGTGTTAACGCGCTGGGTCCCAAGTTGGTGTTAACGCGCTGGGTCCCAAGTTGGTGTTAACGCGCTGGGTCCCAGGTTGGTGTTAACGCGATGGGTCCCAAGTTGGTGTTAACGCGCTGGGTCCCAAGTTGGTGTTAACGCGCTGGGTCCCAAGTTGGTGTTAACGCGCTGGGTCCCAAGTTGGTGTTAACGCGCTGGGTCCCAAGTTGGTGTTAACGCGCTGGGTCCCAGGTTGGTGTTAACGCGCTGGGTCCCAAGTTGGTGTTAACGCGCTGGGTCCCAAGTTGGTGTTAACGCGCTGGGTCCCAAGTTGGTGTTAACGCGCTGGGTCCCAAGTTGGTGTTAACGCGCTGGTTCCCAAGTTGGTGTTAACGCGCTGGGTCCCAGGTTGGTGTTAACGCGCTGGGTCCCAAGTTGGTGTTAACGCGCTGGTTCCCAAGTTGGTGCTAACGCGCTGGGTCCCAAGTATGTGAATGTATGCGATGTATGTGGCTGTGAAACATTTCAAACCACATACCATATATCTTTCACAATTCCTGAAGGTTCTGAAGGATATGGAAAACTTTGATGACACGAACGTTCCACTGAAGTACACGATCTCTTCCTCCTGTCAGTTGTACAAGCCTCCAGATGCAGTACCTATGTAAGTATACATATGTGTGTTTGTGTATATGTAGCGCCGTCCCGTGCTATGATACAGAGAGGCGACCGCATCAGGTGGTTTAATTTGGGGGCGGCAAATGCAGCGAAATTATCATCACAATTGAAGGTTATTTTAAAGAAAAAAAAACATTTAGGGGGCGGGGCATTTCGAAGACTTGCATCCTATAGCCTACTGTATGTGTGTGTATGTGTGTGTATGTATGTATTTGCGAATGTATGTATGTGTATGTGTATATGTGTATATATGTATATGTATGTATATGTGTATGTGTATATAAGTGTGTGTGTATGTATGTGTGTGTATATGTGTATGTGTGTATGTATGTATGCATGTGTGTGTGTGTGTGTATGTATGTATGTATGTATGTATGTATGTATGTATGTATGTATGTATGTATGTATGTATGTATGTATGTATGTATGTGTGTGTGTGTGTATGTATGTATGTATGTATGTATGTATGTATGTATGTATGTATGTATGTACGTATGTACGTATGTAATATATGTATGTATGTATGTATGAATGTATGTATGTATGTACGTACGTACGTACGTACGTACGTGTGTGTGTGTGTATATGTGTGTATGTATGTATGTATGTATGTATGCATGCAGTGGCGGCTCGGGCTCATTTTTGTTGGTGGTGCCAGACACAAATTTTGTTTTATTGATATATATTGAGAAATATTAGTTTTAGATTAGGTTATATTTTAATTTATAAAAAAATAAATACACGTTACACACTATTTTTGGTTGGGCCCGGCCCCAATGGCCCATAATGACGAACCGCCACTGTATGTATGTTACGCGTAGCATATCCATATAAACCTAAACTAATTTCTTCTTCACGCAGACATCTATCCCATGTGCTGGCTCCCTTGGGATTAAAGCGACTGCAGAAGCTGAAGGCGAGATTCATAGACCCGTCCAATGATAGCACAGACGATTCTGACACTGCAGCAAGTCTCCAAGAAAGCAAATCAGCTCCGATACATCCCTTTACGTCCAGAACTCGTCCATATGTAAAAGTCGCCAAGTATGTCCCAAGCTCTGAGTATTATATGCGAGATATCTTTATGAACAGGGATAATACACTTTCTTCTTTGTCCGACAGTTTAGTAAAGGTAAGGTTTTGTGGATTGATATCAGTTGGACAGTTTTGTGAATATTTTGATTGTTCATTGTTCATTGTTAACGCCCGTGTATGGCTGGGGTTCGCATGGGGAGCAAAGAATATTAACACTGCAACATACAAGGCATGTCTTTAGTGGCGACTGAGGTATGGAACCGGTTGTATGCTGCGGGGTTCGCATGGGGAGCAAAGAATATTAACACTGCAGCATACAAGGCATGTCTTTAGAGTCTACTGAGGTATGGAACCGGTTGTATGCTGCGGGGTTCGCATGGGGAGCAAAAAATTGTAACACTGCAACATACAAGGCATGGCATGTCTTTAGAGTCGACTGAGGTATGGAACCTCAGGTTGTATGCTGCGGGGTCCGCATGGGGAGCAAACAATAGTAACACTGTTATCTTCAAGGCATGTCGTAAGAGGCGACTGAGGTAAAGGCCTAGGGAAGCTACCCTAGTAAATAAAAAGCATCGCAGAAAATTGGATTTAGCTGAACAACTTGAAGGCGCATAACTGGCACAACGTACAATTTCTCTTAGGCTCACACGTGTGTTGCCTGGGCCAGAGCCAATTATAAACTACTCCTACTGGGCCTTCGGGCTCAGGTAAGAATTGTGGGAAATCAGACCCCAACTACACCACGTGACCTCGCATTCCAGTATTAGTGTATATAGACGAACTCATTTTAAAATCAACACAAAATGCTAACAACTCGAAGTTATATTATGCAACAAGTTAAGTTTAACAATAAGGAATATCAATATTATGAATATTTTTTCACCAATAAATAACCATAGACTCACAGAATTGAGTAAAATTGCAAAAAGCTTGCAGTGTTCTATCAAACATCTGTAATTTCCAGATCCCTTTTCTTATCTAGGTCAGGGAATACTCCGCCAGTTGTCTGGCCTGTGCTACCGGGGCCCACATTTGGGGTGTAAAGAATAAAATCACTGTTACCTGCCACGCATGTCGTAGGAGGCGACTAAGGAGGTTTGGCTGAAATCGGATGCACATGTCCTAAACGTGTAGAAATATATGCGTTTAGGGCCTACCAAACCAATGTGCAACGTATACACGTTCTTGGCAAAGATCAAACATATCACAAAGAGTGATTACAATTGGTTGTAAAGAACGAACGCAAAGAAGAAGGACATGTCGTAAGAGGAGACTGAGGTAGGGACTTAGGGAAGCTACCTTAGTAAACAAAAAAGCATCGCAGAACTCGGATGTGCTGGCCAACGTACAATCGCTCTTAGACTCAGATCACATACAAATCACAAAGAGTGGTTAGCAAGTGGCCGACGTGGAGCGTTCGAAGAAAAAGTTGGTATTTATAGAGCCACGATATTCAAAATCTGTGACGTTTTCAATCTTTTCATTATTGATGGTCATTTTGGATTGAGATTTTGCTTTGTCGGTGGACATAATTTTAGTTTTCGTTGTGTTCAGAAAGTGATTCTGATCTTCACTGTTTTTTTTTTGACAGACTGAATTAGCTGTCCATCGTCATCATCATCATCATCATCGTCAAATAGTTTGACCTGATCAGAACGTTGCCACCCCAACAGTCCTTTGGAATTTCTCTCTCTCGAAGGCCAGATATACCACCTCTGCGGTAGTCATGTTCAAACCATCAGTTACATCCTGAATCCATCTTCTCCATGGTCTTCCTCTTTTTTTCATTGTCTCCTACCATGATGATCTTTTCCGGCCATTCGTGTCTTTTTATAACTAAAAAACGACCTAAATGATATCATTCTTATTTGTAGCATCAGCCAATTTTCTTTGATTTTGAGTTCTTTCTGGATAAATCTATTTGTTCTCTTCTCTGTCCGTGATATACGGAGGACTCTTCTGTAACATTTATATTCAAAAACACGCATACGTTTTTCCACTGCCTTATTAAATGCTCATGCTTCACACCCATACGTTACCATTAGGAATATGCATGCTCTTAGTATTCTGATCTTTGTTTTAAATTCTTCTTCACCTTTCAACTCCAGATGGAGCACAGGTCTTCAACAATCTTCTTCCTCTCTCTTGGCCATCCCTTCCAATTCTTTCTATGTTTTGAAATGAAAATCGTGGCATATCCCAAAGGACGTAGCCATCAACCACAGTAAACAAGTCTATGTTTTACATATCCTTTAATATCAGCCTCCAGCTCTCTTCTCCAGGTCTGTCTAGATCTTCCCCATCACCTCTTTCCCTGCGGGCTCCAAACCAGTGCTTGTCCTGCAATGCTTCCGGTCAGTCTTCTCAATGTATGTCCTATCCATCGCCAGCGTCTCTTCCTTAGCTCTTTCTCCACTGGTATCTGCTTAGTTCTTTCTCTGAGTTGCTCGTTCGTAATCTTATCATACCATCTCAGTCCCTCTATTCTACATAACCATCCATTTATGAAGGTCTGTAGATTTTGTTTTAAATTGCTCGTTTCAAATATCATATAAAAATGTCATATTAATTTCAGGTCAACTTGTCGGAACCATCCCCTAAGTTGCTAGCAAACACAACTTCGGAGTTTCCAGAAAATGACGAAGAAATCGTACAAAAAAACAGCAGCACAATATTTCATAAAAGGTATTCACGAGAGGGAAGATCACGAGAGAAGCAAATTTTAGGAACGTGGGGATCATTTCTTTGCAAAAAAGACGAGGCGTGTATGATTAACAAATTAGAAGAAACATCATACGAGTGCAAGGAAGGATTTGAATCTAAAACTGTTTTCGCTAAACAAGCACAAAAAGTTCGCGAAAAAGAAATGAAAGAAAAATGGCTGAAACAGAAATATGGAGAGAATTTCGACGATAATTTTGCTCCCTGCTGGGATAATAGAAACAAACAGGAACTGGAAGGGAGTGACAAAATTGACACTGACCAGAGTAAAGGCGTAGATTGTAAGGAAGATGTCTCAGAAGAAAAGAATACCAAAGAAGGAGACATTATGCTTGGGGAAGAAAAACAAGACAGTGTTCTCGTTGCGGAACCAGCTGGCAATGAAAGAAAGCATCACCACATCCTGCAGAATGTTCTCCAGCTGTTGCAGGGTTTTCCTATGCGGTCAATGAGTAAGGTAAGGCATCTTTACATATTTGCGTTCCTCAAGTTCCTATTTATCTCTTCTCTCTCATATCTATGTCCCATATCTGTGTCTCATATCTATGTCCCATATCTATGTCCCATATCTATGTCCCATATCTATGTCCCATATCTATGTCCCATATCTTATATATATATATATCCTTTCGTTTATACATATCTCCCCTCGTCTATACACCCGTGTGTTGCCAGGGCTCGCAAGGGGAGCGAAGAATAGTAACACTGCAACTTACAAGGCCTGTCGTTAGGGTTACTGACGTAGGGGCTAGGAAGCTACCATAGTAAAAACCAAGCGTCGCATAAATCGGATATGCTGGCCTACTTGTATAACGCGCATAACTGGCACAACATACAATCGCTCTTAGGTCCGGATCACATACAATTCACAAAAAGTGGCTAACAAGTGGTTTATATTGAACGTTCGATGGAGCAGAAAACTCATTTATATGTTTCATTTGAAAATCATCTTCATCATACTTCGAAAATGTCCATAATTGCTCCGATCTCATCCCAAGCATGTATTTCAGTGTTCTTAGACTAGCAACTCCCGCTCTGCGTTGATTGATGTATCTACTGGGTTTCTCTTATGGTTTTCCCGTCTTGCCGCACCTATCGGTATACACAACTTGTGCAACCGAGATAGAGAATACCCTTTATCTTCTTCGTTGAAATCTTCAGAGCTTATGTTTTCTCTTAGAGCGTTGATGATGTCGCTTTTGTCCATAGAAGATCCATTCTCAATCGTAGCATTGCTGGCCTGTGCATCCGTTCTCTCACTGCCCTTCATTCTAGAATAACCTGAGACAAAGATGAAGGTAAGTGTCTGGATTGTCAAGTTTTGTATTAATTGTATCCCCTGCCTTTATACATAACCTACCTTGATCTTCTCTCGTATCTACAGGGTGTTTGTAAAGTCTCACAACATTTTATATGTAGAACAAATATGAAAAAACAAAGTACATGACGTCATCAAAAATGTGTTCCATAGTCAATTGTGGTGCAATATGCAGTGAATGACTGTTGTCTGCTAGGGTAATTTTTTTCACTCAAACCATAATGCTGTTTTTAACGGAAGAAAGAATATTTGAGAATATCAAGAATCGTGTACCGACATATCTTGAAGCCTGTGATAGATATTTATAATATCTGCTATAACTAATATTCCAGTTGTTCTTTCTAGTTTACCAAGAACACCAGTAGACCATAGCAGTAACTATTCTGAGTAATTTCACTACTTTGTTTTAGCACATTTTTGATGATGTCATGTACTTCCATTTTCAAGCTGATCTACATATGAAGTGTTTTGAGACTTTACATTTTTGTATATCTTCTCTCGGTATCTCTATCTTCTCTCGGTATCTCTATCTTCTCTCGATATCTTTATCTTCTCTCGATATCTCTATCTTCTCTCGGTATTTCTATCTTCTCTAGGTATTTCTATCTTCTCTCGGTATCGCTATCTTCTCTCGGTATCTCTATTTTCTCTCGGTATCTCTATCTTCTCTCGGTATCTCTCGATCATCTCTCGGTATCTATACCCTCTCTCGGTTTCTCTATCCTCTTCTCGGTATCTCTTTCCTCTCTCGTTGCTATATCTGTCATCTCCATATGCAGTATTTTACCAAAACATACAACAGATAATTTTGCAACATTTTACCAAGACATACAACAGATAATTTTGCAACATTTTACCAATACATACAACATATAATTTTGCAACATTTTACCAATACATACAACAGATAATTTTGCAACATTTTACCAATACATACAACAGATAATTTTGCAACATTTTTTTCCAGAAAATTCTGAATGAAATAGAAGAGTTTGGAGAACGAAATGCCCCGTTGAAATACCGATACCTTCAGCCCTGGACCTGTACCAACCACCAGAAGCCGAACCTATGTATGTATGTGCGTGTGGAGGTGTGCGTGTGGGGATGTGCGTGAGCATGTGTGTGGGTGTAGGCAAATAGGGGTGTGTGAGGGTGTCTGTCTGTGTCTGTGTGTGTTTGTGTGTGTGTGTGTGTGTGTGTGTGTACGAGTATGTGTATATGTGTGTGGGGGTATCTGACAAACACTCTTTCAGTTCGTACTTGTGCCTTCAATTTTTTTTAAAATCATCATCATCATCATCAGGTGCCGTCTCCACATCGAAGGTTGGCTGCAATGAATCTCCAGCATCCTCTGTCTTTCGCCTTGGTGTTGCACACTGCCAGACTGTAACCTGTCCATTTCTTAAAGTTTCCCTCCCACATCTCTGGGTCTTCCTCTTGTCCCCCTCAACTTTCCCTCTAGTAAATGTTTTATCATGGTGTCATGTCTTTTTATGTGCCCAAAATACTTTACTTGTCTGAATTTTATTTCTTTTAATAATTGTTTCTTCATGCCTAGTTTTCCTAAAACTTGTTTATTTGTCTGTTTTTCTGTCCATGAAACTCTGCCTATTCTTCTATATATATCCACATCTCAAATGCATCAATTCTGTCTTCCAACTGCTTGTTCATTGTCCATGTTTCCGAGCCATACATTAATATAGGATATATATATATAGCATTTGATCATTTGTATTTTTTTAGATACAAATTTATTTTAAAAAATTGTGTTTGTACTTTTGATTGATTGATTGATTGATTGATATGACCATCATCATTGCACTTCGGTGAGTAAGCATTAGTGCTCCCATATAATTTAGAAAATGTTGAAAAAATATTTTGCTGAAATTTTATTTATTAATCGTTCTATTGAATTTTGCCCGGATAGCGGATCTCTCCGCTCTCTCCTCTCTCTCTCGCGATCATGAATAGAGGCTTTCTCTCTCTATCTCTCGCTCTCTCTCTCTCTCGCGATCATGAATAGAGGCTTACTCTCTCTCGCTCTTCTCTCTCTGCGATCATGAATAGAGGCTTTCTCTCTCTATCTCTCGCTCTCTCTCTCTCTCGCGATCATGAATAGAGGCTTTCTCTCTCTATCTCTCGCTCTCTCTCTCTCTCGCGATCATGAATAGAGGCTTACTCTCTCTCTCTCTCTCTCTCTCATGATCATGAATAGAGACTTTCTCTCTCTCTCTCTCTCTCTCTCTCGCGATCATGAATAGAGACTTTCTCTCTCGCGATCATGAATAGAGGCTTTCTCTCTCTTCTCGCGATCATGAATAGAGACTCTCTCGCGATCATGAATAGAGGCTTTCTCTCTCTTCTCTCTCTTTTCTCTCTCTCGCGATTATGAATAGAGGCTTTCTCTCTATCTCTCTCTCTCTGTCTCTCTCGCTCTCTCCCTCTCTCTCTCTCTCTCTCTTTCGCGCGCGATCGTGAATAGCGGTTTTCCAGTTTGCTCTTCCAGATTTTTGAGCAGACAACGGTTCATTTACGTTTTATCGTCCGTCTCCGATAGCACTGGGAACTTGATCTCGTCTACACTGAGATGAGGGATCTCTGGAAAAATATTCTTTGTTGGAGGGATTATCGCTATGCGTTAGGCTATCTATTCGGACAGGACTGTATGTTCAATCCCATTCTCAACTTTCCATACGTGAGGAAATGAATTGACCCTTCTACCTCCTGCAAACTAGGGGGTAGAACTGTGAGGTTTCAGGCCGTTTATACCGTAATTTTTTAAAAGGTTACAGGGAAAGTTTAGTTGTTATTATATGTTGCTTTCACTATTCATTATTTGTTTCGGTATGAGTGGATGTCGTCTTTAGACATTTCTAAACTACACAGGATTACGTGGTTGTACTGTCCTGGACATGCGGGTGTTTACGGTAATGAGAGAGCGGACAAGCTTGCATCAACAGCATCGATTGTTAGGGAGTTTAAGATGGATAAGTGGGGATGTTCTTCGGTCTCTTCGCGACTGTCTGTTGAATGAGGACACTAAAATCGATGTTGAATCGATCCAGCGATTTAAGCAGTTTGGAGTTACCTGTTGTACAAGTCGAACTGGATGCCTGAGGAGCAGAGTGAGAGGTGTGTTTAATCAGCGAGCCACAGGAACCATCAGTATACATACTCTTCGATATCTGTTGGGGAGACTGAGCACATATGGGTCTGCTCAGAGTGCAATAAAAGTCAGTTTAGTAACCAATTACAGTAACCTTTTAGGCTGGCATGGCTAAAATATCAGAGGGCGCTGCAATCGACCGAAATGACATTACTAACGAATTGAGAGAGTCTTTCCAAACAGAGGAGTTTCAGGGCTGTGAATCCTAGTCACTGATCAGATTGAGAGAGATGGATGTTGATATTGGTGCAGCCTGAAACGAACGACTTACCAAATATGCAAAGAGATTGATTAATCAACATTTGCACTGCACAACAGACGAGGTCGTTATATTTCGACAACATACCGAACACTGCAGACTCAACAAAAGACTAGGAATAAGTCAAACAACTCTCTGCCAGTGTCAGTTGGCGGTACAGACACCGGAGCATGTGCTGCAAGACTATCCTCTTCTGGGATAGTTGAGAAGAAACATGTGACCACACCCAGTCGACCTAAAAACTAAGCTTTGGTGAAATCTGACAGATCTGAAGCTGACTGCCCAGTTTATGGTCCACGGTAAAGTAAGCGCATGACCAGAGATCGCTGAAGAAGAAGAAAAATGGCGTCTTGGGCCGCTGTACGCTGCTGGGTGTGTTGAGGCAGAGATCGGAGTATCTATGGACGTGTCCGGAGTGTTATGATGATAGTCCTCATCTCAACTAATTTCAGGACTGAGGTAGAGGCCCTCAACGCAGCTGCAAAAATGGCAATGTAACATATGAACCAAATACATGGAAAAAGTGCTGTTGACAGACGTGGCAGTCTGTTATCTCAGCACTGAAATCTGAAAGGAACACAGAACTTAGTGATCTCAGGTCAACCTTAGCCCAGTTGTCTCATGATTCTGAGATGGTAGTAATCCAGTGGATACCCTCACAATGCAAGATCAAGAGGAATATAGATGCTGACAGACTGGCTAAAGAGAGAGCAGGTATACTCCAATATGACAACCTGGTTAGCTATAAGAAGCAAAAACCGTAGCCAAAGGACACTACAAAGCAAAGTGCGATAAAGAACACCCAAAAAACAACAAGAATGATGAATATTACCAACTGTCCAGAAGAGACCAAACAGTCATACTTCGCCTCCGGACGGGTCACAACAGAATGAGACACCACCTGTACACTAAATTCAAGATATGCGCCAACGACCTGTGCCCCTGTGGCTCAGCGAGTATAACAGAGCATATCCCACAGAACTGCCCACAGTATGCAAACCTGAGAAAAAATGTGGTGGCCCACTTACACTAGCGTCCAAGACAAACTATATGACGCGGCTGACAATCTGAGACAGGCGTCTGCCTTTATTAGAGAATCCGAAATCCCAATATAGTGAGAACGCAGAAGACAAACTGTATGGCGTGGCTGATAATCTGAGGCAGACGGCTGCCTTTCTTAGAGAATCCGAAATCCCAATCTAGTGAGAACGCAGAAGACAAACTGTATGGCGTGGCTGATAATCTGAGGCAGACGGCTGCATTTATTAGAGAATCCGAAATCCCAATCTAGTGAGAACGCAGAAGAAGAAATTACTGATATAGCTGAGAAACCACTGAGTTTATGATTTTCTATGGAAATCCAGTTGTTTACATTTCATGTTTTGATATTCATTCTTTTTCCTACTTGTTCTAGTTACATTTCCCGAGACACAAAAGACCTTCTCTTATCCGTCATTGGATTTCCACCAAAAGATGAGTCTAAAGCAGCAGATAACGACAGGGCAAAGTCACCTCTGCCCCAACGCAGAAGTCAGGACATAATATACACCACTAAATCTGGTGCACGAATTGCTTCTCCAAATTATCAACGCCCTAATCTAGACAAGATGGACTATTCGTTATCGCCTCGGCGAGTATCGCAAACAGCATTTCCAGAATACGTAAGCGAATACGATTATTTGTTACTATTATGTTTGTTATTATAATTATGTTCTGGAGGCGCGTATAGTCGAATGGATTAGAGCGCGGCTCCTACGCGGAAGATCTGTGTTTAATTCACGGTAAGGTAAAGGATTTTTTTCTGTCGTGGGCAATAATGAAAAATCCTAACCTGAACAGCTTCGCAGCGACTGTGCTAGCCATGCAGAAATTAAATTCTTCAGGCTCTCGTCCCATCTGTCCTACACCGCCCTAAAAAGCGTTTTTCTGGATACAAATCAAAAGGCCATCCACGAAAAGGTGGATCTCAGAGATAACAGAGGCGACGAAAAACACTTTTTTTGAAATGCCCACAAAATTTCGTTCAAAGATCTCTTCTTATCGTCCATGTGTTGCTGGGAGCAAAGAATAGTAACACTGCCTACTATAAGACATGTCGTAAATAGCAACAAAGGAAGGGGCCTAGGAAGCTACCTAATATATAAAAAAACGTCGCAGAAATCGGATCTACTGGCCTACTTGTAGGCACATTTCTGGCACAATGTACAATCGCTCTTAGGCTAATATCCCATACAACTCCCAAAGAGTGGTTAACAAGTGGTCGATATGGAGCATTCGAAGAAGAAGAAGGAGAAGATACCCTGAGATTTGAAATGACTACGGAAGTTTTAGTGTATTAGCCTACTTGATTTTTTGGTAGAATCTCCGTTGTTTTTATTTACGGTGTCACGACTTTCCAGATCTGAAACATATTCAATGTCTTCACTTATCATGCCCCTTGCAGAATGTCGTTTTCATCATAGCCCGACTGAACTACTCACTGTCTCTAGAACGTTCTCCCGCCTCCTCCAGCGTCATGTTCAATGCTTCTTTGATGTCGTGCTGCCACCCTTGTCTTGGTCGTCCCCTGCCTCGTCCTCCAGAAACCATGCCTTCCATTACCGTTCTCACAAAACTACTGTGACGTTTAATGTGGCCAAAATATTTCATCTTCCGGGACGTGATGTTATTTATGAGTTAATGTTCTCTGATATGCAGATCTTGTAGGATATCTTTGTTTCTTCTCTTCTCTGTCCAGGATGTTCTAACGACTTTTCTATATCACCTTGTTGCAAAAGCTCCAATTTTGTTTTTAAATGTTTGTATTATGTTACACGATTCACATTCATATGTTGTCACAGGAATATGCATGTTCTTATAAGTCTTACTTTTGTTTCTTTGCTTGTGTCATGCCATAGTTTCTTCATGCTGACCACCCTCTGGAAAACCATGGCGAGTCTTCTTCTAACTTCTTTCGTACAATATTTGCTTGTGTCGTGACATAGTTTCTTCATGATGACCAGGACCGTGCGGTATATTTTCTCACCATGATGCAAGTCTTCGAACTGCCGCCCCTTAAATGTTTTTTTCTTTGAAATAACCTTCAATTGTGATTTTGATTTCCATGCTTATGCCGCCCTTCTTACGGTGCGGCCTGTTGTGACCGCCCTCTATATCATATCATGGCACAGCCCTGATGATGACCACCCTATAATGTCTTCAATATTGATGGTTTCTTTTTGTTATTGATATTTTGCTTTGTCAGGGGAGATCATAACTTTGTCAGGGGAGATCATAACTTTGTCAGGGGCGATTATAACTTTGTCAGGGGAGATTATAACTTTGCCAGGGGAGATCATAACTTTGTCAGGTGAGATCATAACTTTGTCAGGGGAGATCATAACTTTGTCAGGGGAGATCATAACTTTGTCAGGGGAGATCATAACTTTCTTTCTTCTTCTTTTCATCCATCATTTACGTCCATATAGAAATGTTTGGTTGGTGGGGGTGGGGGTGGGGGAGGGGATTGTGGTAGTGATCTTGTGTGCCTGTTCTAATGCGCTTTGTAAGCTGTTATTCTTTTTCTTATGGCTGTTCTTGATGCTGTCGCTTATTATTATTCTGCACTCGTAATACTTTTTTCAATGTGGCTCTTTGTGGTAGACGATACCAGAGCATTCTTGTCAGGTGTCCAAACCATTTAATCTGTTGTTCTTTTATGAATTGGATGACTGGTTTCATATCCAGTCTTCTTCTAATTTCCTAACTTATAATTTTGTCCCTTATTGTCACACTTGCAGGTCTTCTAAGACACCTCATCTCTGTCGTTATGATTTTCCGCTCATTAGCTGCTATTATTGGCCATGTTTGACACTGGTAACAGTGTTGGCCAGAAAATCGTTCGTTAAAGATTTGCTTTAGTTTTTAGCGGTATCATATTATGTGATAACACGCCCGAGTGGTTATCGGGGCCCAACTTTGGGGTGTAAAGAATATAACCACTGTTACCTGCCACGCATGTCGTAAGAGGCGACTAAGGAGGTTTGGCTGAACTCGGATGCATGTGTCCTAAACGTGTAGAAGTCTATGCGTCTAGGGGTCTACCAAACCAATGTGCAACGTATACACGTTCTTGGCAAAGATCAAACATATCACAAAGAGTGATTAAAATTGGTCGTAAAGAACGAACGCAAAGAAGAAGATGTGATAACATTGGTGTTAATTGTCCCAGTTTTGTGCATCGATTAGCTTTCTTTATGTTAAAAAAAAATGTCTGATTCTTAATGAGTTTTTAAAAATAAATAAAATTATGAAAGCGATTGTTTTATTAACGATTTTTTTGTGGGTATTTTTCAGCGAAAATCTGGCCACTCGCCAGTTTTAGCAGAATACGCCGATGAAGCGGAACTTACAGAACGATCGTTCCGAAAGAAAATCTCGATTGAAGATCTTCAGAATGAGATCAAACAGATTAGAGAATATGCCCACAAAATGTTTGATAAATCGAACACGTTAGAAGAAGCTGCACCGCGTGTGGTGCCACGCAAAACCAGTTCTCCTAGAAGTATGAAAACGATTATTGAGAACGTAGACTATACTGAACCGATAGACACGCGGGGCAACGAAAGCATTATCCCCACGGAACATATATCGAAACGGGATAGAGAAGGCACGAGTCACGCGGGGCAACATATTACGTTTCGTGATAGGGCAAGTACGAGTCCCGTCGAAGATATAACAAAACGTGACAGAGTAAAGCTGAGTCACGTCGAAGATAATGAGAAACGTGACGCGGAAATCACGAGTTACGCTGAACAGAATGCGAAGCGTGAGAGCAACGCTAAGGAGGATATATTTCGATGGGTTGGCAAAAGTCGGGCAGAGTTAATTGTTGACAACGGGAAAAGAGATTTCTCCAGTCGGCGGCATAGCATGAAAGACGCATCTACGGAGGTAGGGATCTCTTTTGTAGATATGATGTCCGGACAGCAGGAACACATCCAGGCAGATATGCTGCCAGACATACAACCCGAAGACAAACTTCAGACATTAATGGGAGAACCTGTGGTCACTACTGCTGCTGCCACTGGCGGATCGCTAATTGAGGTAAATACCAACTTTCCTACCTACCTATCTGCCTACCTGTCTACCTACTTACATACCTACGGACCTACCTACCTACCTAATTACCTAAGTACCCAGGTACCTGCTCACCACCTACCTACATGCCTACCTACATACCTACCACTTACTTACCACCCACTTACCTACCACTACCTACCTACTTACCACCCACCATCTGCCCTACCTGTCTACCCACCTACCACCTACATACCTACTTACCTACCTACCTTCCTACTTACCTACCTATCTACCTACCTACTAACTTACTTACCTACGTACCCAGGTACCTGCCTACCTACCTGTTTCCCTACCAGCCTACATACCTACCTAACTGCATATCTACTTTTCTGTCTACCTACATATCTACTCGCCTACTTACATACCTACCTACGTACCCAGGTACCTGTCTGCCTACCTACCTACCTACCTACCTACCTACCTACATGCATACCTACATACCTATATACCTACCTGCCTGCCTACATACCTACCTACCTACATACTTATCTACATGTATACATAAATACATACCTACATACCTACCTGCCTATCTATCTACCTGTCTACCTACCTACGTATCTACCTATCTACCACCCTACATATCTATCTATCTACCAGCCTACCAATCTACCTATCTACCGACCTACCTACGTCATATTGACTGCATCAACATTTACATCATCTACATCGATAACAGCAATATCGACAGCAGCATCCTCAACAGCAGCTACATCGACAGCAGCTTCATCGACAATACAAATACCAACAACAGTAACAATAAAAGTATCGGTAACAAAACTTGCAACAGTATGAACAACAACAGAAAATCTACAACCGCAACATGAACAACAACTATAGACGCTTATGTATCAACAAAAACAACATACAGAACAACATCATCTGCAACAACAACCGCAAACAACAAACAACACTAGCAACAACATATATAACATTAGCATCATCATAATGAAAACTAAGCTACAACAACTTCAAGTAATGCAAAGATGCCTCTTATCTCTCAGAGAATAATGGATGGTATTGTCAATATCGGTAAAAATAACGTGCCTCTGCTGTTTGACCCTGAGCAGCAAGAGTTTATTGAAATGAATCCTTCAGCGCAACCGATGTATGTATTTGTGTACAGTTGTGTATGCATGTAAATATGTATTTATGTATTGTTAAGCAAGGTGTGACTTATTCAATATATCTGCTCACCCGTGTGTCGCCGCTGATCGCAATGGGAGTAAATAACGGAAACACTGTGACCTACACGGCATGTCGTAAGAGTCGACTAAGATAGGGGCCTAGGGAAGCTACCATAGTAAAGAAAAAGCAATGCAGAAATCGGATATGCTGGCCTACTTGTAGGCGCACAACTGGCACAACGTACAATCGTTCTTAGGCTCGGATCACATATAAATGATTAACAAGTAGTCGATATGGGGCTTAACCCTTTCGCTGCTACATACTTTCCGAAGACGGAGCTAACAATAACTACTATTTGTTTCTAGGTCACAAACGTGAATGTACGGCTATAGCAGTGACAGTAGAAATGAATAACGTGTTAATACGTCTTTAACCCACAGAGGAGAGATAATAACAGACGTGTTAATGCGTCTTTAGCAGTGAATGGGGAAAACGTATATATACGTCCTTAGCAGCTAAAGGGTTAAAATGCAAACATGTCACCATGAACACAAAAAGAGAATTGTGCAACACAATCTTCCTCCCAATACTATGCTATCAGAGCCAAACATGGACATTAACATCAAATAATAGAAGAAAACTAGTCACGACAGAGATGAAGTGTCTACGCAGAATGCTGGGAGTATCAAGAAGGGCCCGGTTGAGAAATGAAGACAACAGGAAACAAGTGGGTACAACATCATAACTGGAATTCACCAATAAACAACAAATTAAATGCTTTGTCCACACAAGCAGATTACCAACACACATTGCGCTTCAAAGAGTAATGCTACTTCGTTACAAAGCAAAAAACAGGTTACGCAAAAGGTGAGCCTCAGAGATAACAGAGGCGACGAAAGACACTATCTTTGAAGCGCACACTAAATCCGTTCGAAAATTCTTATCGTCCATGTGTACCGATGCTCTAAAAGTGGGGCAAAGAATAGAAACACAAGTAATGGCGTAAGAGACAACTGAGGCAGGGGTTTAGGGAAGCTACCCTAGTAAATAAAAAGCGTTTCAGAAATCGGATGTGCTGGCTTATTTGTAGGCGCATAACCGACACAACACTACAAACGCTCCTACTCTCGGATCACATACAAATCACAAACAGTAATTAATAAGTGGTTGATATGAGCGCTCGAAGGAGAAGAAGATTACTTGTTATCGCATAACTGGCACAGCGTACAATCGCTCCTAGGCTTGGATCACATACAAATCACAAAGAGTGGTTAATAAGTGGTGACTATAGAGCATTCGAAGAAGAAGAAGATATAACGGCGGACAAACATATTTTCTTTATTCATTTATTTATAGAATGTTTTCCGATGTCATTATTTATATGTCATGGGACAAACGTATATTTATATGTCATTGGACAAACGTATATTTTCTTATTTCAGGTACATTTCAAAGAAACTACGGGACAGAGCTTTGGCGTTTTTTGGTTTGGCTAGAGATGAAGATACAGATTCGGAGACATGCGACTCGTACGTCACATTCACGGAACAACAAGAGGATGCACCAACAGAAAAGGCTGATCCTGATCAGCCTGTCCTAAAACAAAGAGATGATTCTTTGCTATCTTTGGAAGAAAAACCACCAGATGAGCCTAAGATATGCTTCGTTAGAGGGGTTATTGAGAATCACAGGGAACTCACCTTCCTTCGTCCAAATCTACCACTATCTTGCACCCGCAGAGGGAATGCCAGACGCCAAAGAAAACGATCCCCACATAGTTTGCAAAGATCGTGTGTAGATTATTCAACTCGAAGATCACGTTCACGCAATAGAGCGCCCCTCTACAGACGAGAGCACACGTGTTCGTGCTGTCTTACTTCAAACGTTAGCGCCCCGAGAGACATCTGGGATAAAGGAGAACTAGAAAGGTCGACGACAAGCTTCAACAGAGCTGGGAGATATTATCAGAAAAGAATGTTCAGGAAAAGCTTAACTTTACAAAACATTATCAGAGAATGCGAGAAAAGCAAAGAGTGGAGAAAGTGTTCATCTGAATCTTTTCCCGACACCGCGACTACGGAAACAGATGTAACTCTCCCCCCGGTTCCTTATTCAGAACATCGGTGTGATGCTAAAAATGGGCACGAATCTCTTAATAAACAGGATCAACATTTTGATGATGGGAGTATCGACCGTCCTTGCGACAACAAAGTCATAAACGAGGGGCAATGTCTTTGCAACGAATGTTGCCACGATTCAGAATTTCATCATGTTACGAATAACCACGGTACGCTCTATGATAAAAGCGCGCGGTGTAGGAATTGGTGCGAAAATACATTCCCAGATAATTGTGAACAATATGAGAACGGATCAGAAGCGAAAGGCGATTATATACATAATACAACACATACTGGAAACATAGACAAGGAAGGAACTTACGAACAACCTCAAGTAGTTGTTAGTAACAGTGATCAAAAGATCACACCCTGCGCTACTAAGGCTGAAAAGTTCCTTATTGATCATTTCAGTACATCAAAATATTCTCCATATTTCTCAAACACAGTATACTTATCAGATGTTAGCGCGTACCCATGCAATAATAAAGTTCAAGAAATGAACCTCTCCAAGAATCGAAATGTAAATCTACTATCCAGAAAATGGAACAACCCAACTTCTAACCAGTTACCAACTTCTAATCACTCTTTTGGCAAGAACTATATTTCAGAACTAAAGCTTCATTCTGGCAAAACAAATTACAGGTACCTCAATGCTAAACATAACTATAAGGACATCTATACTGGTTCGACAAGCAAAGCATTATACCGACAACATATATATCCTAAACGCTTCGACAGCAATCACATATACTCACTATACAAATATGAAACACCTACATACATTCCTTACTCATATCCTTCACGTCTTCTACAAGCCTGGAAGTGTTAACCCTTTACTCCTTCTAATCCGATATATCGGCACATTATATTTGTCAAAAATGGCACAATGCCGTTGTAATGGCTAATTTAGTATTTTTTTAAATATATTTCAAAGTAAATGCGTCATAAGTGAAGGGGGTAGAGTCTGTCAAATCGTTGGAACCAGACTTGAACAAATGTTAAGAAAATGTCATGCGATATTTTGTTATATATCTAAATTTTATATATATATATATATATATATATATATATATATATATATATATATATATATATATATATCAATCAATCAATCAATCAATCAATCAAGTGCCGTGTCTGCCGGCGTAGGCGATCATGTTTCTCCACAACTCTCTTTGCTTAGTGCATGTAATCAGTTCTGATTTCGATATTTTGTCGAACCATGATGTCAGGCCATCCAACATCTTCTCCCTCTGTCTTTCACGATCTCTCCTTCCTTGAATTTTACCTGTTGTCACCAAATGTTCCAAACCTTTTCTTCGCATTATATGCCCGAAGAACCTTGATTTGTCGGATTCTTATTCTTTTGATCAGATTTCTTTGTGTGCAGACCTGATTTAAAATTTCCTCATTTGTTTTCTTTGCTGTTCATGGAATTTTCAACATTCTTCTGTAAAACCACATCTCCGTTACTTTCAATGATCGTATTGATTGTTTGTTCATTGTCAATGATTCGCTGCCATACAGAAGTATTGGTTCAATATAGCACTGCAGTACTCGTTTTCGCAATGTCATTGGTAGTGAGTTCACGCATAGTGTGTTCTTCATTTTCATAAAGGCTGCTTTCGTTTGAGCTATTCTACTCCTAATCTCTGTTGTACATCTTCCACCTGATGTTAGGAATGTTCCCAGAATGTACATATATACATATATATGTATGTAGGTACAAAATAAAATTCCAGTGCTGTATCAAATAATCCTAACATATGCCAGCGAGAGTTGGAAAATGACTAAAGATATAGAAAGTAATTTGAATGCATTTGAAAATAGATGTCTGCGAAAAATAATGAACATAAAATGGGACGAATTCAGGAGAAGTGATGAAATCAGAGAAATGGCTGGTCAACCACAAGTAACAACTGTTATAAGAAAGAGAAGATGGAAACATGTTGGGCACACCTTGAGAAGAACTGATCAAAGAATACCAAAGCAGGCATTGAGATGTGAGGCAAAGGGTTTAAGAAAGAGAAAGGACATCCTCTGAAGAACCCTCAAACGAACTTTGCTGAGAGATGCAAGTAATATCGGGCTCAATTCAATGGAATACATTGAGTGAGTTGTCCAGGACAGAGTGGTAAGGATAAATTACTTGCAGGCCCTAATGTAACGTATAAAGGTTCGAGAGAGGAATATAGCTTTTCTTTCTTTTTGTTTTGTCCTTCTCTGCTTTTCTTTCTTTTTGTTTTGTCCTTCTCTGCTTTTCTTTCTTTTTGTTTTGTCCTTCTCTGCTTTTCTTTCTTTTTGTTTTGTCCTTCTCTGCTTTTCTTTCTTTTTGTTTTGTCCTTCTCTGCTTTTCTTTCTTTTTGTTTTGTCCTTCTCTGCTTTTCTTTCTTTTTGTTTTGTCCTTCTCTGCTTTTCTTTCGTTTTGTTTTGTCCTTCTCTGCTTTTCTTTCTTTTTGTTTTGTCCTTCTCTGCTTTTCTTTCTTTTTGTTTTGTCCTTCTCTGCTTTTCTTTCTTTTTGTTTTGTCCTTCTCTGCTTTTCTTTCGTTTTGTTTTGTCCTTCTCTGCTTTTCTTTCTTTTTGTTTTGTCCTTCTCTGCTTTTCTTTCTTTTTGTTTTGTCCTTCTCTGCTTTTCTTTCTTTTTGTTTTGTCCTTCTCTGCTTTTCTTTCTTTTTGTTTTGTCCTTCTCTGCTTTTTTTCCGCTAGGCGTAACAGGTTTAAGTGATGATCGGTTTCCGAAATAATGTTCACTCGGTGGCTTGATATGATGTGGTATTGTAGAGTTTTACGATGTCTGTAACTCCATTCAATCCATCTTTTTCTTGATCTACCCTTTCCTCTTGATGTTTCAATTTTCAGGTTGTACGCTCTTGCAACTGGTGTATTCTGGTTCATTCTCAACAAGTGGCCAAACGATTTGAGTCTCTGTTTTTCAATGAATCTAACAGCAGGTGTTGTTCCGACTGTTCTTCTAATTTCCTCATTTCTTATATGGTCTCTTTTTGTTTTATTTACTGCTTTCCTCAAGCATCTCATTTCACATGTGGTAATTTTCCTTTCTTGTTCTTTTGTCAGTGCCCATGTTTGCCAGTATACATATAGCAATGTCTGCAAATTGCGTTCTGTGACAGTCTCAGCATATAGGCGTTTGGAACTAAGACAGGTATATACAGTATTATACAAGCAAGGGAAAATGAATAATTAAGAAAATTGAAGAGTTAGCGTCAGATAGTCTCTAGTAGGAAGAGCGCAGTAACAATATGTATTATCAGTTATATGAGGACTATCATCATATCACTCTGGACATGCCAATAGGTGCTTCGATCTCCGCCTCAATAAATCCAGCACCGTCCAGCGACCCAACACGCCAGTTCAGTGTTGATTAATCAATCTTTTAGCATATTTGATATGTCGTTCTTTTCGGGCTGCACCAATATCGACATCTATCTCTCTCAATCTGGTCATAGACTGGGATTCACAGCCCTGAAACTCCTCTGTTCGGAAAGACTTTCTCAACGCGTTAAGAAAGTCATTTCGATCTATGGCAGCTCCCTCTGATATTGTAGCCAAGCCAGCCAATCTATCAGCTCGTTCATTACCCCTAACTCCTGCGTGCCCAGGGACAAAAATGAAGGTAATTTCTCTGATCATTGTCTGTACCAGTACCTCCACCCTGGTGCCTCTCACCATTCCTGATTCGACTTTACGAATCATGCTCATGGAGTCACTGAGTATGAAAACACGAGATGCCAACCATTTCACCGCCTCTGTAAACGCCTGTACCGCCATTGTCAAACTACTTGTGGTTGTTGCGTAGGCCTCACTGGCCTCTCTTATTACTTTACCCCCTTAGAGTATGGATAAGTATTATACGTATGTATGGTTTCAACATTACTCAAATATACAAATGAACATAGCATGTCCAAAGAATATGAACTTGTACATAAATAAACAGGGAAGTATATTGTTGTTTGTTTACTCATGTTGTTTACTCATGTTGTTTACTCATGTTGTTTACTCATGTTGTTTACTCATGTTGTTTACTCATGTTGTTTATTTATGTTGTTTACTCATGTTGTTTACTCATGTTGTTTACTCATGTTGTTTACAGGTAATGTGGATAGAGTTATAAACAGATGTTCGTCTTCCGTGTGTGTTGTCAGGGCTCGCAAGGGGAGCAAAGAATAGTAAGACTACGACCTACAATGCATGTCATGTCGTAAGAGGCGATTGCCCGCCTGCCAAGCGTGTTTGTAGCGCGATTGACGACGGGTGACACGCCCCCTGTGAGCGCGGTTTAATTATGCGGGCTGGGAGAAAAGCCACAGGTTTTCCAGATTTACGATGTTCGTGGTATCGAACCGAAGGGTTACGATGTCCGAAGAGCTGAAAGCTCAAGTGCTTCTGGATCGAAACAATTGAGGCGGCTAAGGTAGGGGCTAGAGAAGCTACCCTAGAAATTAAAACCCGTCGCCAAAGTCGGTTGTGCTGGCCTGCTTGTCGGCGGATAACTGACGCAGCGTACAATCGCTCTTTCACCCGTGTATTACCGGAGCTCACAAGGAGAGCAAAGAATAGTAAGACTGCGACCTACAAGGCATGTCATAAGAGGCGACTGAGGTAGGGGATTAGGAAGTTACCTAGTAAATAAAACGTGTTGCAGAAATCGGAGGATGTGCTGGTCTACTTGTATCGAAAAAGGGGGAAGACTGCAGTAAAACATGGTCGAACTTATCGTCATTGTTTCTTCATTTTGTAAAACTATAGTACTTTGTTTGTACGTGTTTTGCTATTGGCCTACTTGTAGGCGCACAACTGGCATAATGTACAAGCGCTCTTAGGCTCATATCACATACAAATCGCAACGAGTATTGAAAGACGAGTGTGCTACCGATTGGATTAGAGTGAGTGAGACACGGGTTCAATTCTCGGTAAGGCCAATGTGTTTTTTCTGCCGGAAGAAGGGGTGGAAGGGGTGGAAGGGGGATAAAAAAAAGGCCAGACCTGGACGTTGACATTAAATAATATTCACAAAAAAGGATGGAGAGCCGCTGTAGCGTAGTTGTTAGTGAACTCGCTTCGCAAGGCTGGTTATCTGGGTTTAGCTCCCGCAATGCTCGAGGAATTTTTCCCGGACTGCGACGGCTCTCAGGTCGACCCAGCCTCAACTGGGTACCAGACATGCTCTGGGAAAGTAAAGGCGGCCGGCGTGATGCTGACCACATCACCCATCGTGTGCCGACGGTCAATGAAAAATACAGACCTAACACTGTATTGACCTATATACCACGAGGTATGAAAGGGTTCCTATACTTTTACTTTACACCACAAAAAGGATGAGACTGCAGGAAAACTATTTGATTGGAGTACTCCTGTTGTTTGTTTGCTTGATAAAGGCCTTGTTGGTCGAAACGTTGTTGTATTTTGTCAATGTTTTTGTAATTTGTAAAACTACAGTACTTTGTGATTACGTGTTTTGCCATTAAATAATAGAAGAAAACTAGTCACGACAGAGATGAAGTGTCTACGCAGAATGTTGGGAGTATCAAGAAGAAAACTAGTCACGACAGAGATGAAGTGTCTACGCAGAATGTTGGGAGGAGCAATAAGAGATCGGTTGAGAAATGAAGACATCGGAAAAAAATGGATACAACATCAGTACTTCATCAAGAAACAACAAATTACATGGCTAGGTCACATAAGCAGAATACCAACAGATACAAAGAGCAATGTTGCTCCGATATAGTGGATACAAAGTAAAAGACAGACCACTCAAAAGTTGGACCTTATTATCAATATAAAAGAAGATTACAGTAAAACTATGTAGCAATGTTGAAACACGTAACAATAAAGTACTGTAGTTTTACAAAGTACACAAACAAGGACAATACTAAAGGTGAACCTCAGAGATAACAGAGGCAACGAAAGACAATGTTTATGAAGTGTCCACAAGAAACGCCCGTTCTAGAAATCTCTTCTTATCCTAACGCTGTGAGGCAAAATAGGACTGCAGAAAAGAAGGTGTGCATTTGTTACTGTCCTACGTGACAGGAGCGTCTCATATGCTAGAGGAGGAGATAAAGATATATATATATATATATATATAGATAGATAGATAGATAGATAGATAGATAGATAGATAGATAGATAGATAGATAGAGAGAGAGAGAGAGAGAGAGAGAGATAAAGATATATATATATATATATATATATATATATATATAGATAGATAGATAGATAGATAGATAGATAGATAGATAGATAGATAGATAGATAGATAGATAGATAGATAGATAGATAGATAGAGAGAGCGAGAGCTAGAGAGTAGTGAAACTGAGCACCCAGTTGTCATCCCGTAATGATTTTTAACGAAACGAGTGCTCCAGTGCTTTATTTAACCAATACTTATGTATGGCAGCGAATTATGGACAATGAACAAGCAATCCATAAGATCATTGGAAGCCACAGCATCATCAAGAAATAGCTTGTCCTGAGCAGAACTTTGCCACCCCAACAGTCCTTCGAAATTTATCTCTCTCATAGGCCAGATGTCCCGCCTCTGCAGCCGTCATGTTCAAACCATCAGTTAAATCCTGAATCCATCTTCTCCGTGGTCTTCCTCTTCTGCTCTTCGCCGGTATGCCTCCTTCCATGATAGTCTTCTCCATCCCTTCGTGTCTTTTTATATGTCCAAAATACTTCAATTTTCTCTTACTTATTTGTAGCATCAGCCAGTTTTCTTTGATTTTCAGTTCTTTCTGGATAGATCTATTTGTTCTCTTCTCTGTCCATGATATACGGACTCTTCACAGAGATGTGGTTTTACAGAACAATATTGAAAATTCAATGGACAGCGAAGAAAAGAAATGATGATATTTTAAATCAGGCCTACACACAAAGAAACCTTATCAAAGAATAAGAATCCGACAATCAAGGTTCTTCGGGCATATCATGCGAAGAGAAGGTTTAGAACATTTGGTGACTACAGGTAAAATTCAGGGAAGGAGAGATCGTGGAAGACAGAGGGAGAAGATGTTGGATGGTCTGACATCTTGGTTCGACAAAAGATCGACGTCTGAACTAATTACATGCACGAAGGAGAGAGAGGGAGTTGTGGAGAGATATGATCGCCTACGCCGGCAGATATGGCACTTGATTGATTGCTTATTATTATTTTGCTTTTGTTCATCATGTAAGACGCCAGTTCTTCTTCTATTCCTATTCTGGGCAGTTCTCTTCGTGCGTTTCCAACTGAGACTCATTTATCTAATGCAAATGCTATGTTCTTTGAGGTCGTTCTTGTTTATTGTTCTTCTTTGTTCTTCTTCTTCAAACGCTCCATATCGACCCTTTGTTAAGTCAATCTTTGTGATTTGTATGTGATCTGAGCATAAGAGCGATTGTACGTTGTGCCTCCAAATAGGCCAGCACATCCGATTTCTGCAACCCTTTTTAATGATGAAGGTTTAAAACACATTGTGACAACCGATGAAATTAATGGAAGGTGAGTTGTTTTTTCCGATCCAGAAGCACTTGAGTTTTCAGCTCTTCGGCTCGGTGCCATGGACATCGTAACCCTTCGGTTCGGTGCCACGAACACCGTAAATCTGGGGAATCTATAGCGTTTTCTGTCATCCCGCGGAATTGAACCCGCACACACAGAGGGATAGTCATCCGTAGTCCAACGCGCTACGAACACGCTGGGCAGTGAGATAGAGAATAACTAAGGAGAACACCAACAAGTTGCAGACATTCATCAATAGATGCCTGCATAGGATACTCCATCTGCGATGGTATGACAAGACTACAAACAGGGAACTCTGGGATAGAACAGGACAATGACAGGTGAAACAAGAGATAAGGAGCAGAAGGTGGCGATGGATAGAACACACACACAGACAGACACTACCTAACAGCATCATAACACAGGTTCTCCGATGGAACCCCCAGGACAATAGAGGTAGGGAAGACCCAGGAACACCTGGAGGCGGGAGTTGGAGAATGAATGCAAGAAAATGGGGGGAGAGTGGAGATATGTGGAAAGGAAGGCCTTGGATAGGATGACTTAAAGGCCTTGATTGCGGACCTACGCTTCCCTAGGGGCGAAGGGTGAAGAAGAGACAGCGATAGACAGAGAAATGTTGGCAGTCTGGCTTCATGACACGGAAGAGCGTTAACATCTGATATGATAGCAAACATCAGGGACATAGATTTGTGAAGATTCATAATCGCCTACGCCAGCCAGAACAACCTATAATGATGATGTAGCAAAGAGTGGTTTTTTTTTATCCGAGTGTGGAAGCTAACTTTACGCCTAACGAATATGATCAACAAATAAACAAGGAACAGGTATTAAGAGCTTCCGAAAAAACACATAGACAAACACGGGACTCGAACCACTTACTTTTTTCTCCCCGGACAAGGGACTGTCCATTGTGTCCGGTACTCCTTATGTTGAGCCATTCTTTTCTTTATTTTCTTCAATCCTATTTTTATCTCACTTTAAATTACTCCAAATATCACTTTACATGGTAACCACCTAACACAAGTTCCAAAATTCTGCTATCTCGGGTCCATGGTCACTGCCAGCCTTTCTCTTGATGAAGAAATCAACGCTGGTGTAGGGAGTGCGGCTACTACATTCGGCAAACTATCAAAGCAAGCGTGGGACAACACAAAACTGACATTGCAGACGAAGATTCAAATATATCGAACCTGTGTAATTAGTTCTTTACTATATGGCTCAGAAACAAGGACAGCCTACTCAAGACACGAGAGGAGACTTAACATCTTTCACCTTCGATGTTTCCGCAAGGTTATGAACATCAGGTGGTACGACAAGATAACCAACTCTGAAGTACTGCAACGTGCAAAACTGTCTTCCATCGTGCATGCTCAGCAGTAGACAACTAAGATGGTTGGGGCATGTGAGAAGAATGGAAACTTATCGCATACTAAAACAAATGTTGTTCTGTGAACTTTCGGAGGAAGAGGCACCAGGGCAGACCACTGCTCAGATATAAAGATGTCTGCAAAGCTTCAATGAAAAACTTTTCTATAAGTCCCAGCCGCTGGAACTACATCGGCCACACACTTAGAATGGATGAGAGAAGACTCCTTACCAATCCCTCATATGGACACCAGAGGGAAAAAGAAAACGAGGAAGCCCAAAAAGAGACTCTGCGTAGAACCATCATCAGAGAAGGCTCAACGATGGGCCTAGCAAACATTAAAGACCTAAAACAGACAGCAACGAACCGCGAGACATGGAAAGCTATGACCTCTGCCCTATGCGCCGCCCACAGGCCCAAGAGGAAAGACTAACTAACATGGGAAAGACTAGCTGATAACAGAGTTGTGTGGAAAGCCAACTTGCGAAAGGGCGCAGAATCTTTTGAGAAGAGACTTATGTATGAGCTAAACGACAAGAGAGAAAAGCGAAAACTCAGAAATTGTCCCAGTAAAACACTTGCCTATTGACCGTCTGTAAAGACGAAAAAGACCATATATATATATTGTATCTCACAGCTTCAGGATAAAAAGAAATCACTAGAACGGGCTTTTGTGTGCGCTTCATAGTCAGTGTATGGCGTCATAACAGAAACAACAAACTAAAAATGCAGTAAAACTTCCCACAAGTGCAAGTATTCCTTGCCCACACAGTACAAGAACATTTCAAGCCCGCATCGGGCTCACTAGTCATCTAGGTACACACAGACAAACATAACACAAATACAGACCTGAAGCGGACTGTCAGTTTGCGGTCCACAGTGAATTAAACATACATTCGAGCATTGTCTAAGTAAATGGAAGAATAACTTACAAAATCCAACATAAATGCAACAAAGCAAATCAAATGATAGGACAAATAGCGCCAATTTAAAAATTCAAACAAATCACCATGAACACAAAAAGAGCATTGTTCAACACAATCTTTCTCCCACATTATGCTATCAGTGCCAAACCTGGACGCTGACATTAAATGATAGAAGAGAACTAGTCACGACAGAGATGAAGTGTCTACGAAGAATGCTGAGAGTATCAAGAAGAGACCGGTTTAGAAATGAAGACATCAGGAAAAAGTGGGTACAACATCAGTACTGAATTTCATCAAGAAACAACAAATTAAATGGTTCGGCCAAATACGCAGATTACCAACAGACAGCGCGCCTCAAAGAACAATGTTACTCCGATGCAATGAATACAAAGCAAAAGGCCTTCCGCGCGAAAGAGTTAACAAACGCCCGAGTGGTTACCGGGGCCCAAATTTGGGGTGTAAAGAATAGAACTACTGTAACCTGCCACACATGTCGTAAGAGTCGACTAAGGTGGTATGGTTGAACTCGGATGCACATGTCCTAAACGTGTAGAAGTCTATGCGCTTAGGGGACTACCAAACCAATGTACAACGTATACACGTTCTTGGGCAAAGATCAAATATATCACAAAGAGTGATTAAAATTGGAGGTAAAGAACGAACGCAAAGAAAAAGAAGAAGAATTAACAAAGGTGGTGAATACAATTATTTAAGAACCACATACAAAAACCCGTTCTATAAATCTCTTCTTATCCTGACGCTGTGAGGCAACAAAACATGAAAAGAGAAAAGAAGTTAAACGGATGAACAAAGATAGCCAAAGAAGAAGAAGAAAATCTGCACATTTGTTTAATAATCTCAAAACCAAATCTACAACTGTGTTGGTCTATCTACACATCATGACGTAGTTTCCATGTCTTCGCGTCTACAGACGACAAATGGCCGCTCTTTATCAACAACCAGTATATGGCTCATCGTGAAGTGCAGAACACACACTGCAAGGACGTAAGACAAAGATTTGAACACGGCTTTTCTGACTCTGCCAGCAAAAAATGTAAGTTGTACCTTAAGGATTCGTGATGTCGGAAGACAGCGGTGTGGTACCTATACAGCAATCAAGGTATACTATAGTGAATAGACGTCAGGCACCCGGCAGGAAGGGCAAGCCTGGTAATGGCGGCTCTGGAGCAGAACTGCAAAGCTCTAATCCTCAAAGCATGAACCAATGTGAAGATACGAGGCACACATCAGGGGAAGGTAAAATGGTGGGAGAAAAGTTTAACATATCCCACTTATCTCGTTCCAAATCGTTTCGTGAGAATTCCGGGACTGGGGGGTTCTCCACGTTTAAGGGCATCGACATCCCTCCAGTCCCTTTGTTTGAGATCGCTCCAGTGAGTGGAACCGATTTTGATCTTTCTGTTAACCCTGATTTGTCAAGTGTCTGGAACAATTCACAGAACCAAAACTCTTCTTTGTGTGAGGCAATTGCAAAGTTAGGGATTGACGCTATGCCCGATCCTATAGCGTCTAAACGAAATAACTTCTCGACCGTCTTAAGTGAATATGGGTATAACGCTGATTCTGTAAAAGCTGCATCCACCCAAGGTTCTTCAGAAATGGGTGTTGACGTACATGCTCCTAACGCAACGAACCCACGTCAGAAGCAGCGTGCAAGATCCGAACCAGCAGGGCCTCGAAAATCATTTAAAGTGTTAGATGATAGCAATTTTGGGGATACGGTCCTCGAAGAAATAAAACAACAGGGTTTAGTGAATGTCGGTTCTGATAACAAAGTACAGGACGCATTTATACAGCCTATTACCCTGTTTAATGACTCTGATATAAGCAAAGTTTTTGGTAGATCATTAGAAACTGAACATGATTCAACTGTGTTAGGAGAAATTGCAGCAATAGCAGGAAATGCGGCACCAGCTTATGCCGAATCTGTCCATAAGCCGAAGGGGAAAAAATAAGAAATCAAAGACACGCATTTCTGAAGCTCCCACCGACGCTTTGCAAATTTTATCTGCTGCTAATACAGACAACATATTTAGTAAGATTTCAAGTCCCGAAAACCAAGGCGGAGAACCAATTTTTGGAGAGCAACTTCATTGCACGGCGCCCCAGGAAAGCAGTTTCAAATTTGGAGATATTAATTCCGATCAAGCAAAGACAGGAAAGACATCAAGAAAATCACCGGAGCCAGCAAAAAGTTGTGGTTCTTCACCTAAATTTAAGAGCAAAAAAGGCAAAGAAGAAGAAGCGGCAGAAAGAACCTCACCGCCACGTCAAAGAACATCAGGAGGTGGAGAAGGTACCCCAAAATCGCCATGTTCGTTCAAAGTTTCTCCTAGCAGAGGTGCCACTAGTACATCCCCGCTGGACATTAAGAAGAACAGTGCAGAGCTGAAAAAGTCTCCATGCAAAAACAAGGGTGATATCAAAGTCAGTCAACCATGTCAAAAAAGGCGAACCATGGGAACAGCATGCTGCAGGGCAAAGTTCAATGATAACTTTTTCAACTCAATTGCACAAGTAAGAAATTTCATTGTCGATTGTACTGTCGAAGTTTATATTTGAAAGTCGATAAATGATTGTACTGTCGAAGTTTATATTTGAAAGTCGATAAATGATTGAAATGTCGAAGTTTATATTTGAAAGTCGATAAATGATTGAAATGTCGAAGTTTATATTTGAAAGTCGATAAATGATTGAAATGTCGAAGTTTATATTTGAAAGTCGATAAATGATTGAAATGTCGAAGTTTATATTTGAAAGTCGATAAATGATTGAAATGTCGAAGTTTATGCAAGTCTATATTCCTTCTTCTTCTTCACCATTCAACTCCCAACGGAGCACAGGTTTTCAACAAACTTCTTCCAGATCTTCCTCTCTCTTGCCATCCCTTCCAATTCTTTCCATGTTTTATCATTTTAATAACAGTCTCCAGCTCTCTTCTCCAGGTCTGTCTAGGCTTTCCCCTACTCCCTTTCCCTGCGGGTTCCAAAACAGTGCCTGTCTTGCAATGCTTCCAGTCGGTCTTCTCAATGTATGTCCAATCCATCACCAGCGTCTCTTCCTTAGCTCTTTCTCCACCGGTATCTGCTTAGTTCTTTCTCTGAGTTCCTCGTTCGTAATCTTATCATACCATCTTAGTCCTTCTATTCTAGGTAAACATCCATTTATGAAGGTCTGTAGTTTTCGTGAGTCGAAGGTCGTGGGTTCGAGTCCGGACCGCGCCGTTCTGTTCACAAGTGCAGTTTTTCCAGAGAACCCTAGGATTGTTGCTGGAGCTACGGAGTCCGTGCTTTGTGCAATACTGTCGGCATGTGGCGTGCGATTTCTGCTGAGAGGGACCGAGCCATATGGGGTAAAACCCGGTGCAATGAAGTCAATCCTTCGGCTTAAATAACCTTTGAACGAGCTGATAGAGTCGTTGGCATGACTACGATATCAGATGGAGCTGCAATGATCTGAAGTGACATTTGTAACGCATTGAGAGAGTCTTTCCGAACAGAGGAGTTTCAGGATTGTGAGTTCCAGTAGCTGACCAGGGTGAGAGAGATGGTTGTCGGTATTGGCCATAATCACATAGTTTGTCTTGATCAGAACTTTGTTACTACTCTAACGGTCCTTTGGAATTTCGCTTTCTCATAAGCCTCATGTCCCGCCTCTACAGCCGTCATGCTTAAACCATCAGTTACATCACGAATCCATCTTTTATAGTCTTCCTCTTGACAAAGATGTTTTGCGATCCTTCAGTGTCTCTTTCTTTTCTTTCTTTTGTCCTTCTCTGCTTTTTTGCCGCTAGGCGTAGCAGGTTTAACTGATGATCGGTTTCCGAGATAATGCACGTTCGGTCGCTTGATATGGTGTGGTATTGTGGAGTTTTAAGATGTCTGTAACTCCATCAACCCATCTTTTTCTTGGTCTGCCCTTTCCTCTTGATGATTCCATTTTCAGGTTGTACGCTCTTGCAACTGGTGTATTCAGGTTCATTCTGACCAAGTGGTCAAACCATTTGAGTCTCTGTTTTTCAATAAATCTAATAGCAGGTGTTGTTCCGACTGTTCTTCTAATTTCCTCATTTCTTATATGGTCTCTTCTTGTTTTATTTACTGCTTTCCTCAAGCATCTCATTTCGCATGTGGTAATTTTCCTTTCTTGTTCTTTTGTCAGTGTCCATGTTTGGCTCTGGTAGCACAGTGTTGGTATAAAGATTGAATTTATAATCTGTCTTTTAGTCACTACTGGAATAGCTGGGTGTTTCAAAATTGGGGTAAGCTGGTATGTAATGTTGTTGGATTGCTGGATTCTAGTTTCGATCTCTCTGTCCAGTCTACTATCAGATGTGAAGATACTTCCAAGGTATTTGAATTCTCTCAACTGCTTTAGCGTTTGGTCATTTATTTTTATGTTGATATCTTTATGTTCTCTACTTATAGTCATGACTTCTGTCTTTTGAATGTTGATCTTCATGTTGTATTTGTGTCTCTTATATATCCAAAATACTTCAATTTTCTCATTCTTATTTGTAGCATCAGCCAGTTTTCTTTGATTTTGTGTTCTTTCTGTATATTTCTATTTGTTCTCTTCTCTGTCCATGATATATGGGTGACTCTTCTGTAACACTTATATTCAAAAGCACATATGTTTTCCACTGCCTTGTTACATATCCATGCTTCACAGCCATGCGTTGTTAAATGTCCATGCTTCACACCCATACGTTGTTAAATGTCCATGCTTCACACCCATACGTTGTTAAATGTCCATGCTTCACACCCATACGTTGTTAAATGTCCATGCTTCCCACCCATACGTTGTTAAATGTCCATGCTTCACACCCATACGTTGTTAAATGTCCATTCTTCACACCCATACGTTGTTAAATGTCCATGCTTCATATCTATACGTTGGTGAATGTCCATGCTAATGCGAAATGGTTAATTAATCTACATCGAACTGGCGTGTTGGGACGCTGGATGCTGCTGGATGTGTTGGTGGTGAAGGGAAGGGGGAGGGGCATCAGAACACATATGGGCGTGTCCATGTAACCGATAACAGATGGAGTGCCATTTGTTTCCGTCAGGGGCGGAGCCATATGTGGAAACCTGGTACAGTCTTCCTTCTTCTTCAAACAATCCACATCGACCACGTGTCCCAAACAGATCACTCTGTGTGATTTGTATGTGATCTGAGCCCAAGAGCGATTGTACATTGTGCCAGTTAAGCACCTACAAGTAGGCCAGCACACCCGATTTCTGCGATGCTTTTTATTTACTAGGGTAGCTTCCCTAGGTCCTATATCAGTTGCATCTTACGACATGCCTTGTAAGTCGCAGTGGTACTATTCTTTGCTTCCCTTGTGAGCCCGGCACCCCACGGGCGGAACATAAGTGACATGATTATGATTGGTGGTCACCGGGGTCAAAGTTCATTCATTTGTTTTCTCTTCGTCTTTTTCACCACCAATGATATTCGGTCTAGTCACGGCGTCTTGTATTTCGCTTCTGACTGATTTTTGCGTGAAGACCTGCTTTCCTTAATATCAGTATCCCACGCCATACTGTCGTGCCATCTACGACCTCAGAGATAATAAATGTGTTTAAGATTAGACTCTGAATGCTCTGATCTGTCTGTGTTTTGTTGGGGCTCACACGGGGAGTAAAGAATTGAAACATTGTCCCTTACAAGGCATGTCGTAAGAGGCAACTACGGTAGGGGTTCGGCTGTGTGTTTCCTGGGTCCACAAAGGCAGCAAATATTGCAACCTACAAGGCATGTACTAAAAGACGACTGAGGTAGAGATCTAGGGTCACTATCCTAGTAAATAAAAAGCGTCGCAGAAATCGGATCTGCGTGACTATTTGTAGGCGAATAACTGGCACAACGCTCTTAGACTCAGATCACATACAAATCACAAAAAGTAGTTTAAAACGTGGTCGATATGAAGCATTCGAAGCAGAAGAAGAATGATCTGATCAATGTATTTTCTGTTCTCACACAGGCTGTTGGTTGCCAACTCAATTGTATTGCAAACAGGAACCAGCTCTTGCATGGCTTTCCTGGAATGCAAGGGTTGTATACACCAGATATTGGAATGGACACGTAATATCCCTTTGTTGTGTCCATTAATTTTAGATTATAAACTTATTTGTCGTTGTGTCTGTTTGTCTGTCACAAAAATACACACATATTAAAATAACCGTAGAAAACGAAACTTTAAAATCCTGAAATATGAGTATAATTTTCTTGCAGACATTGGGAGGCCAACGCTATCATTTAGAAATGTTTACTTGCTTCCTTTATCGAGTTATTTGTTATTTAAGTAGGTTAAACAAATATAAATCCAGTCCTTCGAAACTAAATGCTACAGAAAGATCCTACGAATACCATGGACAGAAAAAGAAAAAACACTGATGTCCTGAAAGAACTAAATGTTTAACAGTGAGAAATGGCTGATAAACAACATACTATACAGAAAAATGACATACTTTGGTCACATCAAGCGTCACGATGGCCTGGAAAGAACAATACTAGAGGGCAGGGTTCCAGGATGCAGAGGCAGACAAAGAAGAAGATGGTTACAAGATATTAAAGAAACCATGAATATGACCATCGACGAAGTGGGTGAGCTAGCTAGAGACAGGGTGAATTTCAGATGTGCTGCAAAGAGAACAACGTCATATAAAGGATACGCACCTTGATGATGATGAAACAAATGTATAAATTTCGGAAGCACATTCTGTTATCTTTTATACTAGATCAGCGGTTCCCAAACTTTGCATTACCGTTGACCCCCTTTTAAATACATTTTGCTGCCGCGGACACCCAAAGGTTTCAATATAGGAAAATGGACTACAATGTGTTCCAATAATGAACAATGTCTGCAATTTAATATTTTAAATCAAAGTAAAGAATCAAAATAACAGGCCTACTTACCTCCAAATTTGAATGAATCCTTCACCTGCAGCTCGCAAAACTAATTATTTTTCATAATATGTTTATTTATATGTTGAAATGTCAAAAATCTTCAAGCGCTTGATTACTCCTTGGAGTGACAATACATTTGTACGTCGAGATTGGTACAACGAGAAAAGAACTACATACCTAATATATATATATTTCTCTCGTTCCGTTATACGTTACATAGGGTCTGCAAGTAATTTCTCCTTACCGCTCTGTCCTAGTTAGTTAGTTTGTTCCTTTAGTTAGTTAGTTAGTTTTGTCTCAAAGGTGGCACATAGGGCAGAGGTTTTAGATCTTCATGTGATGCGGTTTTTTGCTAACAGTTGAAGATCTTGTATGGTTTTACATCCCAATAGTTTACTTTCTTGTTGGATGGTTCTTCGAAGAGTGGTCTTTGGTCTTCCACGTTTTCTTTTCCCAACTGGTGACCACATAAGGACTTGTCGATTTAGTCTCTTTTCGTCTGATCTAAGCACATGACCTAAATATTTCCACCGTCGTTTCTTATAATATTTGATATGGGTTGTTGGTGTGTTCTATCTCTCACTGTGTTGTTCGAAACGAAATCACTCCATTTTACTTTTAATAATTTTCGGAGACATTTATTCTCAAAGCTGTCCAGTTTCGTATCAATTTTCTTTGTTGATTTACAACTTTCACAACCGTAGGTCAGTACAAGAATCACACATGACCTAAATAATTTAACTTTTGTGCATATACTAAGGTCTTGAGATTGCCAGATATTCGTTAATTTAGTGAAGTCACTAGCTGCTATAGCAATACAAGAGTTTATTTCTTTCATCGTGTCTCCATTGTTTGACACTTTACTACCCAAATATGTAAAATGTTCAACTTTCTCCAGTATTTGGCCATTTATTACGATGTTGTCGATCGAGTTTGTGAGGTCCATAATTTTGGTCTTGGCAGAATTAATCTGGAGACCTAATCTGGAGACCAACCTGTTCTGCAAGTGTGCAAAGATTGCTCGTTAGTTTGTGGGTTGCTTGTGTGGTTGAATTCAATATGGCCACGTCATCGGCAAAGTCAAGATCAAATAGTCTGCTGTTATTAAGCCATTTGATGCCTAGTTGATCATCTTGGGTGCGCATGATCCAGTCTATAGCTATCCCAAAAAGCATAGTTGACATAACGCAGCCCTGCTTCACACCCGAATTGACTGTGAACCAGTCTGAGTTTCCTGCATCTGTTCTTACACAGCAGGATGCTTCAGAATAGAAGGCTTTTATAATGTTGATGTATTTTTCCTGGAAGCCGTAGGTCTTAAGAATCTCCCAGAGTAGAACGATGAAGACTATCAAATGCTTTCTGAAAGTCTATAAAATTTATCACTAGTGGTGACTGGAATTCATTTGATTCTTCTATAATGGATCTCAGCGTGAAGATATGATCGGTACAAGAACGATGTGGACGAAAGCCAGCTTGTTCTTCTCTTAGCCTTGCGTCGACGGCTTTTTCAGCCTCTCCATCAAAATACTGCAGAATAGCTTGCCAGGTGTTGATAGCAGAGTTATTCCGCGCCAGTTGTTGCAATTTGACAAATCGCCTTTTTGGGAGCTTGAATATCACTCCGTCTTTCCAATCTTTTGTAGGGGTCTCATTCTGCCAAACATCGTTCATTAAGGTACGTAGGAATCCCATTGATTCCTCGTCAGTTGCTTTAGCATCTCTCCTGAAATATCGTCGCTACCGCTGGCTTTGTTGTTTTTCAGTTTCCTGATGGCTTGTTTAATTTCTTCCATTGAGAAGTCGTCAATGGTTGCATTTAATGATGGCATTTGTATTTCTGTTTCAAAAACTGGTGTTATCGCTGGGTTGGGTTTATTTAATACCTCTTTAAAATGTTCAGCCCATCTTTTCGATTGTGCTTGTTGTGATGGTATGGTTTCTCTTTCACATGACAGCTTGCCGTCGGCGGATGATTCGTTAGCTGTTTCATAATATGAGTGTTTTACTGTTCCCTGTTTTGGATGCTGTTTCTGCCTCTTGAGATAACTTCTGGATGTAATCACGTTTATCTTTGCGAGCATTTGCTTTAATATCTTTGTCCAGTTGTCTATATTCAAGGACTGTTGATTCGTTTTGAGTCGATAGTATTCTTAGTTTAACTTCTTTTCTTTCTTGGATTTTTGCCATGTTTCTTCACTTAACCAATTCTTTCTTTGCTTTTTTATATATCCCTCTGTTTCTGCTGCTGCAGATTTAATAGTTATCTTAAAGAAGTTCCAATGAAGATCTGTCCTAGGCAACTGGCTTAATCTCTTCCATGGAATTGAGTCTAATATTTCTCGTCTCTATTGTTCGTCCTTCCTGGATCACTGCTGTGTCAGCCAGCCCATCTTCTCGCTCATAGTATTATTATATTCCTCTTGTACGTAACTTAGGAAATGCAATAAATATTTCATACCGCTCTATCCTTGACAACTCACTTAATATCTTCTATGAAATTGAGTGATATTTCTTGCCTCTCTCAGCAAAGTTCGTTTCAAGGTTTCTTTAGAACATCCTCTCTTTCTTGAACTCTTTGCCTCCCACTTCATTGCCTTCCTTGGTATTCTTTGGTTATTCTTTCTCAAGGTGTGCCCAACATATCTCCATCTTCTCTTTCTTATAACAGTTGTTACTCGTGGTTGATCAGACATGTCTCTGATTTCATCACTTCTCCTCAATTCGTTCCATTTTATATTCACTATTTTTCGCAGACATATATTTTCAAATGCATTCAACTTGCTTTCTATATCTTTAGTCATTTTCCAACTCTCGCTAGCATATGTTAGGATTGATACAACATTTGAATTGAGAATTTCTTAATTTAGTCCTCAACATTTGCTTGTTGTTGTATGTTGTACTTACCAACGGTTGCTTGTTGTATGTTGTACTTACCAACGGTTGCTTGTTGTATGTTGTAGTTAGCAATGGTTGCTTGTTGTATGTTGTACTTACCAACTGTTGCTTGTTGTATGTTGTCATTACCAACGGTTGCTTGTTGTTGTCTGTTGTACTTACCAACAGTTGCTTGTTGTCTGTTGTACTTACCAACGGTTGCTTGTTGCTGACGAAGTTTATTATATCTCCAGATTGTTTTACCAAGCTGAGTATTCAAATGAAATATGTGAAGATGTCGAAGAGCCGGTGAAGTCTAAAAAGGGGAAACGTTCGAGCCCCAGTCGGCATGGAACGCCAGCTTTCTATAGCAACCGAAGACATTCTGTAGAATCCACAAGAACTAGAGACACACGTAGATCAGATTCAAAGAGAGCTGATTCTGGGCAGACGTCTTATAGCAGACGATTCCTGTCAGTGTCTAACAGGCAATCGCCGTATGAAAACAGACAGACAGTGTCTAGAGGAGACAGAGAAAAAATATTGGAGCTCCGTCGATCCTCACGCGAAGCTGATAGTGATGCTCAAGTCAGCCAATCAACAATCACATCCGGTGAGGACAGAATTATTGAGAGCAGTCAATCAACTACACCACCTGAAGGACATTCAATGTCTCAAAGCAGACAATCCACACAGAGGCCGGGGAAACTGAGCGAAGGTGTGAAATCGCCCACGGTGTCTGACAAGGAATATCGTGAAAGAAGCACCAAGAGTTCAGCACACGATCCTGACGCAGAACATGGACACAGTCAACAATTTCTAAGTTCTGATGAATATGTTCCAACTGATAGTAGAACAACCGTGAGATCACCTGAATCCAAAATTAAATCGGACAGTAAAATATCTAGGAAATCATCAGAAAGGGAGTTTGCGTCCAGATTAGATTTGTCCCAAGCACAAAGCAGACATTCCTTGCTACAGTCAGAGAAACGATCTTTGAACGGGAGCCGAGAATCTGTCGGTCAGTTTGTTGATCACAGCAATCGATCTTTGGTAGGGCCTGAAAGAAGAAGGCAGACTAACGTTGGGGAACACGGCGCATCGTCTGATGGAAAAACTGATAGTCAAAGAAATGTTAGTGATGGTGATTATGTTGGAGTACCGGACCACGTTTCTGATAGGCGAAGACAAACTAGTGGTGGCGAAAATGATCCAATGTCGGACCACATATCTGATAGGCGAGGAAAGTCTAGTGATGGCGATCATGATGCGATGTCGGATCGGTCATCTGATAGGCGAAGAAAGAGTAAGGATGGCGAATGGGATGCAACACCGGATCTCAGTTCGGAAAGGCGAAGAAAGGCTAGCGACGGAACATATAATGGACTGCATGATAACTCTTCGGATAGGCGAAGATCGACTAGGCCCACCGAATATAATGCTACGCTAGACCGCACTAATCATGGGCGAAGAAAGACTGGGGATGACGAATATGAAGGAACGTTGGATCTCAGTTCTGAAAGGCGAAGAAAGGCTAGCAATGGGACATATCATGGAATGCAGGATCACTCTTCTGATAGGCGAAGATCGTCTAGGGATGGCGAATATGATGTAGTGACTGGCATAAGAACTTCGAATATGTCCTACGACGCACAAAATGGAGGCCGGCAAAGAGACAGCATTTCTCATTCTGACAAACCTTTTAATTTTGACGGAAAACAGTCTATGTCCAGTCAACGAAGAGAAAGTATCGAAGAAGGAAGAAGATCAGGCAAAACAATATCGAGAGATGGGTCACTAGACTCGGTTTCTGGTCGCACAGGACGGCAAAGAGACAGCATCTCACGCGCTGAAACACCGTTTGATTATGATGGGAAACAGTCCTCGGGCAGTCAAAGAAGAGCGACTTTTGAAGGAAGCATTCGATCAGGCATAGCAAAATTAAGAGATGGGTCCTTAGAGTCTCCATCGGGTCGTCAAAGTAGACAAAGAGACAGTATTTTACAGTCTGATATACAGTTTGAGGGAAAGCCATCGTTGTTCAGCCAGAGAAGGGATACTATTGAGGGCAGCAGACGACCTAGTAACACCAAATCGAGAGATGTGTCGCGGGAATCAATACCATGTAATTCTGCGTCTTTCAGAAAAGAATGCAGAGGCACTGATCTATCAGGAAGAAGTATGAGCAGCAGGGAAGACTCAAGGATAGTGGCTAGTCAAGATGGAGACATTCCTTACACCGAAGGAAACAAGGATGTATGTTCAGTTGGGGATAGTGTCAAAGATGTGTCAATCACTTTAAAATGTGATCCAGGGGCGAAAACGAAAAGCCCTTCTAGTAATTGTATACAGTTGTGTGCGTCAATGCAGTCTCCTGGTAACATTGTTGTACTAAACGTTTTAGACTGCGGGCACGCATGTTGCGCCCCTGAACAGATCGGGTCTACGGATAACGAATCGCAAATAACTAAGAAAGATGAAATAGCAAGCATTGCTAAGTGTGCTTCCAGTTTACGACAGACGGAAGATTTCGACAGAATTCAGTCGAAACAACGAGGAAGAGATTGTCATCTTTCTAACACAATGGAAAGGTGCTCAACTCCTTGCGATTTTCTTTCGAGAGGATACCGCTCCGACATCTGTAAGTCTCCATTGAGTGTGAGACAACCCTGTCACCAGTCTGCCTGTGATCTTTCCCCAACTTATCCCCGGCTCTACCAATGTAACGGAACCGCGAAGGATCTGTCTCTAGGTGGTCGCTACTCATACCGTCGCTCAAACACTGGTTTAGTAGCCAGAGCGTTTGATATTAATAAATTTAATATGGACAATCGCAAGAGTAGTCACTTTTCTTCACGTTACAAGAGAGATGATTACGGAACATATAATTCCTTTGATGATGAAGAATTCAATCAGTCCAAATCGTTTGAGCCGCGAGACTCTCGAAGATCGATTACCCACATTGACGACTCACTGAACGTACGCACACCCGAGCGAACTGACGATACAAGCGACTATGATACACAGAATGACACACCAGGTCACCAACTTTCATACGGGGCTCAAGACGTTGAATCTAGAAATACAAATGTTTCAGTGGACTCTAGCTTACAGCATAAAAGGCCCAGAAAGGACGGGTCATCGCTGTCCACTTTAAGCGGACACGAGCAGAGCGGAGGATGGTATAGCAGAAAAGTTGAAGACCGTGCTACTAGTGTGTCGTCTTCTAAACGATCTTCATCCGAAAACTCTGAGTGCTCCAGTACAAAGATAGAGGTCAACAGCTGTATCGATGACGTGGCTATGAGAACTGGACAAAGATCTCGAAAATTCAAAGAAAAATCTTATTGTGATGAGACAAGAACAACGCAGAGTGGGATGGAATCACCACTAGCATCCACAAAACGACAAAGTTCTGGATTTCGAGGTCGTTCTGATTCAAGACAATCTTTAAAAGGACTTAACGATGAGGAATCCGTTAGTAGAAAAAGCAAAGAAGGTTCCAAACTTTCGTCTCACTTAAAAGAACAACCATTCACAGAGTCGCTTTACGACCCGAGCTTCGAGGTACAGTCCGGAAGCATTGGAGGGACTGGTTCAGATAGCAAACACCGTGCGCGTCATCGGTATTGTCAGAAACAGCGGGACTGCTCATGTGATGATGACAACGAGGGATACATTAGCCGGGAAGATGTATCAACAAGTATTTCAAGACAAATACCAACAGAAATGTTGGATGACAACGTGCAGAAGCTATCCAATACCAGTATGGGATCTCATAGCAGACGTAGCAGAGAAATTAGAATGTCAAACCAACACGACGAGGAATGCGGCGAAACACCCTCAATAAAGTCAATAAAGGGCAAAAACCACCTCAGCAGGGTGTACAATGAAATGAATGATACCCAAAGCCACTCTGAAAGATTGTCTTACAGATCCGCATCCTTCAAATGCGAAGCAGGGAAAAATATAAAATCCAGAGATACATCTGCAAGCTGGAACGACAAACCTCAAATCCATTTAATGCCGTATCCTTCTGTGGATGTTGAGTTTAAAGGTTTGGATGAAATATGTGCAAACGCAGCATCAAGATCGTCGCATAGTGTAGTTTCAAAAGATAGTGCTGCTAACGGAAGAGGGCATCTTCTGCGAGAAGCCCAACATGCAACACGCCGGATAAGAAAGGAAGACTGCAGAACAGCAGGACAAATGAGGAGAAAGTTGTACCCGAATCCAGCAACTCAACTGAGTCATTCCACCAGTGCTGCTAATTCAACAAGTGATGTGTCCCATGATGAAGAGAATAGTGAGAACACGTTGCCAGCGTCACCGGGAGAGTTAGAAAGTGAGTACATGGATGACGATGAAAGTGAAGGTAGGACAAAGTCTGGTAAAATCTTTTCCCATCAAAAATCATGCGTGGAAACTGATTTGAGAAAACTTCAAAGAAGAATACCGTCACGCCGCTCTGAATCCCAAGATGAAAGTCACAACTCATCCAGCTGTAGAAGCACACCCAAAGGAATCCAAGACGAGCATCCAAAGGCTCAACCCGCTTAAAAGATAGTGGAAAAACAAATCGCAACTTAGAAAATTTAAATCCAAATTCGGAATCTCTACTTGCACAAAATACAGCGAATGAAGAGAGACCTGATCCACGTTGCGAGAACTTCACTTCAAATAGGTTCAATATGACTAGCAGTAAAGCAAGAAATAAACGAAGGGAACCTTGTGAAAAAAGAAACATATGCCACGATCAAAATAAAAATATCGTGTCGTCTGAACTTGGAAACAATCGTCAAATTGACAAGCATCCTTCTCAGGTGCAGCCAATAGCAACACGTACACGCTCGCCAAGATTCCATCACGTGAAATCACCAGTTGTGAATATGGGAGATGAAGATTACCACGAAGATGACCAGAGGTTAATTGGTAATACTAGGTCTAGATCGAACTCTGCCAGTCACGGACACAGGTCAAGAGTTTATAGAGAAGGAACAATCGATACTTTTCAACAAATTATCACACCTGAGCAACCTCTTCAGATTCACGAGAGTCGGTACATGCATTCAATCAAAGATGGTGTCCCGTTTTACTGTAAATCACTGGAAGCAACATTTAAGAAGCCAACACAGACTAGAAATCCAGCATCACAGGTTGCATCGCCGGTGTTTAAAGACAGTGAGAGGGTACATGTTTCCGTAGATGACCGCTGCATCCAAGAAAGGACTCAGCCCTCGATCAAAGAGAGCACTGAGATTATCAAAGAGTCACCCACGAGGAGCACAAGAGCAGCATTCTTTGGAAGATATCCTTTCATGCGTTTACGAAACATGCTTCTGCAGAGTGGTGACGAAAATTTAAGAATCCCTTCATCAGGGCGCAAATCCCGAACACGGTCTGCAAGTGGTATGTTGCGGCCTCCTCTGAATAACACTCACAGGGCAAAGATGGATTTTACAGAAAGGACTTTTGCTTCTTCGTCACCAGAATTCCAAGAAACCCATTTCGGATTCCGAGAAAGACATTTAAAATCGAGACCACTTAGTGATCATAGTTTCGACGACACCGACTACAGTGACGGTGTTGTATCATGGTCAGGGAATAAGAATTTCTCTTCCAGTGCAGAAATAGATCGAAATTCTTCATCTGGCAATGGAGACAGTTGGTATCCGGAATATGCTTACCGTTGCGGCGTCATCGACACGTTGAGGCTACTTGACAATGACCTGCCAATGTCAACACCCAGTGCGGATGTTGTGTGTCCTAGCCAAAATAATGAGTCATCCAGCGAGTCCTGTAGTATTCGACACCAGGAAATAGAAGATCATTTATCATACATAGTGAAATCGATACCGCCCGTGGGCAAACAAGGCGACGAGGCATTTGAACTCATCCGTGAGAACAGTTTAAAGGCATTATTTTACGCTGAAAAACTGTCCCTTGATTGGCCTTTCCTAAAGCTGTATGATAGCCAGGCAGGGAGTCTTGAAACCTGGTCTCGAGACGTCATGGATTATTCCAGTACTTCCAATGTGAGCTCGTTGCTGGATGTGTGCCGCATGGATGCAAAAACGAGCGTTCAAGACTTAAAATCATTGAATCCCAACCGAGGGTGTAGCAAGGGACAAAATAACATTGAAAAGGTGAAATATTCGGTAGCGTATGAGACACCAGTTGTATCTAAACCTAATTTTTCGGATGGAGATAGAAGAAGACACATGTTGTCTTCCGTAAGTACAGATGACGCACTTAGCGAAGACAATGCAAGCACCAACACTGAACAGCTTCAATCGGACAAAAGTGAAAGTGCAGTAGAAAATATTGCCACTAAGTCCGAACAAAGTCAAGCTGCAACAGAACGGAGTGATGCAACACAAAACGAAAGTGGCGCAGAAAGCTGTTCAGAAGCGGAAGAACAATATGAACCAGAGTCCAGTCCGGAGGTCACAGGAAGCGAAGAAAACACAACTAGCGAAGTTGCAGTACAAACAGTCGATAAAATTCGTTCACGAAGCTGTACACAGCAAGAAAATACAACTGTTGCCCCTAACAACCGCCGGAAGTCATTCGTAGAGGGTCGAGGTCAAGAAGGTAATTTAAGTTTAAACAAAGTTGACGCTTGCACGATGACCTTGCATAGAGCGACACTGAGCCTTGTTGAAGAAAACAGACTCCGGGATGCCGTCTCCAGAAAACTGGGCTTTTCTCAGAACTTTACGCTGGTGCCTGTGGCTTTCAGTAAATCTGTTTCTTCCACAGACACGCACAGCGGACTGACCAACACAGCAGAGTGTAATGCTAAGGTGTCACAACACGGTGTCCAGAAAAGCGGCTCTGCTAATCCTCACAATGAAGTACTAACCAATAAAGCTGATATTTTTGATGATATTTGTAAAAAACGGCTTGAATCTAAAGAGAAAATGATGACTTTTTACGTCATTGCTTTGGAAAAACCAGCGGAGGAGCATGAGGGTATTGGTAAGGCACAGAATAGTGCCGAGCTTAAAGGTCATGAACCATCTGCGTGTACGTGCTCTTCTGACACAGACGGTAAAAGTAAAAAGTACTTTATTTATACTCGCGACGAGTTGATAAAGGCGGTCGCAAAATTAGACAACCACGGAGGAAGTGGTAGTACTCTGCCTACGTCGCAGCGGCAACAGAATCAACCACAACGAGAAAGAAGCTGTGTATCGGAAAGTGTTGCGCATAATAGCGCTGCCGACAAGGTAAATAAACAAACAAAACAGACAACAAACAGTGGAAGAAATAGCAGACAACGTCAGATATCAGACTTAAAGTCTGGCTCGGCAGTTGAGCAAATATCTTCAGGAAAAGACCGCGCAGCATCGGTATATTTACATGAAGACACGCCAGCAAAAATCCTGGTTGAAAAAGAGCACCAAAAAGGCACGGATTCTTCAACCTTACTTTGTCAAAGAACACGTTCAACTAAGGTACATGAAGCAAACTCGAACACACAGCACCGCTCAGGAGAAATTGATATACGCAGTGAAACGATGACTGCAAAGTTAGCTAATCATTGCAAAGAATCTTTTAGTCGTCCCGTGTCAGCTAATGAGTCAAAAACTAAACAACACATTTCAGATACGGTTAGAAGCTTTGTCAACAACCACTCATCAAGTTCTGAAGAAACAACATGCTTTTGTAGCCAACATCTTTTGTCAAACCAAGCAAAGACATCATCATGCGAAAGAGAAACTGGCCGGAAGAAACTGCAGTTGGACGCTGGAAAAGATGCTCTAGAACGGGGCTCCAAATATTCTTGTCTTCGTCAAACACATTCTGAACACTTGTCAACAAACGAATGGTCCCGCGTTGGAAAATCAGAAGATGAACCCAAAAAATTATCCGTTTCTTTGAACGAGAAATTGGGGCATAAACTTAATCGAACGACAAGCTACGCCGCTACCGATGGAAAAGAGTTTGCAACAATCAATAACTTATCTAAATTGAACAACAATAAGAACACGCTGAAGACTGCACAAATGAATAGTTCCTCATCTTCGGAAGTCGTATCTAATCACAGCAAAGCTCGATACAGATCGAAGAGTTCTAGCGACATTGATTGGGAATTGAAAATCCCAGGAAGCGGCAATATCCAAATTAAACAAGGAAAGGGAAATAATTCAAGCGAGTTTACAAATCTTAGCTTGCTTGAGAGTTTAGTCGATGGAAAACTAAAAGTTTGTTTAAATAAAGCACTGGATAAGTGGAAGTCGCCTAAACGCAAGATCTGTTTCCGATTAAGTGGAGAAAACGCAATCAATGAGAATAAAACAAAGGACGAGAGATATCGATATGTTCCGTCTTGTGTGAAGAGGTATTGCAATTCATCGCTATCGTCTGATGAATATCAATACAGTTCCAGTCAGTCAGCTTCCTCTGCTACTGATACCATGACTGATAAGTCACTGACTGAGGAAAGCGCAGTCATAATGTCGCTACCAATCAACGCCAACAGTATAAACAGAAGAAAAATGTCGGTTGAATTAACTCAACTTCAAAATGACAAATTATTAGATTGGATTAATAATTCTGTACCAGAACCGCTGAAATCAAAATCGAAACAAGGTCGACAACCCGAGAAGTATGTATTGTCCATCAAACGAAAAAGTTTATTGTCCGAAATTCGAGGACGACGTGGGAAAAGAAGTAGATCTCGCAAGGGCACGCAATCGTCGGACAGTGGTAATATAACGAATAGTGCTAACGATTGCTACGACCAGGAATCCAGAAATTGCTGCAGTCTCATTACACCTAGACCTGGAAGTGACTGGACGCTTACTGATTACAAAAGAAGACCTAATAAGTTTGGATCACTAGAGCATGACTTTAATCGGTCACCTGTTAAACAAATGTTGACAGCGTCTTCTCTATCCCGACCAAGATGCGGGTTTCGAAAACCAAATACAAGAACAGACACCAGGCGAGTCAAACCTCGGAAAACGATGTCCGTTCCAAGACGAAGACGCAGTAAGAAAAGGACAACCTCTATGTCGCGTCGGAGTCGAACTAAACGTAGGTCACGCCAGAAAGTCAGTTCGCCAATTAAATCTCCAATAATGGTACCGGAAAGCAAGAGAAAAGAAGCCAGCTTCAGAAACCCGTTGGAAGTCAACAGCGTAGCAAAAACAAACGTAAAATCATTTAGTACTAGCGGGATTTCCCGAATAGCTAGAGCGTTAAACGGTTTCTCTAAGACTGGGAGCGATGATATTGTTTTGAACGAAGATGTTCAATTTGAAAGGCATCACGGGAAACATTTTCGGCCGGAAACAGTCGAAGATAAACGACAAGAATGTTTAAAAAATCTTGCACAATGTAAAGAGAAAAGTCGTGTGTGTGACGCGGACGACGATGATAGCTTGGCTGACTGTGAAGCTTTGGATTCATATCTGTTAACTCCCATTAAGGAGGAGACTCATTCCCAAGCAACAACCTGCTCGGATGTCTCAAAGTCCGACTTTGAATCATTCGTTGATAAATGTCGAATGAAGTTAATTGGAATCACTGAAGATTTTCCTAGTTGCCAAAATGAGAGTCGTATTGCCACTCAACATATCTCAGCTACCAACAGTTGCCCAAGCTCATCGTTTCAGAGAAGTACAGCCAGTTCTGGGAACCACTGTTCACGGAATGACTCCGACACGAGCGATAATCAAAAGAACTCTTTCGTGAGAAGACGCGAGGGATGTTGTGATCTCCTTAGGGATGACCTAACAGACGATGTCAGGCGAGCCAATGCTCACTGCCGTGAGTACTTCTTCTCTTACCTGCAGTATATAAACCCATTCAAGTCTGCTTTTCTTCGGAGTGAGATGCATGGAATGATGAACGGTTCAACCCGTCGCAATGATGAACAACTCTGTAAAAATGAAGATGAACTTCTAAAACTCTATGCGAATGGGAGTAACAAAAGTAACTTCTTTAGTACAAGAACTAAACCGCTTCCAACATGGCCGATGAATAGACGGGATATGAACAGAAGTTGGAGACAGACTGACAGTGATCGACAGTTGTTGTCAGAACAGGTACCAGGGTTTACCAGATCTGTGCCAGATGTCAAGTGCACTCTAACGCAGAACACCAGTTCACCATTTCGGTGCAATTATATGTCCACATACTTATCAAAATGGTCCCCACAGATCAACGCCTATGTTGACAACACCACACACAATCAGGTCAAAACATACAGGGAAGAGTCTAGAAATACCAAAGGCGTAGCAAACAGGTGGTATTCTGCAGACTACGTTGATTTTGGAACAAGCTATCATGATTTGATTAGGAGAAATTGGAACGAAAGTGCAAATAACGGAAGCGATGAGTCTTCGTCAGGTGATTCCAGCGGAAATGATGAACTAGAGATGCGAGATAGTGATCTGAGAGGAGATTACGTTCGGGCCGGTCAACTTAAAAGTAAAATTCAGGCTGGAGATGCTCCCACTTCATCAAATGAGCGCCCAGAGAACATTAAACCTTCCAGAGAACCTCGTATTGGTCACATGCCACAGGAACAGTATTTCAAAGAATCCCAACATGTGCCGTTGGATGACCCTCACTATATGTGTCACGAGCACGCGTGTATGTCTTACGATTACGTCCATCAGAATTACCAGGTCGCAAGAGTGTCCAACTTTGCTGCTAGGAACATCAACGGAAGTGGAAATATGTTCGGACGTGGCATGCATCCAGGGGATGAGCGGATGTCTGTCATGCAGGAACACGAGCGAGACAGCGATGATGAGTTTACATCCGCGACAGAGGATTTCCCACACTATTCATCGGGATGTAAAAAACGGCCAAAGCATTGTAGAAAAAGCAGCCAAGAAATTGATGACACATGCAACCATCCAGACTCAATGAGCTACTACATGGGAGACGGTCCATCAGGGCAGTTTGACAATTTTGAGGGAATTCCTAAAGAGGATCTTCTAATCAACTTATCTCCTGTGGACGATGATGGTCATTTGATGTACTGCCCACAGCGTCAAAAAAACATTGTTGACCAAAGATCGTCTTCAGAGGCAGCTGGACAATCATCTGCTAGTTTGAACAAAGCTGGCAGAAATGAATGTGAACTTCACGGCCCTATAGGAGTAGCTCATCAAATGGAGAAGAACCATGTTCTCGCTGGGCGGTCTTGTTTCGGACAAGGAGATATTGTGAACAAACGGACTTATACTCAATGGTACGTAGACGAGGCTGATAAAGGTCAGCTGGCACAGAGAAGACTAACGGCAAGTGTGGCACCTGGAGAAAAGTGCTCTCACAGAGAGATTTGGATCACACCTTCAGAGAACTGCGACAGCTCAGTCGATGAAGCTGAAGAAGGGGACGATGATGATGATAACGACTGCGAGGATGAAGATGAAGAGGAAAATGATGAAGAAGAAGAGGACGGAGAAGAAGTCGATGATGACGACGAGGAGGAAGAAGATGATGATGATAATGAGGATGATGATGAAGATGAAGATGTTAACCGTGCAAAACTGGTTATGAACTCGAATGAAGACCATCATGGGGTTCAACTTCAGCCCAAACCATGTTGTTTGGATCATCTTAAGGAGACGAACGCTCAAAACAATTACCAACACCAAAACTGTCAAGATATGAACGAATCGAAGATGATGGGAAAGAGGGCCATTGATGTTGATTCTCTAAGCAAGAGACCATCACGAGCGCGAACCATTATGCAAAGTAAACGCTACACAGCTGGTAATAAACAGGGACACCAACAGAGCACAGGAGATCACCTAACCAAACATAAACAGCCTGTAGCTCACGACAAGAACGCGCAGATCAAAACAGCAGGCGCTCATCAGCACAAGTTCTCTCTGGAGCAAATCAAAGTGCCAGCGATTGAGAAGGAACGAGTTAGATTCGCTTGCGATGAAAATGGCGACTGGGCGGAGATTGGGCGAGGGAGCTATGGCTGTGTTTACTTAGGGCTTCTGGATGGGATAGTAGAGGTTGCAATCAAAGACTTTTATGAATCGAGTTCATGGGATTTAGTCATCCACGAAGCTCGAATGTTGATGTTCTTACAAGACACCGGAATCACGCCCAAATTTTACGGTTTAAGACGGCGATTTGATATCAGTAAACAACCAAGCGAGTACTGCATCATAATGGAATATTTCGGCGATGGTCGAACCTTGTTTAATGTTATGTCAGACAAAATGGTGTTGGGAGGGGATGAGTGGATGGACATTGTTGGGCAGTTGGTGGCTGGACTCCGTCTGATTCATCGAAAGAATGTTCTCATCAATGACCTCAAAGCTGACAATATTCTTATTGATCTTACTGGAGGTAGGTGTTTGTATGTAGAGTTTGTATGTAGAGTTTGTATGTAGAGTTTGTATGTAGAGTTTATATGTAGAGTGTGTATGTAGAGTTTGTATATAGAGTTTGTATGTAGAGTTTGTATGTAGAGTTTGTATGTAGAGTTTGTATGTAGAGTTTGTTTGTAGAGTTTGTTTGTAGAGTTTGTATGTAGAGTTTGTATGTAGAGTTTGTATGTAGAGTTTGTTTGTAGAGTTTGTATGTAGAGTTTGTATGTAGAGTTTGTATGTAGAGGTTGTAGGTAGAGTTTGTGGGAGGTGTTTGTAGGTAGAGTTTGTGGGAGATGTTTGTAGGTAGAGTTTGTGGGAAGTGTGGGAGATGTTTGTATGTAGAGTTTGTGGGAAGTGTGGGAGATGTTTGTAGGTAGAGTTTGTGGGAAGTGTGGGAGATGTTTGTATGTAGAGTTTGTGGGAAGTGTGGGAGATGTTTGTATGTAGAGTTTGTGGGAGGTGTGGGAGGTGTTTGTATGTAGAGTGTGTGGGAGGTGTGGGAGATGTTTGTAGGTAGAGTTTGTGGGAAGTGTGGGAGATGTTTGTATGTAGAGTTTGTGGGAGATGTTTGTATGTAGAGTTTGTAGGTAGAGTTTGTGGGAGGTGTGGGAGATGGTTGTGTATAGAGTATGTCGGATGGTGTGTAGAGAGGAGAATATAAATGTTTGTAGTTTGTTTTGTAGACTTTGTGGGATGGTGGATGTCGATGTTTGTATAAAGAGTTTGTGGGATGATGTGTAAGAGGAAGTTTAGATGTTTGAACCGATGAGTTTCTCGGACAGAATGCATTGAGTCAGTTATAGTTAGTATTAATATGATATTCTTCTTGCACAGTTAAACGTTACATAGGGCCTGAAAAATGTTTCCATACCGCTCTGTCCTGGGCAGCTCGCTCAATCTCCTCTATAGAATTTAATCCAATATGTCTCTCTCAATAAAGTTCGTTTTAGGGTTTTCCTATGGCGTTATTTCTTTCTTGAACTCTTTCATTGAGGACACGTCATGAAATCAGAGAAATATCTGATCAACCACTAGTAACAACTGTTATAAGAAGGAGAAGATGGAGATATGTTGAGGATACTCTGAGAAGAAATGTCTGGTCAACCACTAGTAACAACTGTTATAAGAAAGAGAAGATGGAGATATGTTGGACACGCCTTGAGAAGAAATGTCTGGTCAACCACTAGTAACAACTGTTATAAGAAGGAGAAGATGGAGATATGTTGGGAATAAATGATAAAAGAATACTAAAGCAGGCATCGAAATGGAAGTCAGAGGGTTCAAGAAAGAGAATTGAACATAGGAAAACCCTGAAACAAAATTTACTGAAAGAGGTAAGAACTATGTGATTCAATTCATGGAAGAGATTGAGCTAGTTGCCCAGGGCAGAGCGGTATGGAGAAATGACTTACGGGCACTGTGTAACGTACAAAGGTAAGAAAGGAATCTATATATTCAATTAACTAACTCGCCCACCTGCCCAGCGTATTCGTAGCGCGTTGGACTGCGGGTGACTAGCCCTCTGTGACAGCGAGTTCAATTCCCCGGACTGGCAGAAAAAGCCACAGGTTCCCCAGATTTACGGTGGTCGTGGCATCGTATCAAATGGTTACGATGTCCATGGCACCGAGCCGAAGAGCTGAAAGCTCAAGTGCTTCTGGATCGGGAAAAAAAAATTCAACTAACTCACTATTCAACTACCAAAACTCACTATTCACCCAACTAACTCACTATTCACCCAACTAACTCACTAATTCACCCAACTAACTCACTATTCACCCAACTAACTCACTAATTTACCATTCACCCAACTAACTCACGAATTCACTATTCACCCAACTAACTCACTAATTCACTATTCACCCAACTAACTCACTAATTCACCCAACTAACTCACTAATTCACTATTCACCCAACTAACTCACTAATTCACTATTCACCCAACTAACTTACTCACTATTTAACTCACTAACAAACAAACTAACGAACTAACTATGTACATTAAACCAGTAATCTATTTGTATTTTAGGTCGAAAAATCATTCGTTACATTGACGTTGGCATGGCAACGTATAAACAAGGCTTAACCTTTCAACTTCCTCAAGATCAGATGAGCAAGTACAACTTTTTAGCTCCAGAAGTCAGAGAAGGAGCACGAACAACAACACGATCAGATATCTACAGCCTTGGGTACATGCTGGAGCAGATGTGCCGCATGGCGGACGCAGCCCTTGGGGGACTGAAGAAGCTCGTGACCAGATGCATGGAGAAGAATCCTGCCCGCAGACCAGATATCGACGATATTGTTTCACAGGTTCACCGTTTCATCGCCTCCAAGGCCAGCCTTATGATAAATTCCAGCAGCCCCCGAGAACAGTTTGTCCTCACCAACAGCGTATAAAGTATTTAAAATATGTATTGCAAGGGAGATTACCAAACAAAATGTCTGTCATCCTAAATACCGTGCAATTGTTCTATCATTAGTAAACAAACCAAAAAAAATACAAAACAAACACGGACGTACGTGTGTAACCTGCTAGATGGGTTAAAATAGAAAAAAAACGAACTTTACCTACAATTTAACTCCACAATACGGCATGCCAGTCGACAAACCCTTCTGGTAGTACCAATTTTTCGATAATCCACCTCATGAACCAAAACATAAAATATAAAAGAAAAAAACGCAAATATCCACAAGATTCATTTGATGCTATTTATGAATAATTCTTTATATAATACAGTATATGCGTTCATTTTTTCCGATCCAGAAGCACTTGAACTTTCAGCTCTTCGGCTCGTGCATGGACACCTAACCCTTAGGTTCGGTGCGTACATAAATTAAAGTTTTGAATTCTGTGCATGCTGGTATATGAGCTGGTGCTCCAGTGCTTAACCTAAGAACCCGTAATTGATTTTGTTAAATAATTAACAAGTTCTTAAAAACGTGGTTTGAACTCCTTGTGAACCAAACGCAAAACCACAAGGCTTTGAGTTGAACGCCTTTTTACCAGGAGCCACACTAAAGGGCGTGTATTTTTACTCTAGAAACAAATGGCTTGTAAAACATGGCTTTTTCCCTGATCCACTTGGAGTTAGCCTTTTTTACGCCATAATTTATTTTACATACGGACGCATTTACTTTGCTAATTTAACCAGTGTACTGGCTTTGGGTCACATGAAAAAATACTGTGAGACAGCATGTAGGCTCAAAGGTTCGAAAGGGTTAACTTACGTATAATGATAGTTAGTCCTGGGTCATTAGAAAATATTATAGAACAGCGGTTCCTAAGCTTTGCATTACAGTGAACCCTCTTTTAAATACATTATGCTGCGTTTCTATATATGAAAATATTCTAGCGATGGAGTTATTATTACACCACACCAACAGTCAGGATGGCTCCAATTTCTCAAACTGCGGGAAACTTCAAATGATCTTTCATTTTGTCCTGTTATACATTTAGACTCCGGTCTGATCCGGGTCCTTTGATTTTGCAGCGTGACTAGATTACTCCTATTTTTATACATGTTTTAAAATTTATTTTCTGTTTGAAAAATCAAAGATCATAATATTTCTTCAAGCGCTTGAGGACCTCCTGTGAGTACCTCGCCTATCCCAGTTTGGGAAACGTTTTTCTAGAATACTAACGCTCTTTGTCCAAGCTGTCGCCACGCGTTGGCGTCATTGAATCACACGAAAGATAAAAACAAAACGGATCTAATCCGGCGAGTCATCATTTGACCTAATTACTGAGAAGTCAGTGTCGTAATACCCCGTTCCTCACAGATGAGAGAGAGAGGAAAATAAGTACAATATGCAGAGTACTACCGTAATCTGCGAAGGACAAATCTGCGAAAATAACGCTTCGACAATTATACGCTAACCAGGGCGAAACAAAATAATATGAACACACAATATGAGACAATGAAGAGAAAAATTAATATAAACGAATCGGAATTACAACAAACTTGCGTATTCTTGGGGACGTTTTTACAACTAACATTAAATTGTATGTTTACTATTTAGAACATAATTCTGTGATTTGTAATTCCCGAAGTGACAAGCTTTTCATATTTTACTATATACAGATAAGTATGGAGAATATTCGAAGCTGATGTATATATATATATATATATATGTTGTAGATAACATCTCAAGAAATGATGAAAAAAACCACCATATTTTCTCGACCCAACAAAGCACTTAAAAATTGGTCGTTACTAGTCTTAATAATTATCGTAAAATCTACAAGCATTGTGAGAGAGTGGCAATGCCGATATCCATTTGTTTTGCATGATCTTAGAGCAAATATAATTAAGAAATTCGTGGTCATTTCTTGTTCTTGTTCTGCGAGTCATGGACGAGAGGTTGAACATTGCTAGGTCATTTGTCACAAGTGTCTGCATTTATCAGTCAACGATCACATTAAAGTGTATTGTTAAACTTTTTAATAAACTTCTTGGTTACATTAAAAAACACCTCAAGTTGACCTGAACTAGTTAAAAATTTACGAAACAAAATTCAAATTTGCAAGTTAAAAAATCTGCTTCTAAAAATAATGCAATAATTAACGAAACAAACTTCAAATAACCCTGCAGTTGTAGTGAATATTATGTAAGCGTGTAGTAATTGAAACAGAATCCAGGGGTAGTTAATAATGTGATATTTAGTAAGTATTTAAAGAAGAGTAAACTTTTTGTAATAAAACAAAAACCAACAAATCGCCATTTAGCATCTTCGCTATATAGCATTGTCTGTGTTTACATTCTCTCGCACATGCGCATTGGATACTTTAGTATTATCAAAATATACACGTCTTTTTGAAGCAGATCCTGGGTGTAATGTTTATTAATGCCTGATGGATTTTGTTTGATGTTTTTCGCTGATTTTCTTCTTTTGAAATTAATCTATTTTTACTTTTGGTTTAATTTCGACCATCTATGTATCACATTGAACCAATGATGAACTATTTGCTGTTAAATAGCAACTCAGAAATCCAACATTCATATTTCTATTGATAAAAACGGAAACAAATATATAAACTTGTTTTATTCCACAGAATGTTCAGTCTTTGTTAGTTGTGGTCAAGTTATGAAGTTATTTAAGCAATTACTTCACGATTGATTTTTCTTGTTGTTTTGTTTAACGGTGGTTCGGGTTTACAAATTTTTTTTATTTATGACAAATGCGTGTGTGTGTGTGTATTGTTTAACTTTTGCTTTAAAAAAATTAATTGATTGTTTCATAAATAGCGAATTATTTATATTTTTTACTTCGATAAGCGATCTTTATGTTATCCTGTTTTCCTTCTTCGGCGATCTCTGGTCATGTACTTCATTTAAGGTGGACCGCTAACTATAGTCTGTCCATTAATTCGTGAGCACGTTTGAAATTGATTTTCTCGAAAACTACCTGTTGGATCTCAGTGATTTTTGCATGCAGCCTTAGAATATCAATGACGCTAAAATAAAGCTAACCAGTAGTCCATAGATGCTACGGATTTTGAACATCGGCGAATTCTTTTGATCTTTTATGACAATTGCAAATACGGGGCTCACATTTTAGATTTTACAGTAATCCTAGAATTTGTCCATGTCAATTCTATTCATAGGTGTATCTCCATATTAACTTGATAGGTCAAGTAATTAATTGTGTTGCCCTTTATATGCAATCGTGAACTTGGATACAATATGCAACAGTTAGTCCTCTCCTTCGGTCACCATTAGACCCCAGGGTGTCTTAACTTCACCACAAATTGTATGATGGTAGACGCATTTGGATATGGAAATGTATACGTTGCTATTTCTCAGTCTGTAATCAAAATATGATTTGTATCATCCCGAATCTGACGATTCCATGAGGTTGATAATTGTTACTGGCTGGACAAATTGTAATCCATCTCGGTGCCAGTACTCGTCTTCCTCTCGGAGCACATGTTCAACACACTTCTTCCAGAACTGCATGTCTATCATCGAGAGGGACTCACGTGTCAGAACTTCAACATCACACATTTTAAACGTCCTGTTCTGTTCGGACAAAGTACTATAGTTTTACAAAATACATAACAGTGACGATAAACAGCAACGTTTCGACCAACAAGGCCTTTATCAAGCAAACGAACAAACAGGAGTGACAAATTAAAATGAAACACAAATGGACGACCAAATACCAACGTATCTAAGGAAAATCTGGAATAAAAACGAATAACGAAATAAATGTAACACAAAAACACACATAAAAACTAGAAATAGAACGGAAAAGAAACAATGAAACATCTAGTAAATATATAACTTGAATACATGCAACATATACCCATATAGATTATAAAGCATGAGAAGAGAAAGTACTAAGAAGCATAAGAATGTAATACAGTAATACATGCAACATATACCCATAGAGATTACAAAGCATGGGAAGAAAGTACTAAGAAGCATAAGAATGTAATACGTTGAGCCCGCGTGGTCGCAAGGTACCATACAAAGAAATCAACCGATTCTCCAGAGCAAATCGACTACGATCATCAGAGGAACATGATCGGATGGCCGTGACCTGGACATCGCAAGCCCCCGAATGGCCAGCATCATCGAAATGGGCAGCCACAGGGGTCACAGAGCACTGGCGCATATCGCGCAAGTGTTGGGCGAATCGGTCACTGAGTCTCCCGCCGGCCTCCCCAACATAGGCCGTGTTGCACCGCCCGCAGACAATGGCACATATAATATTACGGGACTCTCACGCGAAATTGTCTTCAACAACGAACGTGGCCCTTGGAAAAGACACCGTGCGGGTCTGTATTACACAAGCACAAGTGTTGCAGCGCCGACGGCCAGGTCCTATGCCAAAGGTCAATATTATCTGTGCCATTGTCTGCGGGCGGTGCAACAGGGCCTATGTTGGGGAGGCCGCCGGGAGACTCAGTGACTGATTCGCCCAACACTTGCGCGATATGCGCCAGTGCTCTGTGACCCCTGTGGCTGCCCATTTCGATGATGCTGGCCATTCGGGGGCTTGCGATGTCCAGGTCACGGCCATCCGATCATGTTCCTCTGATGATCGTAGTCGATTTGCTCTGGAGAATCGGTTGATTTCTTTGTATGGTACCTTGCGACCACGCGGGCTCAACGTATTACATTCTTATGCTTCTTAGTACTTTCTCTTCCCATGCTTTGTAATCTCTATGGGTATATGTTGCATGTATTCAAGTTATATATTTACTAGATGTTTCATTGTTTCTTTTCCGTTCTATTTCTAGTTTTTATGTGTGTTTTTGTGTTACATTTATTTCGTTATTCGTTTTTATTCCAGATTTTCCTTAGATACGTTGGTATTTGGTCGTCCATTTGTGTTTCATTTTAATTTGTCACTCCTGTTTGTTCGTTTGCTTGATAAAGGCCTTGTTGGTCGAAACGTTGCTGTTTATCGTCACTGTTTATGTATTTTGTAAAACTATAGTACTTTGTTTGTACATGTTTCACTATTTACCACGTTTTACTGCAGTCTTCCCCCTATTTCGATGTTCTGTTCGGCAACTTGCCCTTTTACTTTAGCCCAGACAAGCTCTATCGGATTGAGGTGAGCATGATATGGAGGTAGTCGCAAAGACGTGTGGCCGTATTCCGCAATGATTTTGTCAATATGAAACACCTTTGTCTTATTTGTCATCCTCACCAGGTGCAACAACTCGGGTTTTAAATATGTATCATCGAAGCTGACATTTTCCTTAGCAAGCCAAGTCCTAATTTGATCTTTTGTATTTGATGCAGTTGGTACTTTGTCTTCCGCTGATACTGCGTTGTGATAGGATGCATTATCCATTACCAAGCATGATGGTCTGTTTAGAATTGGAAGTAGATCTTTCTCCATCCAGTGCCTGAAAATATGTCCATTCATTTCTGTGTGGTAGTCCCTACCGTCGGTACTTTTGATTGGAAAATAAGTCCAGCGTCATGGACAAGACCTTCTTCACTGCTTCCTGCATGTGTTAGTATAATACGCTGGCCTTTGCTGCTTGGCATTTTTCTTTTCTGTTCACCGTCTACTGATTGCCATTCTTTAGCATTGGTGTGGTGAGCATTGACCCAGGATTCGTCCAAATATACAATATCATAGCCTTGCCTCCGCCGCTCACGGATCTGCCTCAGGTATTTACTTCGGGCAGCAATTAAATGTGGCTTTTCACAAATAATATTCATGCCGCCTTTAGTTTTTCTGAAGGTGAAGCCGGCGGCTCTTATAATTTTCCATAGAGTACTTTTAGAAATGTCTATGCTGCAATCTGATTGCAGTTTTAATTTAAGTTTCCTGAGAGTAACAAGTTGATTTGTCGCAAACATCTTCAAGAGCTCCCGTCTTATGACATCTATGTCAAAGTCGTTAATTGTTCTTTTCCTTCCTTGCTCGACATTAGTGCACTTTGTGTCCTGTTTAATCCATCTGGAAAAGGATTCTCTATTCAGACCAAGCGCCAGTTGCGTTCGTTTCTCAGGGTTATGAATATCGCAATATAGATGACCTCTCTTAGATTCCCTACGGAAGTGTTGGTATAGTAAAACTGTAACCTTCTGCATTGTTATAAATGTGCACTTCAGACTCATTATGAATGTGATATCAATGTCAGTTTTGATAAGCCAACAAATATGATACAATAGCTTCATACAAATAGCGAGATACACATATAACTATACAACGGTATCCCAGTTATAACGTCATATGCTTTCCGCTTTCAAAGTCGACTGGGTTCGGTGCACGGGAATTCCCGTGAAATTGTTGTTTACTCACGATATTTCAATGTTACCATAATGTATTTTTAGAATAACGCGTCTGTGTACCGTAGATCTGTTACTATTGTGTACAATCCGGTGAGGTTGATTTTAATATAACCTGAAGAAGAAATATTTCAAACTACATCAAATTTTCTTGGAAAAAATATTTCTCTAGCGTCATGGATATTCTAAGGCTGCTTGCAAAAATCACTGAGATCCAACAGGTAGTTTTCGAGAAAATCAATTTAAAACGTGCTCACGAATTAATGGACAGACTATAGAGAGGTCTGTCAGGTTTCCGCAAAGCTTAGTTTTCAGGTGGACTGAGTGTGGCTATATGTTGCTTCTCAGCTCACACAGGAGAGGACAATCTTGCAGGACATGTTCCGATGTTTGTTCCGCCTGTAGTTAACACTGACTGAGAGCTGTTTTGACTTATTCCAAGTCTATGTAAGTGTTGTGGTGTTGACTGAGGTCAAGACACAGAGAAAGCTTATCATCACAATAAGAAAGAGCAGTCATCATATTCGGTCATGTGATGAAGAGGGAGTTTAGAACACATTGTGACAGCCGGTAAAATCGGGGGAGACGAGACAAAGGAAGAAAGAGAGAGAGACAATTTTAGACAGCCTGACTTCATGGCACGGAAGAGCGTCAACATCTGAAATGATAGCAAACACCAGAGACAGAGATTTGTGGAGATCCATGATTGCCTAGGCCAGCCGGAACTGCACCTGATGATGATCATGATGATGTAAATGTTTGTTAAGTCTGCAGTGTCCGGTACTTAGACGAAAGATAATGACCTGGTTGTTCTTCTGAGGTCTTTGATGAAGTCTTTCTCATAATAAAATCCAGTGTTTGTCTTCTTGTCCACTGCATATTTTCTTTGTAGGAGCATTTTGACCTCATAACTTAGCCGTATAACTAATACAACGTACAATTGCACTTCGGCTCAGTTCACATACAAATCACGAGTGGTTTAACAAGTGGTCCATATGGAGCGCTGGAAGAAGATATCCGTTGGCAATTCTAATCTCCTATGACAATTCTAATCTCCTATGACAATTGTAATCTCCTTTGACAAATTTCCTCTTCATTCCCAGTTTTTCCAGAAGTTTCTTTTTTGTGGACAAGTTATTACCACACATACATCAATCAATCAAGTGCCATGCCTGCCGGTGTAGGCGTTTATGTTTCTCCACAACTCCCTCTCCTTGGTGCAGTTAGTCAGTTCTGACGCCGATCTTTTGTCGAACTATGATGTCACCCCATCCAACATCTTCTCCCTTTGTCTTTCACGATCTCTCCTTCCCTGAATTTTACCTGTAGTCACCAAATGTTCTAAACCTTCTCTTCGCATTATATGCCGAAAGAACCTTGATTGTCTGATTCTTATTCTTTTGATAAGGTTTCTTTGTGTGCAGGCCTCATTTAAAATCTCATCATTTGTTTTGACATTTCTCCCTGGAGTGTTCACTTCTCTAGGTCCATCTCTTCTGGGGCACCCAGAAGGAGCTCGAGTAGCCAAACCATTTCATTCAAACACAACAACTTTTTACTTGACGTTATCATAATAATCATCATCATCACCTCCATCATCATTGCCAACATTTTCTTCTTCTTCGAACGCTCCATATCGACCACTTGTTAAACCACTCTTTGTATGCGATCTGAGCCTAAGAGCGATTGTACGTTGTGCCAGTTATGCGCCTACAAGTAGGCCAGCACATCTAATTTCTGCAACGCTTTTTATTTACTAGGGTAACTTTCCTACGTCCCTACCTTTGTCGCCTCTTACGACATGCCTTGTAGGTCACAGTGTTACTATTCTTTGCTCCCCTTGTGAATCCCGGCAACACACGGGCCACCATAACATCCTCACAACCAACATCACTATCCTTTATTTTTTCCGATCCAGAAGCACTTGAGCTTTTCAGCTCTTCGGCTCGGTGCCATGGACATCGTAACCCTTCGGTTCGGTGCCACGAACACCGTAAATCTGGGGAATCTGTGGCTTTTTCTGCCATCCTGCGGAATTGAACCCGCACACACAGAGGATAGTCACCCGTAGTCCAACGTGCTACGAACACGCTGGGCAGACGGGCATCACTATCCTTACAGCCAACATCACCATCCTCACAACCCTCACCACCACTATAACCACAACCAACATCACCATCCTCACAACCACCACCACTATCATCATAACAGTAAATCTCACAACTACCACCATTTTCACACCCCCTCCATCACCACCACAATCATCATCCTCACCACTACCATCACCACAAAACCAATAACCACACAAGAAAGCGAGCATAAATTATATTTCAAATGGTTTCATCATCCAATGGATACAATACTGATACAATAACAATCCATAATGAGAATCCAGATACATGATATATTAATACAGGAACCAGCTTCCACCAAAAAATGAGGAAATCACGGATTTCTTTGGTTTAGTCATACATCACAAAAAGTAACATGTTTGTGACAACAAGATACAATGATGGATGTGGATTTATGGATAATGTTTCATCATCATCATGAGACATGTCTGTCTGGTCTATAGATGGATTAGATCATAGGTTCCCAAACTGTTTCGGGCCACGCCCACTTTGCAAGACATAAATATTGCAACGCCCCCTCCCCTCCCTCCATTAAAGCTGTCTTTCATGTTCAAGAAGCAACTTTTCTAGGTAAATAGCAACCAGTGGCGGCTCGTGATGATTTTTCTCGGTGGGGCCAGACAAAACTTTCAGAAAAATATCATGGTTTTTGGAGTATTTACTATTATTTGTCTATTACGGAAAGTTATTGGTCCTTTTGAGAAAAGAACACATACTTCTGTTAATAAGTACAAATAAGTACACGTTACGCAATATTTATGGTGGGGTCAGGCCCCACTGGCCCTTAATGACGAGCCGCCCCTGATAGCAACTAATGATATATTACTAATTATGCTGTTAAAGTATTGAAATAGTAGTGGTCAGTATGTGCTTCATCTTGATTACAGTTATTGTCTATTCCCAGGTGGAAGATGTAGTTGGCTGTCCACTCTTGCCGTTAAGCGTAGGGATGAGAGCTTTAATTTACTAAATCGAAAATCAAAAAAATTAATTAATTTTAAAATATATATTAATAATTTTTTCTATATGGAGCCACTGACCCTAATTCGACTGAATGCCTCCCAAATGATTCTGAACCCACTATCGCCCCCAAGAAGGCTTCAGCGCCCACTGGGGGCATACCGCCCACTTTGGGAACCTATGGATTAGATGGATATCATCAGTTCTCTCTCATTGTGTGTGCGCAAGTCAGTGTCGGATCTCAGTGTTGAAGATTTGGATGTGTCAGTCAGGTCTATAGATGGATATCGGCTCTTTCTCCCTCACTCATTGTGTGTGTGTGTGCTAGTCAGTGTCGAATCTAAGTGTGACAAGATAGAATGATGGATGTGGATTTGTGGATATTGTTTCATCATCATCATCATGAGACATGTCTGGTCTAGAGGTGGATTAAATGGATATCGACTGGTAGAAATTGGATGTGCTGGCTTCAACCCACTCAAGACACGAGAGGAGACTTAACATCTTTCACCTTCGATGTCTCTCCAAGATTATGAACATCAGGTGGTACGACAAGATAACCAACTCTGAAGTACTGCAACGTGCACACTTGCCTTCCATCATGGGCATGCTCAGCAGTAGACAACTAAGATGGTTGGGGCATGTGAGAAGAATGGAAACTTATCGCATACCAAAACAAATGTAGGTCTGTGAACTTTCGGAGGGAAGAGGCACCAGGGCAGACCACTGCTCAGATATAAAGATGTCTGCAAAGCCTCAATGAAAAACTTTTATATAGGTCCCAGCACATGGGAATGACTAGCTTATGAAGAGTTGTGTGGAAAGCCAAATTGCGAAAGAGCGCAGAGTCTTTTGAGAAGAGACTTATGTATGAGCTGAACGACAAGAGAATCAGAAGTTGTCACAGTAAAACACTTGCCAATTGACTGTCTGTAAAGACGAAAAAGGACATATATCTATAAATATGTGGGGTGACTAAGTCTATGTGTGGTGATTAAGTCTTTTGAGTGTCTAAGTCTGTGCTGTCTCTTGCAGTGTGTGTATGTTGAACATATGTATATTCCATGACTTCCCATATGTGTGTTTAGAGACTACCTATATGTTCACCGACCCAGTGCGCATTCTAAGACTCCATGTGTGCTAACTGACTTCCTGTATGTTCACCGGCTACCTACACGTTCCCAGACTCCCTTTATGTTCACTGACTACCTGTATGTTCACCGACTACCTACACGTTCCCAGACTCCCTATACGTTCACTGACTCCCTGTATGTTCCCTGACTCCCTGTATGTTTCCTGAATTCCTGTATTTTCACTGACTCCCTGTTTGTTCACTGACTACCTGTATGTACACTGACTCTAAATGTGGAATAATATTTGTCACAAACTAAACAAAAACTGAGTATTTCACCAAATATTTCTGCCTACAAAAAGCATAACTCCATCTCAAAGTCCTTCTTCTTCGAACTCTCTATATCAACCACTTGTTAAACACTATGTGATTTGTATGTAATCTGAGTCTAAGAGCGATTGTACGGTGTGCCAGTTATGCGCCTACAAATAGGCCAGCACATCCGATTTCTACAACGCTTTTTATTTACTAGGGCAGCTTTCCTAGGTCCCACATCAGTCGTCTCTTATGACATGCCTTGTAGGTCGCAGTAGTACTATTCTTTGCTTCCCTTGTGGGCCCCGGCATCACACAGGCGAGCTCAAAGTCCAGCAACTACAATTACAATTCTCAGTAACTACAGATAGTCAAAACTCGATTTTTGTAAAACTCACAAAAAAAACCCAGAAAACTAACCTCAAGAAGTCCATGCTAACTAAACCTGTACTGAGCTAATCATGATGATGATGAATATATTAAAATATACAACGTTTAATTTGAGATATCTTACATGAATGTTACTTTCTGAAATAATATTGACTGATGTTTCCAAACATGGCCCTGACTAAGACACAAGAAAGAAAGATTACAACATGTGAAATGAGATGTCTACGAAAAGCTGTCAACGTTACAAGGAGAGATAGAGCGAGAAACGAGAATATCAGAAGCATCGTTGGTACTATACCATGCATACAGTACATCGAGAAGCAAAGAATCAAGTGGTTCGGCCATCTAATGATAATGGAACCACATTTCTACCATCACGTGCCTAAAATAATCGACACTCAGGGCGCAGAGCACGAGGCAGGCCAAGAACACGATGGATAGATAACATCTCAGAGTCCCTGCGAAAGCATGGACTGACAACGTCAAGCGCAACACGCCTGGCACAAGATAGACAACTAACTCTCCCCACGACAAATGTGGTTAAGATAAGATAAGATGTTTCAGAGCTACACAACAAATACATCCCACAACCTTAACTTCATCAGTTGACTGACACATAGCAGAAAGCTCTTTATCAATATTATTATACAGTAATCAAAATACAGAAAGATCCTACGAATACCATGGACAGAAAAAGGAAGAACACTGATGTCCTGAAAGAACTGAATATTAAAGAGAATTGGCTGATAAACAACATACTATACAGAAAAATTAGATACTTTGGTCACTTCAAGCATCATGATGGCCTGGAAAGAACAATACTAGAGGGCAGGGTCCCAGGACGCAGAGGCAGACCAAGAAGAAGATAGCCACAAGATATTAAAGAAACCATGAATATGACCATCAGCGAAGTGGGTGAACTGGCTAGAGACAGTGAATTTCAGATGTGCTGCAAAGAGAGCAACGTCCTATAAAGGATACACACATTGACGATGATGAATAAAAGTTATGATTCCAGTGAACCGAGAGGTTAAGAAAAGATACCGGCACTGGATAGGACACACTTTGTGAAAACCTGAGAAGAATATAACAAGAAGGGTCCTTTCCTGGAGCCCACAGGGACAGCGAAAAAAGGGGAAGCAGAGAAATACATGGAGATGAGATTTTGAGGTGGAGATCAACAATATAAAGAAGAGCTGGAGGGAGCTGCTGGAGATAGCTAGAGATAGGAAGACCTGGCAGGAGTTGGTTGATGGCCTATGCCCCTATCCAGGTTAAGAGGCAGAGAGAGGGAGAAAGAGAGCGAGTAAAAATATTATAATAAGGAGAAGATGAGATGTGTTGGGTATATCTCGAGAAGAAATGCCTGGTAAATCACTAGTAACAACTGTTATAAGAAGGAGAGGATGGAGATATGTTGGACATACCTTGAGAAGAAATGTCTGGTCAATCACTAGTAACAACTGTTATAAGAAGGAGAAGATGGAGATATGTTGGACATACCTTGAAAAGAAATGTCTGGTCAACCACTAGTAACAACTGTTATAAGAAGGAGAAGATGGAGATATGTTGGACACACCTTGAGAAGAAATGTCTGGTCAACCACTAGTAACAACTGTTATAAGAAGGAGAAGATGGAGATATGTTCGACACACCTTGAGAAGAAATGTCTGGTCAACCACTAGTAACAACTGTTATAAGAAGGAGAAGATGGAGATATGTTAGACATACATTGAGAAGAAATGATCAAAGAATATCAAAGCAGGCATTGAATGAAGAGGCAAAGGGTTCAAGAAAGAGAGGACGCACTGGGAGACACTGAAACGAACTTTGCAGAGAGAGGCAAGCAATATCAGTATCAGTTCCATGGAGGAAATTGAGCAAGTTGCAAAGGATAGAGCGGTATGGATAAATTGCTTGCAGGCCCTATGTAAAGTATTCTGGTACAAGAGGAATTATTATGAATATTATTATAGAAAAAAATGAATGAAGAAAAGTAAGAAATTATGGAAGCTGCTGATGTCCGATTGTCTCTTCTCTGTCTACACTGATGTGTCATGTGAGAATTGTTCTATTATCTAAATGTCAATCTCTACTGATGTCACTCTAAATGTCATTCTCTACTGATGTCACTCTAAATGTCAATCTCTACTGATGTCACTCTAAATGTCAATCTCTACTGATGTCACTCTAAATGTCAATCTCTACTGATGTCACTCTAAATGTCAATTTCTAGTGATGTTACATCATCTTCTGCTTTCTCACTAGATTGGAATTCCGGATTCTCAAATAAAGACCAGAGTTTGCCTCAGATTGTCAGCCATGCCATAAAGTTTGACTTGGGTGTTAGTGTAAGTGGGCCGTGATGATTGGCCCAACATTCTTTCTGCCTGGCTAAGTCTCTGAGGCGGACAGTGGCTAAGTCTCTGAGGCGGACGGAGCTAAGTCTCTGATGCGGATGGGGGCTAAGTCTCTGAGGCGGACGGGGCTAAGTCTCTGAGGCGGACGGGGGCTAAGTCTCTGAGACAGACAGGGGCTAAGTCTCTGAGGCAGACGGGGGCTAAGTCTCTGAGGCAGACGGGGCTATGTCTCAGAGGCGGACGGGGGCTAAGTCTCTGAGGCAGACGGGGCTAAGTCTCTGATGTGGATGGGGGCTAAGTCTCTGATGCAGACGGTGGCTAAATCTCTGAGGCAGATGGGGACGACTCTAGAATTCATTATCCCATTCCTAATTGTGGAGGGTAGGGTGTGAGCGGTCATTGCACCATGTTTTGCGTCTTATACCCTGGTGTTTCTGGTTTCTGCAAGAATTTGTTTGAGTTGAAAAAAATAATTTGGGGCATATCCTTTACAGGACGTTACTATCAACCCGTAAGCGAGTTGTGTCGATTTTCCAGGCTACGTTCAGTAGCTTGACATTGCTTGCTGAACAGTGAAGTCTATCTAACAAATTTTTTTAAATTAAAAAAACCCAAAAACTGTCATACTGCCTGTAATACCGCTTTTTGTGCGGTGTTGGACAGGTGGGATATGAGACTGTGGAATTTAATGGTCGCATGGCTACTGCAAAACTGTTCATGTTAGGATGTTTTCTTTATGCCCTCGACCGAAAAAACTTCTGAGCTTTACCGTGGATTGACCCCAGGTCTCCAGGTCTATTTTTACTGCTCGTAAAAATCCATGGCAACTGCTGGAGCTACGGAGTTCGTGCTCTGTGCAATACTCTCGGCAGGTGGTGTGCCATTTCTGCGGAGAGGGCGAGCCATATGGGGTAAAACCCGGTGCAATGAAGTCAATCCTTCGGCTTTAAACCCATGGCAACTAATTTGCTACCAAGCTGCCTGTGGCAGAGTTTGAACCAGGAACACTTTGGTTGTGCTCGAGCTTACTACTGCTTAACTTATCAACGCCCACTCTGTTTCAGGTTAACATTGCCTAATTTCACTCTAAATGTCACTATCTATCACTGAGCACACATTTACAAATGTCTTTGGTCTACAACGTCTCACAACCTATATAAACACACACAAATACAAAATTTACACAGCAGATGTCTAATGTATGAAACAGACACGCACACAGTGCATTTGCCATCCTCATGATACACGCAAGAATATTTCTAACATCTCCCTTATAGAAATCTCACTTTATTTTATATATATATTTAATTTGTGTATTCTCTGCTTCTTCTTCTTCCGTTACAAAAGAACAAACAACCATTATCCAAAAAAAAATAAAAATAAAAGCATCCAGAAATATAATATTGAAAAAATCATCATCATCATGTGTTGATAAAATGTTGAGAATCCACACAACGGGAGACGCTATCAAACATATCAAAATGAGAAGATAAGGAATACTGTATAAGACAACATGAAATGAGAATGAACGGGGCAAGCATTTTTTGGTTTGTTGGGGAAAACAGAATAGGAATGGGAGGAGGGGAGGGAGGAGGGGAGATGGGAGGGAGGAGGGGAGATGGGAGGGAGGAGGGGAGATGGGAGGAGAGGAGATGGGAGGAGAGGAGATGGGAGGAGAGGAGAAGGGAGGGAGGAGGGGAGATGGGAGGGAGGAGGGGAGATGGGAGGAGGGAGATGGGAGGAGATGGGTGGGAGGAGGGGAGATGGGAGTGAGGAGGAGAGATGGGAGGGAGGAGGGGAGATGGGTGGGATGAGTGGAGATGGGAGGGAGGAGGGTAGATGGGAGTGAGAAGGGGAGATAGGAGGGAGGAGATGGGAGGGAGGGGTGGGAGATCAGTGGAAGGGGAGATGGGAGAGAAGAGGGGAGATGGGAGGGAGGAGGAGAGATGGGGACATGGGAGGAGGGGAGATGGGAGGAAGGTAGATTGGAGGAAGAATTTCAAGAAAAATTTTCAAAAAAAAAAAGTAAAAATGAAATCTCTACCAAATGTTGCAGTATGATTAAAAAAATATACACATGGGGATGGGGAGATGGGGAGGACAAAATAAGAAAGAAACAATGGCTAGGCATATATATATATATAAACGAACACGATCAAAAGTGATTGTCGGAAAACAAACCAAAATTTTTAAAAATATACCACGACACCCATCATGCAACAGCAACGCCAACCAATAATCTTTGGTCTTTTCAAATTATTTTTTTCACTTTTTTTTGGAAGAGAGTTTAAAAATAAATTACAAAATTATTTTCAAAAAAAAAATAATAATAATAATATTCATTTAAAAAAAAAATGTGGTATACACTATTCACAGAATCAAAATGTTCTCACCCTTTCCCCAAATATTATAATACGATAAAAAATACGTTATACAATCATATTAGTTTAAGATGAAAAAAAAAAGACAAAACAACTGTACAAGAATATATACAATAGGACAAAGTAATGCGGTCTTAGTTTGTCTAAATGTTTCCGAGCCCAACTAGAAGTCGTAGTTACTTAAAAGTATCACTACAACGAGGAGGGCGGGACACAAGATTTAAAAAACACGACAACTGTTATAATAATAATAATAATATTTAACAATATCGAAGATAGTATAAATGGATTGTCCTTGATAAATACATTTTTGTGTGCTATAAAGCTATATCCCAAAACAGTTATAAATATGGCATTTATGTGTTTATAAATAGAGATGGATGATGGGTAACAGATGACGGATATCTGTCGGAGATGATGATGATGAATTTGTCCCTGGAGTAGAGACAGCACTTGCACTTTGACATCATGACCTTTCAACCATTTTATAAAATATTTACATACATACATACATTCACCACAGCTAACCAGACATACAGCTAACCAGACAGACAGTTAACCAGACAGACAGCTAACCATACATACAGCTAACAAAACAGATAGCTAACAATACATACAGCTAACAAAACATACAGCTAACCAGACATACAGCTAACCAGACAGACAGCTAACCAGACCAACAGCTAACCAGACATACAGCTAACCTAACATACAGCTAACAAAACATACAGCTAACTAGGTACTGGGGCGGTTAACACCACTGCTGTCACATAAAGGAACATTATCATTGCACTTCGGTGAGTAACCATGTGTATTCTAATCTCTTTTTTACATAGAAAGATCTTAGTGGTAAAAATATTTTGTCGAGATTTTTATTTGTTTAATTCTGTGAATGAATTTGGCCCGTGTGGTACCGGGGCCCACAAGGAAAGCACTGAATAATAGTACCACTGCGACCTACACGACATGTCGTAAAAGGCGACTCATGTAGGACCTATGGAAGCTACCCTAGTAAATAAAAACAAGCATCACAGAAATAAGATGTGTTGGCCTACTTATAGGCGCATAATGCATGATCGCTCTTAAGCTCAGATCACATACAAATCACAGAGAGTGATTAACAAGTGGTCGACATATAGCGTCGATATGGTCAATATTGACCACACTACCCATCGCGCTGGCTGCTTTATTTCCCAGAGCTTTTCATGGTACCTATTTGAGGCTGGGTCAACCTGTGAGCCATTACGGTCAGAACAAATTCCATAACTGTTTAAATAATTTATGATAATAAAAAAAAAAACGAAGTGGGAATATTCTATTACTCAATGGCTTCTTCATTAATTTATGGGGAAATACCACATTACTTTATAATTAACTACTTAATTACCATGCAGAGAATAAAATTCATGCTCTCCATCAAATTACCCCAACAAACCATGCTCTCCATGAAATAACACCAACATACCAAGCTCTCCATCAAATTACCACAACAAAACATGTTCATCAACTTACCCCAACAAACCATGCTCTCCATCAAATTACCCCAACATACCATGCTCTCCATCAAATTACCCCAACATACCATGCTCTCCATCAAATTACCCCAACATACCATGCTCTCCATCAAATTACCCCAACATACCATGCTCTTCATCAAATTACCCCAACATACTATGCTCTCCATCAAATTACCCGAACGAACCATGCTCTCCATCAAATTACCCCAACATACCATGCTCTCCATCAAATTACCCCAACAAACCATCAAATTACCCCAACATACCATGCTCTCCATCAAATTACCCCAACAAACCATGCTCTCCATCAAATTACCCCAACAAACCATGCTCTCCATCAAATTACCCCAACATACCATGCTCTCCATCAAATTACCCCAACAAACCATGCTCTCCATCAAATTACCCCAACAAACCATGCTCTCCATCAAATTACCCCAACATACTATGCTCTCCATCAAATTACCCGAACGAACCATGCTCTCCATCAAATTACCCCAACATACCATGCTCTCCATCAAATTACCCCAACAAACCATCAAATTACCCCAACATACCATGCTCTCCATCAAATTACCCCAACAAACCATGCTCTCCATCAAATTACCCCAACAAACCATGCTCTCCATCAAATTACCCCAACAAACCATGCTCTCCATCAAATTACCCCAACATACCATGCTATCTATAAAAAAAACTACCCATGCAACACCACACCCAGACAAACAACCTAACAACAGCCTGAACTATGAACAGCCTGAAACAATACACAACTACCATCTGAAACAAGTGTACCAACAAACACACAACTGCGAAACGAACATCAATACAAAGCATCAACAACTGGTCGGTCACACCTAACCAGACCGTATAACTTCAACATCATTTGCGACTACATCAAACGTAACGCAGCAACGAGCAGCCACAACACAGTTACACTGCCTGTTTACCATGCGGAAGAAAACAAAATGTCCTTACTGTCGGTAACACCGCTTTTTAGGACAGTGTAGGACAGAAAGGATATGTGCCTGTTGAATTTAATGGACACACGGCTAGCGCAGTCGCCGCATGAGCTTGTGGAATAATAGCGGCATGTCTATTGCATTCGTCGCAACGCTCTTCAGGTTAGGATGTTTTCTTTATGCCCTCAAGAGAAAATAAAATTTCCTGGGATTACCGTGGATTGAACCCGAGTCTCCCGCATGGTATCCGCACACTCTAATCCATTCAGCCAACTCTAATTCATTCAGCCAGACACTCCGATGGAAAAATACACTTTAACTCTTAGTGGGCCAGGGCAAAAGCCATGTTTTTACAAGCCATATCTTTTAGAATAAAAAACCGCCCTTTATTGTGGCTCCTGGTAAAATGGCGTCCAACCCAAAACCACGTAGTGTGGTATTTGGTCCACTAAGAGTTAAATGACACAAAAATAAAAATGATGAACATTTTAAAAGCGATGAGCGGACTGTATGATAAAGTCACCCAGTGTCTGATGATTATAGTCCAGATGGACATCTTTGGTATCGAATAAGCTATTGCAATAAAAAAAACGAATTCAGCATTGGATTTCAATATACAAACATGTCAATACTGAAAAACTATCAACTTATAAACGAGTCAATCAACAAGTATATTGTAGCGTAGGAAGCAAGAGGAACAATTGGAAGCTTACATAATAATAATAAGTAATAAATAAAGAAATGATTTTTATATTTTTCAAAACAGATTCAGATATGTGGAACAGGAGAGTTCTGATTCATATAAATTTTACACTTTTTCTAATTCTATGTTCGTTCTGGACCAGCGTTTCCCAAACTGGGGTCTGCAGACACTCAGGTGTCCGCGAGGTACTCACAGAGGATCGTCAAGCGCTTGAAGAAATATTATGATCTTTGACAGTTCAAACAGAAATGTTTTTAAAAAACATGTTTAAAAACAGTGTAAACTAGTTCTGCTGCGAAATCAGAGGATCCGAATCAGACTGGGGTCTAAATGTCTGACAGGACAAAATGAAAGATCATTTGAAGTTTTCCGCAGTCTGAGAAATTTGAGCCAGCTTAACTGTTGGTGTGGTGTAATAATAACTCCATCACTAAAAGATTTTCATATATATATAAAAACATTTAGGAGGTCGCGTTAGCAAAATGTATTTAAAAAGGGGTCCAACTTTATGGCCAAACCATTTGCCTTGCGTTCTGAAGGTCATATGTTCTTGCTTCTCCTAACTCCTTAAATTGCTGGATTAATTCAACGTCAATTTTAGTGTCCTCATCCAACGGTATGTTGCTAAAAGACCAAAAAACATTCGTCTTATCCATCCTAAACTCCCAACAATCAATGATTTTGATGCGAGCATGTCCCCTCTCTTATTGCAGCGAACACCCGCATACCCAGGACAGTAGATCCACTGAGACTCTGGAGGTTGGAAACCTCTATAGATGACATCCACTCATACTGCAACCTGCATTTTTTATCTTCTGAAGCATGGACTGAGAGTCAGTGACAACAATCATTCATTCATTGACCACTTTGTCTCATGAGACAATAGGTCTTGCGTCACGTAGTATGTTCTGCACTGAATCACAACGTTTCTTGTAGCTGTAATGGCCTATTCTGGAGTGGCAATCATTGCCACAGTTGCTACAGGCAAAACTGGAGCTGATACATAGGATGTTCTCTCTGCCTTCTGCGCTCTCTTTTGCCTCTCTTTTTGGTGTTTTTCTTCTTTTATTTTGAGCCACCCTCACTGTCGCTCACCATGCTTGTCTGTCTTTGGCCAGTCGCTCCCAATGTTCTTTGTCTATGCCGCATAAGTTAGATCACGCTTGCAGGTGTCAATGAAACGTAATAATGGGCACCCATGCTGACTAGTACCAGTTGCGGGTTGACCATATAGAATATTCTTTGGGATACTATCATTGCTCATACGGCACCCTTGTCCCAGTCATCTCAGACGTCGCTGACTGAACAAGGTGTACAGGCTTGGAATGTCAGCAATGCCCAGAATTTCTATATTAGAGATGTGGTCCTGACATAGGATGTTGTCCAATAAGACAAAATGATCTCAGCAACCACAATGGCTACACTAAAGAGATCCAGCTAGCCACTGTAGAACAGCAGTAATGGCCTCAACCTCAATCCTCATACCGAACGTGTCCTGTACGTTAATTTTCGCTCTGAAACACACCTACCATACACACTAGTCAAGAAACCCAGACTCATCCAGTATACTGTCTTTCATCATCATCAAGGTGTGTATCTTCTATAGGACGCTGCTCTCTTTGTAGCGCATCTGAAATTCACTCTTTCTCTAGCCAGTTCACCCCCTTCGTCGATGGTCATATTCTTGGTTTCTTTAATATCTTGTAGCCATCTTCTTCTTGGTCTGCCTCTGCGTTCAGGAACCCTGCCCTTTAATACTATTCTCTCAAGGCCATCGTAACGCTTGATGTGACCAAAGTATATAATTTTTGTGTATATTGGTTACTAAACTGACGTCATTGCACTCCGGGCAGACCCATAGGTGCTCAGTCTCCCACAACAGATATCGAAGAGTATGCATACTGATGGTTCCCGTGGCTCGCTGATTAAACACACATCTCACTCTGCCTCTCAGGCATTCAGTTCGACCTGCACAACGAGTAAATCCAAACTGCCTAAATCGCTTGATCGATTCAACATCGATTTTAGTGTCCTCATTTTCCGTATAGTATATTGTTTATCGGTCAATGGTCTGTAACATTCAGTTCTTTCAGGACATCAGTCTTCTTCCTTTTTTCTGTCCAAGGTATTCATAAGATCTTTTATACATCATCGTAAAACACGCAGTGAGCCAGTACATCAGATCAGAAGGGGGAACAGGTTAAATATATTTGTAACAAGCTTACAATTAAACCGAGCTAACTTTAATCCGATCATTATTTTAAAAAGCAATCTGTGATTGAGGATTGTGATGATTGACTAGAACAGTAATTATCAATCTTCTTCCCCACCACAACACTCATCTAACAGCAACCTATCTTAATGAAAAATTACTTGGAAAGAAATGACTTAAAAAAAAAGGTTGCCCATAAAGCAAACATCAAAAAAAGAAACTGTCTGTTAGTGCTTGTAATACTGCTTTTAGGCTGGTGTAGAACAGGCGGGAAGGGGGATGAGCTTGAGGAATTGAACTCTCAGTAGACCAGGGCAAAAGCCATGTTTTTATAAGCCATCTATTTTTAGAATGAAAAACGTCATTTAGTGTGGCTCCTGGTAAAAAAGACATCCAACCCAAAGCCATGTAGTGTGGTGTTTAGTCCACAAGGAGTTAATTTAAAATTACTCTACAAAAATAACCTTTAAAAAGTTGCTCATAAAAAAACAACCTGTTGATACTGCCTGTAGTACCACTTTTTAGGGGTGTGTAGGACAGGTGGGACGTGAGCCTGACGAGTTTAATGGCTGCATGGCTAGTCGAGTCGCCACGAAGCTGTTCAGGTTAGGATTTTTCATTTATGCCCACAACAGAAAAATATCCATGGCTTTACTGTGAATTGAACCCGAGTGTCCCGCTTGGGAGTCACGCTCAAATCCATTCGGATATACGCTCCTCACCCATGGGAGTCACGCTCAAATCCATTCGGATAGACACTCCTCACCCATGGGAGTCACGCTCAAATCCATTCGGATAGACACTCCTCACCCATGGGAGTCACGCTCAAATCCATTCGGATAGACGCTCCTCACCCATAAAGCAATCATGAAAAAAAACTGTCTGCATTGTCCGTAATACCACTTTTTAGAGCAGTTTAGGAAAGGAGGGGGGAGGGGGACATGAGAGGAATTTAATGGTTAATTAACTCTACCGCCCAAGTGGTTACAGAGGCTCAAATTGGGGTGTAAAGAATAGAACCACTGTTACCTACCATGCATATCATAAGAGGCGACTAAAGAGAGGTTGGTTGTGGTGGGCTAGCTACCCCAAACCTGTAAAAACACTAGATAGCTACAGAAACCACAACCAGAGAAATTCATAGCTTGCCACCCGAGGAAGAAGAAGGACCCTACAAGGAGGGACCCATGAAGCGACCCGGTAAATGGAGAGAGAGTAGACAGATCTGGATAAGATGGCCTTTGATAGGTGAGCTTGGAAGGCCTTGGTCGCGGACCTATGCTTCCTAGGGCAAGAAGAAGCAGGGCTAGTACAGTCATCGCAAAACCCTTAAGGTTAAAAATTACTTTTCAAAAATTAAAAAAAAATTCTACTTCAATCAATCATAAACATTTTCAAAAATATACAAGCTTGGAAAAAAATCAAAACGTGACTTAAAAAACCGCTCACATGATTTCTTAAATAGCAAAAAAAAAAAAAAAAAACACCACATCCGGGTACATAGTCATATAACACAGGTCACATTAGAAAAAGATATTAAAAATTTTTTTTATTACAATAACAATAATAATCTTTGGTATTAGCTAAATATACTGTGTGTACATACAAACATGAGCCACTAGGGGTACCAGTATCACAGCAACCCATTTACAACCTTTTATCCTCCATTTCTACTCACAAGCTGGGCAAGGATAACAACTACAATATGACAAAAAATATTTAAACACTTTTGTTACTACCTGGAGTACCACTTTTTAGGGCAGTGTTGGACATGGGGGAAACGAGAGCCTGAGGAATTTAACTCTTAGTGGACCGGAGCAAAAGCCATGCTTTTACAAGCCATTCGATTTTAGAATAAAAACGCCCTTTAAATATGTAGCTCCTGGTAAAAAATCGTCCAACCCAAAGTCACGTAATGTGGCGTTTGGTCCCTAAGGAATTAATGGCCATATGGCTAGTTCAGTTGTCGCGAAACTGTTCAGGTTACAATTTTTTTTATGTCCCTGATAGAAAAAATCCTCGGCCTTACTGTGGATTGAACACGGATCTCCCGCATGGGAGTCACACTCTAATCCACTCGGCCAGACACTTCTCAACCGCAATATAGCAATTGTTAAATTAGATGATCGGAGCAGCCCCAGATATGGGAAAGTAACTCTTACAAGTAGTTTTACCATAGCCAGTTTGCACAAATACGGTTATGACCTGTCCACACAAATGATCGGATTGAAGAACAAACATGAAGAAGAAGAAGACCCTGTCCCACAAGCTGGACAACAACAACAATATAGCATGGCGCAACCATTTCACTCTGTAAATGTTTTCCACTTTTTACGCACTGATACTGCATTATATGCTTAGTTAACCAGTGTATTGGCTATGTAGTATCTTAGAAACTATCACGAGCCAGTATATGGGTCCAGAGGAGCAAAGGGATAAATTAGATGATCTGAGTGACCCCAGCTGTAAGAGAGTAGCTTTAAGAAGCATTTTACCTTGGCATGTCCACACAAGTAGGGTTATGATAAGACAAACAGTCTGTTGATAAATATAAGATACCAGTAGCAACATATGGGTGTGAAGCATGGACATTTAATAAGGCAGTGGAAAAACATATATGTGCTTTTGAATATAAGTGTTACAGAAGAATCCTTCGTATATCTTGGACAGAGAAGAGAACAAATAGATCTATCCAGAGAGAACTCAAACAAAACTGGCTGATGCTACAAATAAGAATGAGAAAATTGAGATATTTTGGACATATAAAAAGACATGAAAAGTTGGAGAAGATCATCATGGAAGGAGGCATCCTGGCAAAGAGAAGAGGAAGACCACGGACAAGATGGATTCAAGATGTAACTGACGGTTTGAGCATGACAACTGCAGAGGCCAGACATCTGGCCTATGAGCGAGAGAAATTCTGGAGGACTGTTGAGGTGGCAAAGTTCTGCTCAGAATAAGTTATTTGATGATGACAGTACTTTGTTTTCAACGTGATTCGATATTTAAAATATAAAAAGAATAGTTAGTTCTCTCTCTTTAATCCACCAACACTTAGGTTATATTTTTTATCTAAACCTACAAGCATTACGTTTTTATTCTAATCTAACTTCCAAATCAGTTCATTTAACTGCAAGTCTAACCATGTTCCGACCAGTTTAATCCCGTTCTGTTAAGTTAATTTACCTGTGAGTCTAATCCTGTTTCCAACAAGTTAATTTACCTGCGAGTGTAACCCTGTTCCGACCAGTTAATTTACCTTAGTCGCCTTTTGCGACATACCTTGTAGGTCGCAGTGTTACTATTCTTTGCTCCCCTTGAAAGCCTCGGCAACACATGGACGAGAGTAAGAGCGATTATACATTGTGCCAGTTATGCGCCTACAAGTAGGCAAGCATGTCCGATTTCTACTACGCTTTTTATTTACTAGGGTAGCTTCCCTAGTCCTCTACCATAGCTAATTGGCTTCCAAAAGCCGCTGAGGGCACTACTGGGTATTTGTTTTAGATCTATCTTAAAGCAAATTCATTTACCTACAAAATGGTATATTACTCATAACAATCCTTTAATAATTAAGAAAACTACAGCACAATTTGTACATACATAAACCTGCAATGGGAAAATAGGACATAAATTTAGTTCAGCCACAACTCGTTTCTCAATTTGGTGGCTAATCAGTTAGTCGCCTCTTACGACATGCCATGTAGGTCACAGTGTTACTATTCTTTGCTCCAATTTGGGGCCTGGCAACACACAGGCGGTACACACACACAAAAAACAGGAACACATTCATGCGAATACAAAATAATCATTTTGATTGGCAAATCAAGGCAGAGACAATCAGGTAATGCTTGGAGGAAAAAACATGTTATGAAACATTGGACAAAACAACAAAAATTGGTATGAACATTTCTTAATGCTATATGGCAATTTAAAAAGTTGAAACATTTTGATTCGAATGCTTTTTTCTTTATCCAACACCAGGAGAATAAGTAATGCTTACGTATATCATCAGTCGGAGGTGGTGACAAAATTAACTCTCAGTGGATCAGGGCAAAGGCCATGTTTTTACAAGCTAATTGTTTTTAGAATGAAAACGCCCCTTAGAGTGGCTCCTGGTAAAAAGGGCATCCAACCCAAAGCCTCGTAGTGTGGCGTTTGACCCACAAGGAGTTAACGTACAGTCCTAACATTTCAACGATGTTCGCTCGTAACGAGCGAACACATTACATATTGGAAGTAATATTAAATATAACAGCTACTTAAAAAAGCAATATATATATATATATATATATATATGTATGTATGTATATACGAGTGTTATTAAATTACATGAAAAAAAAATAATAACGTCTTTGGAAAATAGTAACTCTGGGCAACGTACAACAATATTTATAAGTTCATACATACGTATTTATGTTATTTCTAAATATATATTAATATTAACATATATATATAGATAGAGAGATAGATGAAAAAAATACAAATTTAAATAGAAAATATTTATTTCGCGGCGTTGGTACAAGCGATTCCGCTATGAGTGATGGGTATACGCAGCGTTGCGGTACAATCGGACTCCGCTATGAGTGACGGGTATACCGTCAGAATATGTTCACAGGATTTCAAGGGACTAGTCAGCTCACATTAATAACAAAAATGATAAATATATTTCTCTGTACATAAATATACGTAGAATAGCATGTAGCGATGTCAACAAGCAAATAAGAAGAAATATGAAGTGTTGACAGCGTACATGAATATGAATAGATGAAGAGGAGGAAAATAATCTCGGATGGTAGAAGTGGATTTAAGACGATAGCCGTTTTTTTTTAGTTGCGGCCCGGTTAGCCATCAGCGAAAGGATGTAGAAAGACATTTTTTGGGGGGTTTAGAAGAAGCGACTTCAAGCAGGTAGATATGCCTTTTATAGGGTTTCTATGGTGGAGTGGTTAAGACGTTTGCTTGTCGTTCTGAAGGTTATGTGTTTAAATCCGGACCAAGTCACAAGTGCAATTATTTTCATCAGATCGATCGTATTGACGAGGCAGGGGAACGACCAAGACGAAGGTGGCAACAGGACATCAAAGAAACCTTGAACATGATGCTAGAAGAGGTAGGAGAACTAGCAAGAGACAGAGAGCTTTTTAGGTAGGCTGTGATGAATGCGATGTTCCGCAAGGGGACATGCTACCACTTGACCCTAGGATTGTTGCTGGAGATACGGAGTTCATGCTTTGTGGAACACTATCAGTATTACTCTACTGATTATCCTTGTGGCTGTGCCCATAAGTCTGTCTGTTCAGTTTCCTTATTAATTTTTCTTTAAACAAGCATGGAGAGATTACGTGGGGTGGTACTGCCACAAACTTTAAGCTTCCGTCCCTACGCTTAACAGCAAGAGTGGACAGCCAACTACATCTTCCACAAGGGAATAGACAATAGACTGCCACAGACAGGCATCAGAGAAATCATCTTAATTTTCATCTCTGGGCATGCCAGTCAAGTGATAGACTGACTAAGCAGGACTAAAATTATCTCCCAGGTCAATGATTTCTGTTTCAATTTAGCTAGTCTTTGACCAGCTATGAGGGACATTTCTGCCTGAAGTTTTTTATTTTGGCTGTTTTATATTCCTCTATTTCATTTATCTACTGTGGTTTCCAAGTAGTATTGCTTGTTAGCTAGTTAGATTTGGCCACCTTTTTGGCAGAGAAATGGACTGAAATTGCTGTTGTTCAAACGTTCTTTGCGGCCAATTTAATCAAACATTGTCGCCCGTGTGGTGCCAGGGTCGCAAGGGAAAAAAAATAGTACCACTGCGACCTACAATGTATGTCGTAAGAGGCGACAATGTAGGCTTTAAGGATGCTGCCCTAGAAAATAAAAAGCAGCGAAGAAATAGGATGTGCTAGCCTACTTGTAGGCGCATAACTGACACAACATGCAATCACTCTTAGGCTCAGATCACATTCAAATCACACAGAGTGGTTGACAAGTGGTCGATATGGAGCGTTCGAAGAAGAATCAAACTTTGTGATATATTTGGTTTGAGCCAAGAACGACTATACGTTGCACTTCTCTTCGCCCGTAGACCCCCTACATGTATAGGGACAGGCTTACGGGAAAATTTCTGTTTACGGGAAATGTTGGAGTCTGTGTCTCTGACAGTCAGTCATCCTCCAGACTTTCTATTCCTTCATATGCTCATTGCGCTTAAATGATCATTTTTTGCTGTACTGACAGTTGCTAGCTGTGGGAGGTCGTTTAAGTGCCGTTTCTGTCTGTAATACCGCTCTTTTGGGCATTGTAGGACAGGAGGACATGAGCCTGTGGAATTTAATGGCCGCACGGCTAGTACAGTCGCCATAAAACTGTTCAATTTATCTTCTTCTTTGCGTTCGTTCTTTACAACCAATTTTAATCACTCTTTGTGATGTTTGATCTTTGCCAAGAACGTGTATACGTTGCACATTGGTTTGGTAGCCCCTAAGCGCATAGACCACTATACGTTTAGGACATGTGCATCCGATTTCAGCCAAACCTCCTTAGTCGCCTCTTACGACATGCGTGGCAGGTAGCAGTGGTTCTATTCTTTACACCCCAAATTTGGGCCCGGTAACCACTCGGGCGGTTCAAGTTATGATTTTCCCTTTATCTCCTGACAGAAAAAAAACTCCTTGGTCTAGTGAACACAGGTCTCCCGAATGGGAGTCTGCGCTCTAATTCATTTGGCCAGATACTGTGGAAGATTTCCTACCTAAACGGGTTAATTTTAGACAATTTCTGCGCAAAATATTTACTAGCGAAGTGGTACAGTAATTGTGGCTTGATTATAATAATCCCTCTTCAGAGTGGCAGTAGTGTAGTTGTTAGTGAGCTTGCCTCTTATACTAGTGGTCCAGGTTCAATTCCACAGTGGGAGTGGAATATGTTTCAGACCGTAACGGTTCTCAGGTCGACCCAGCATCAACTGCGTACCAGGAAAAGCACTGGGAAGTCCGTGCTGTCAGTTGCTATAAGCATGAGATGGTAATAGATTCATTCTCGTTAGGTTATGTTATGCGATTGACACCATGGCACATTGGGTATTCATATGCATGCTGTCCTCTATTGCAGCAGCCATCGCAAAGTCCCCTTGCTCGCCGTACCCATGAGAAGTAGATTGGTATACCTTCTCTCTCTACCACGAAGACGACAGTCTGGCATGTCCAAACTTAACTCCTAATTCTTGCACTCATTTCAGTGTCTGAGACATGCCCATATCACATAAATGAGAGTGTACCGCATTGATGACATCGGCTCTGTCTATACTTCTGTCCGCATGAATCGGGGCATTATTAATTCTCATTAGGTGACCATGCCATTTTATTTGGTGTCTTCTAATATGTTGGATGAGAGCCGCTGTAGCGTAGTTGTTAGTGAACTCGCTTCTCAAGGCTGGTGGTCTGGGTTCAGCTCCTGCAATGCGCGTGGAATTTTTCCCGACAGCGACGGCTCTCAGGTCGACCCAGCCTCAACTGGGTACCAGACATGCTCTGGGAAAGTAAAGGCGGCCGGCGTGATGCTGACCACATCACACATCATGTGCCGACGGTCAATGAAAAATACAGGCCTAACACTGTATTGACCTATATACCACGAGGTATGAAAGGGTTCCTTAAAAAATATGTTGGATGCATGGTGTGATTCCAACGACATTTCTAATGTTCTCATTTCTTAATCTGTCCGTCTTGTAACATTGGCCTTCTGTTTTAAAAAAAAAAGGGGGGGTGGGGTGGTTTAATCCAAAGGACTGGCTTCATTGCACCGGGTTTTACCCCATATGGCCTGGTCCATCTCCACAGAAATGACACGTCACCAGCCGAGAGTATTGCACAAAGTACGAACTCTTGCAACAATCCTAGGAGTCTCTGGAAAAAAATGCAGTTGTGAACAGAACAGTGTGGTCCGGATTCTCTCTTTCTCGTCGATCACGCCCAGATTTCCCCATAAATTCTATTCATGTGGAAACCTGATTCATGTAGCCTTAGCATTGGCGTGTTTTACGTCACATCTTCAGCACCATTTGGAGCTCTGGTGCTTATCCTTCGCGATGTGTCCGGTTTCAGCTAGCGTTTACTCGGTTCACTCTCCATTCTGTAGCCATCTAGTGTTTTTAACGGTGTGGGGTAGCTAGCCCCACCTCTAACCTTCTTTAGTCGCCTCTTACAACATGCGTGGCAAGTAACAGTGGTTCTATTCTTTACACCCCAATTTGGGCCCCGGTAACCACTCGAGCGGTCCGGATTCAAACCAACGACCTTCAACTCACAATGCAAGCTCTTAACCACTTAGCTAGAGACCCCTGTTAAAAAAAGTTGAACATTATTAATTTATTGAGAAGAAACAATGTAGGAAAGAAATAAAGGAAAGAAAGAAAAGAAAGTAGATTTTAAAAAACATGTCAAGAAATGTATAACAAAAACAGATAATGTATAAAAAAATTCCTCCCAAAAAATAAATGTTTTAAAAATATCCAACGGATGGGATTTCTTAGTTTGTGGATTTTAGCATGCTGGATAATAAAGAGTACTCTTTGGATAACGCCTCATCCTCTCTGGATAGAAGAGAGACCGGATGGATGTCTTTCGGATCGGTTAAACTGCTATTGTTGATGAGAATGCCTTCATTGTATTTGTTTTTTATTCTTGATTCGGAAACAACACCGGATGTTTGGTTGGAGAGGCAGCTGTCGGTGATGGTGGTACAAGAAGCATTAGAAGATAATATCTTGGAGTTTTTGGGGAAATCTGTTGGGGATTTTTCATGTCGGTGTTTCAAGTTGGTACTGGATGAGGTCGATGAGTGAGGTGATGATGATGATGCTTTGATAATACTTGGGAGGTTCTCAGCTAAAGATGATAGTAGTGATGATGATGAGTGGTTGATTGATTGTGAATCTGTTACGACAGAATCGATCAGAAAATTGGGTAAGTTAGTAGCGGGTACCATTAATTCTGGTTTTTTATTCTCAAACTCCGGAAACTTGATTTCATGACCTCTTTGTGATGCTTTACTATTCTCGTCCATTTTCGCGTTTTTACTTGGACTAGGGGAGATGGTGGAGTCATGGGTGTTCAATTTAGATTTGGCTGCTTTCCGAGGAGAATGTCTTCCGACCTCATCCTGTTCGCCGTCATCTCGTCTGACGGAACTCGAAACAGGACAGTCAGTACGATCTCGGCTGCTACTTGCTCCAACATCTCTCCCTGTTAGATTTTCCGTGGATGAGTTTGCTTCCAACACAACTGTGGCTGAATCACAAACAGGGCTACATTTTCTCAAGTTGGTCTGAGCTATCCGCAGCAAATCCGTTTCATTTCTCACAACCCACGTCAGTTTCCCAACGGACATGATCTCAATTTCTTGATCACCAAACAATAATAGATTTTTCTCGTATTTTGGTTTTGCCGAGTTTATATCCAGAGATTTTGATAGAAATTCTGGTTGTGTCTCTGTACTTGACTTTACTGTGTCATACTTGACATTTTCTGTTTGTTTCTCGTGTGTTTTGTTACTTTGTGCCGAATCCTGTTCATGGCCGTTTCGAATGTTAGTTTTAGTTTTGTTTAATCCAACTCGGTTGACCCTTCTGACACCATCTTTATTATGGTTGTTGGGTATTGTTCCTTGAGAACAAGCTGATGGCTGGATCCCAGAGGATTGTTTAATAGTTAAATCCTTACCGATTGAGGTCTTCTCAGATGTGGATTTCTCTCTTCCGTCCAAGTTGAGTTTATCTTTGTTAGGTGAGGACAAGTCCAGTGGAGTCGGGAGGCTTAAGTTTGTGGCGGAAGATGTTGCCACTGCTACTGTACCAGTGCCTCCCCATAAAGGGGGCAAGGGGAAGTAGCCCATCATAAATGGTTGAGGAGCAGACATGTGAGGCTGGGCAAATCTAGAGTTTGTTGCTGCCATGATGGAGGCTGTTGCTGCTGATAAGCCTCGGTCAGGGAGGTTGTAGTCGTATACTGCAGGCAGAACAGGACCGTAAGGCAGCTGGAAGAGGGAGGCATTTGGGGGAGCCACTGGGGATGGGCAGGTTGTGGAGGTTAATGCTGTTATGGAAGTGTTGAGAACTTTGCTGCCTGCAGGATTTCGAATCATATTAGTGGCCGACGGACTGCTGCTATTGTCTCTTGTTCCGCTCAAGGATTTTCTGGATCTACGACGTGTTGGTGGGTGATGTACTGTCCCAGACACTGGAGCGAGTACCGGCACTTGAGTATTTGAAGAACTGGAGACTGCCAATTGCTGGGATAAATGCTGATCAGCATGGACAGGTCCCGGCTGGCAAGATATGGACTGAGACATTGTGGTTGGTACGGAAGAAGCTCCATTTGTTACGAGGCAATGTGCGCTTGGTGGGGAAAACCAGGTAGGCTTATTCTGAGGAGATGTATTAGTCTTTGATTTATCTCCGATGGATTTTGGGTCTAAATACTGAGAACTTCCCTCGGCAACTACCGATCTTGATAATTTGTTCCACAACATGGATGACGACAAGGATGGTGATAACGGCGAAGATGAAGGTAACTCACTCAACATCGCAGCACCTTGAGATAAATTTGTTATCACATCGTTTAAGCTAGGACGAGTATTTTCAATTCTTTGTTTCTTGATAATTTCATTACTTGTTATAACTTTCTTTCCTCCTTTTTCCAACTCACAGCCATGACCAGTATCAACGTCGACATCACCACTAAGTCCTCCACCTCCTCCTACCACAACAACTTCTCGTTTCCCGACACTCAGCACAAGTACCTCGTTCTCATCATCAATAATACATCCAACGGTGGCACCACTAGTCCTGGTGTCTTCTATCTCCTGTTTGAAAATAATGGAATCACCATCACGTGACGCAGCACCATCGCGTGACGCAGCGCCATCACAACCAGTAACAGAAACACATGGAGTGCTAGCACCCGAAAATACAGCACCACTTTCTTGCTCTTCCTTGACCGCGGAGGAAGATGGTAAAATTAGGGAGTGACTAGATTCTTGAGGTTGGAAGGACTTTAAGCTGGCTTGGCTGTCTGACAGAGCTGGACTGGGTAAAGTCGACGATTTCTCTGACTGGTTTCCAGCAACAAAACCATCCCCAGACTCTGCTCGTTGTTGCGTATCATGTTTAGAGCTGCGTATGACTATGGAGGGAGAAGATGAAACTGCGTGGAAGCTGGACAAATCTGAGGACACATGGGGCATGGTGGCAATGTATCTCTGCATAGCTTCTGCATCTAATCCAAGTTCGTCCATCTGAAGACAAAGGGAATTAGGCAGATTAAAAACATATCCAAACAATAATCTACATGTCACAAGAAAAAACCTACATACCCCAAGACACAATCTACAAAATACTCCACAATACAGTCTACATACCCCAAGACACAATCTACAAAATACTCCACAATACAGTCTACATACCCCAAGACACAATCTACAAAATACTCCACAATACAGTCTACATACCCCAAGACACAATCTACAAAATACTTCACAATACAGTCTACATACCCCAAGACACAATCTACAAAACACTCCACAATACAGTCTACATACCCCAAGACACAATCTACAAAATTACTCCACAATACAGTCTACATGTCCATTGATCACAAACTAATACAGATAAGTGTCGCACAGAAATGTACATCTATAACCATCATGAAGGAAATTAAAAGAAGAACAAACATGGCTTTACAAAAATTAAACAACTAAAAACACAGTGTGGAATGGAGCTGATAGGGAAAAAAAGATCAGAATACTAAGAGCATGTATATTCCCAGTGGCAACGTATGGGTGTGAAGCATGGATATTTAACAAGGCAGTGGACAAAAATATATATGTGGTTTTGAATATAAGTGTTACAGAAGAGTTCTTCGTATGTCTTGGACAGAGAAGACAACAAATAGATCTATCTAAAAAGAACTCAAAATCAAAGAAAACTGGCTGATGCAACTAATGAGATAGAGAAAATTGAGATATTTTGGACATATAAAAAGACATGAAGGGCTGGAGAAGACCATTATGGAAGGAGGCATACCGGCAAAGAGAAGAAGAGGAAGATCACGGAGAAAATGGATTCAGGATGTAACGGATGGTTTGAACATGACGGCTGCACAGGCGGGGCATCTGGCCTATGAGAGAGAGAAATTCCGAAGGACTGTTAGGGTAGCAAAGCTCTGCTCAGGATAAGCTATTTAATGATGATGAACCATCATCACTACTCAACAAGACACTGTAATTGTACAACTTAAGTTCAACCATTACACACCTGGATTTACAGTCTTCTTCTTCTTCAAATTTCCATATTGACCACTTGTTAAACCACTCTTTTTGATTTGTATGTGATCCGAGAGTAAGAATGATTGTACCTTTTGCCAGTAGTAGTCCAAAAATAGGCCAAAACATTCAATTTCTGCGACACCTCTTATTTACTAGGGTAGCTTCCTAAGACATCCTACAAGATCTGAATATCAAGAAGCATTGGCTCATAAATAACATCATGTCCCGGAAGATGAAATATTTTGGCCACATTAACTGCCACAGCGGTCTGGAGAGGCATGGTTCCTGGAAAACAAGGCTGGGTACAACCAAGATGAAGGTAGGCAGAATGACATCAAAGAAACCTTGAACATGACACTGGAAGAGGCAGGAGAACTTGCAAGAGACAAGAGAGCTTTTCAGGCGGGTTTGTGATGAATGCGATGTTCCGCAAGGGATATGCTACTACTTGAGCTTTCCTAGGCCCCTACCTTAGTCGCCTCTTACGACATACCTTGTAGGTCGCAGTGTTACTATTCTTTGCTCTCCTTGTGAGCCCCAGCAACACACAGGCGACTTACCCCCACTGTATTTACAACCACCACCAAACAACTGGACTTAAACCACGACATACCTCAACTGAACACAACATCACCACACAACATAACTGTCCTCACCATCACCACACAACTGGAGTCAACCCTTTCACACAACTGGAGTCAACCCTTTCACACAATCCGATTCACATAAAAATAGAGATACAACAACGGCAGGTACCAAGAATTGGCAAGCCACCACAACTACACCCTACCTCATCACCATCAGCTCCCAGATCGTAGCCTCTACGGTGAGTTAAGGTCTTGTCCCTTATAATACGATTAATGGACGAGATGCTGGGAATATTTTTCTCCGAGCAGACACTATCTTGCAGCAACCTGAATGTGACAGAAAGTACAAGATATAACAAAATAAATGATGAATTTTTATTTCATGATTGCGTACAATCAGATCGTGGAGTTTAGAATTATACATTGTACAAGTAGAACTTGATGTAAGTAGAACAAATATCCAACTGACCAAGGGTCTTGATGAACAATAGGTTGAATAAACAAGTCTGACTGCTCTCTTTATATTGGTAATCCATTTATGAATACATAGTTAGTTTGTTCCTTTCGTGCCAAAGGTGGCACATAGGGCAGAGGTTTTAGATCTCCATGTGATGCGGTTCGTTGCTAGCAGTTGGAGATGAATATATAAGCATTCAGTAAAGTGTGATTGGATGTATTGTCGCCCGAGTGGTTACCGGGCCCAAATTTGTGGTGTAAAGAATAGAACCACTGTTACCTGCCACGCATGTCGTAACAAGTTCAACAGCTTGCTCTGTTGTTATACTTTTAGAGTGACCATTTCTGAAATGTTTAGAACATCTTTTCAACATGAAAATACTTAACTAATGATCTTATCAGTACAAAAAAAAGCACACAACAGCGTCAGCCATCATGCAAAACCATGTAGAACATGAGGGTTGTGTTTGATGTCACATTTCTACACAATTTATTTTCAAATACCCACAAATTCTAAAAAAAATATTCTCAGACCGATTTATCGGTAGCTCGGGTTCTATGGGTTAACTTTCTTTCTTGTTGAGAGTAACGAGTGTATTTAACACACATACCTACCGTATAAACTACAATGTATGAAATTAGGCTAGTTATTTTTCTGTTTCATGCAATGATGATATATTTAGACAGACTTTCATCATTATCATCAGGTGCCATCTCCACATCGAAGGTTGGCTGCAATGAATCTCCAGTATCCTCTGTCTTTCGCCTTGGTGTTGCACACTGCCAGATTGTAACCTGTCCATTTCTTAAAGTTTCCCTCCCACTTATCTCTTGCTCTTCCCCCCTCAACTTTCCCCTCTAGTAAATGTTTTATCAAAGTGTCATGTCTTTTTATGTGCCCAAAATACTTGTCTGAATTTTATTTCTCTTAATAATTGTTTCTTCATGCCTAGTTTTCCTAAAACTTGTTTATTTGTCTGTTTTTCTGTCCATTAAACTCTGCTTATTCTTCTATATATCCACATCTCAAATGCACCAATTCTGACTTCTAACTGCTTGTTCACTGTCCATGTTTTCGAGCCATACATTAATATAGGATATATATATATAGCATTTGATCATTCTCATTTTTAGCCTGTTTGTAATTTGTTTGAATGTCAGTAACTTTCTCATACTATTGAAATTATCCTTGGCCATTCCTATTCTCTTTTTAATTTTAATTGTCTTATATTAAAGCAAGCAGATGTTCAGATTGCTTTAGAAGTATGCAAGTCGTTGTTTAAAAACATTTGAAAAATATTAACAAAACAGAAGACTTCTCAACACTGACTAACTTTTGTCTGATCTCCCACGCAAACATCTGAGGGTTGTCCAGCTTGTACTGTCTGACCATACTGACCACATCTGGGGTGGTTACCTTGGGTTTACTACCACCAATCTGTCCAGGGTTAATGCTTCCAGTTTTACGATACCTGGGTTGGGTATAACAACAATATTTTACTTCATAATCATGTTCCAAAAAATGATCGTTAAAAAGCACGGAACATTCGAAGCAGCCGGCAAATGACTGTTCCAATGACCAGTCCTAGGAGGGTTGTAAATGTTCCTATACCGGAACAACCTCACCCAGTCAGAAAAATTTTGCAAAGTAGTAAATGCCCTTTGGCGTAGATCTAAGCGAAAATATACGACATTAAAAAGCTCATTAAAGAGTGTTTACCATACGATGCAAAAGGAACGCCACACTTTACGTCAGAAAGGGCTGCAAAGTACAAAAGACTCTTTAGCGTAGATCCAGGCCCAAATATAAGGCGATAAACGAATCATTAACCCTTTAGCTGCTAAGGACGTATATATATACGTTTTCCCCAATCACTTCTAAAGACGCATTAACATGTCAGTTATTATCTCTCCTCTGTGGGCTAAAGACGTGTTAACAGGTTATACATTGTTACTATCACTACTATAGGCATACATTCCCGTTTGTGATCTAGAAACAAAGAGCACCTATTTTAGCTCAAACTTCAGAAAGTATGTAGCAGCGAAAGGGTTAAAGAGAATTGTACAGTGAAGGGAAGTGTTTGACTGTCAGCAAGACAAACTAGTATATTTCCTAGGCCGAAAACTTCTGTTTCTGATGCGCTCATCCTAGATTAGTAGGGGCCTAACTAAGGTGCAACATTCTAATCGTTCTTGGCAAAGACTGTTTATATATCACAATAAGAATGATCAATATGATCGAGAAGAATGAACCAAACAAACAAACCAAAAAATAATAACCATGTTCAAGGTGATCCAGAAGCGCTTGAGCTTTTCAGCTCTTCGGCTTGGTGCCATGGACATCGTAACCTTTCAGTTCGGTGCCACAAACACCATAAATCTGGAGAACCTGTGGCTTTTCTGCAAGCCCGGGAAATTGAACCGCAACTCACTGGGAGTTTGTCACCCGTTATCCATGCGCGCTACGAAAACGCTGTGCAGGTGGGCATACAAATACTCTAAGCTAAAGCTTTACTTGAGGAGAGATGAGACAGAGGAAGACAGAGAGATATCATTTTAGACAGCATGGAACAGCTGAGATGATAGCAAATACCAGGGACAGAGATTTATGGAGATCCATGGTCACCTATGAGAACAGGCACGGCACCTGATGATGATGAATCACACCTGTCTTGACATCAAATTGATGAGTGCACACCTGTATACACACCTGTATGCACACCTTTCTTATCAAACTGATGACTAAACACCTTTAGACAAACATGGCTTAACATCTTCTTGAACGCTCCATATCGACCACTTGTTAAACCACTCTTTCTGATTTGTAGGTGATTTGAGCCTAAGAGCGATTGTACATTGTGCCAGTTATGTGCCTACAAGTAGGCCAGCAGATCCGATTTCTGCAATGCTTTTTATTTACTAAGGTAGCTTGCCTAGCCTTCTATCCCCCTACCTCAGTTGCCTCTTACAACATGCCTTGTAGGTTGCAGTGTTACTATTCTTTGCTCCCCTTGCGAGCCCAGGCAACATACAGGCAGTCTTAACATCAGACTGATGACTAAATACCAGTAGTCCTACTTCTTTTAACATCAAATTGGCCACAGAAGAATTGCATGCATTTGTTGCTGTCCCAAGCTCTAAGGACACAACAGGCGAGAGAGAGAGAGTGAGAGATGCCCGTCTGCCCAGCGTGTTCGTAGCGCGTTGGACTATGGGTGACTATCCCTCTGTGTGTGCGGGTTCAATTCCGCGGGATGGCAGAAAAAGGCACAGATTCCCCAGATTTACGGTGTTCGTGGCACCGAACCCAAGGGTTACGATGTCCATGTCACCGAGGGACACAACAGAAGAGCTGAAAAGCTCAAGTACTTCTGGATTGAAAAAAAAAAAAAGAGAGAGAGAGAGACAGACAGACAATACAGCATTGTCAAGACAAGAACAAAGACCTGATCAGGGACTCTGATGATCGTGTGAGATGGTGAACAATGACCACCTACGCATAACGGCCAGACACAAGATTGATGAAGATGAACATTGACTGATTGATAGTAACATCATCATTGCACTTCGGTGAGTAACCATGTGTGATCTGATCTCTTTCTTACACAGGAAGATCTCAGCGGCAGTGCACAAAATCCGTAGCACCAGCGAGGTGTCCGTGTAATTTTAAAGATGGTGAAGATATTTTTGTAGGAATTTTATTTTTAATCTTTTCTTATTTTAAAAAAAATTTTTTTCCCGATCCAGAAGCTTGAGCTTTTCAGCTCTTCGGCTCAGTGCCATGGACATCGTAACCCTTGGGTTCGGTGCCACGAACACCGTAAATCTGGGAAATCTGTGGCTTTTTCTGCCATCCGCGGAATTGAACCAGCACACACAGAGGGATAGTCACCCGTAGTCCAACGCGCTACGAACACGCTGGGCAGACGGCGAATCTTTTCTTATGAAAATGCTTTCCAGCCTGCTCTTCTCGATTTTGAACTGTCCAAGGCTCTTCTATGTGCGGAAATTGAACATTCAGGAATATTCACAAGGGAGCAAACCTGGTACCTTTGGCACGAGAGACGAGCACCTAACTTTTACGCCACAGAGACCAATATATGAACAATGACGACCAACGTAGAGCGGCCAAATACAAGATGATGATGGTGAACAATGAGAGAACAACGAGACTCACCTGTTAAGAATCTTACTAACACATCCATGAGACACTTGTAACTGTCGACTGATCTCACAAGGTCGAATACCCTGCAGTGCCAGCTGTAGGATCTGTACTCTCAGGTGATCTGGCAGGGGTCGGCCATTGGTGAACTCACGGCCATACTGATTAATATTTCTGCCACCTGTAGAAATAGAACATATCAGCATTTAATATTACACCTTCAATGTTTTCATTTAATAGTGTCTATGCCTGTGTGCTGTCAGGGCTCTCAAGGGAGCAAAGAATAGTAACAATGCAACCTACAAGCATGTCGTAAGAGGTGAGTGAGGTAGGGGTCTAGGGAAGCTACCTAGTTAAAAGAGTCACAGAAATTGGATGTGCTGGTCTACTTGTAAGCGCATAAATGGCACAATGCACAATCGCTCATAGGCTCAGATCACATACAAATCAACAAAGAGTGGTTAACAAGTGGTCGATATGGAGTGTTCGAGGAAGAATATTGTCTATTGTCTTTCCTAGGTGGATGATGGAATTGGTTGTCCACTCTGTCTGTTAAGAGTAGGGGTGGCAGCTTTAATTTGCATTTCAGTGCCAGATGAGTCGACCTTGTTGTGTTATTGTCTATTGTCTTTCCCCATGTGGTTGCGAATTAGTTGTCCACTCTTGTCGTCAGTTATTTATGCGTAAGGGTGGGAACTTTAATTTGCGTTTCAGGGCCAGATGAGTCGTCCTTGTGTTATATCAATATTTATTTAGTGTGGTCTTGATATTGTCTATCCATTTTTTTAATCGGTCTTCCCTTGCAATGACAAGTGTCACCAATGTCAATTTGAAGATGGTGCATATTTTTGCAGCAAGGTTATTTTTTCTATTCACCTTTCAACTCCCAATGGAGCACAGGTCTTCAACAAACTTCTTCCAGCCCTTCATATCTCTTGTCATATCTTCCAGTTCTTTCCATGTCTTGGCTATCTTTTTAGTATCAGTCTCCAAATCTCCAATCCAGGTATTTCTAAGCCTTCCCCTACTACTCTTTCCCTGCGGGTTCCAAAATAGTGCCTGTCTTGCTACGTTTTGGTTAACCCTTAACCATTGGGATAATGGGATTTCGATCATTTATGATCGATGCAACATGCCTATTTAAGTGACCATAATTTTGTTTCCATTTAAGTGGGTAAAATTTATGTTATCTAATGCAGAACATATGATAATCTATTAAAAAATTATAAAAAATTAATTATATATTTTTTAGATGTCTAATCTTGTTGACTGAAGCACACCTCATTTCCCACTTGCCATTTTGTAGAAACGTCCAAATTTCTTCAGCCAAAAGCCCAAAAATGTGATAAAATGGATTCTAATAACTCAGATTACTGTCTTGATGAAGACACCAGTGATTCTTGAAATATCTATGCTTGTGTCAAATGAACATTCTATGCCTGTGTCACTTTGACTCTGTTTGCAAGATGCCCGATAACTTTCTTCCCGATTATTTTGTCTATCAAATATCATTGCGTAATCATATTTTTGCTCAATAATATTTTTTACTTGCAAGGTTTAGAAATTATATACCTACTTAATGTTTATGTATGATACTATAAGTGTTAGTTCTTTATGGGCTGCTTACTTGATCAATTTGGCATTATTTTCTCTTGAAGACCATATTTATTGACTTTTTTTTTCTTTACATTATGAAAATATTAAATATTATAAATTTTGTGATTACTGCCTTTCATATTTTCCAAACATGTTTAAATTCATATATGTTTTGCAAATATGAAGACTGTAAAAGACTGTAATAAAAGATTCCATTATATTCGTCACACTTATTTTTTTCCTTCTTTGTGACTGTAAAATAAATTGTCATCTATAGAATAATATATTTTTAGACTTTTCATAAGTAGGTCACGGATATCATAAATTACATCACACTTATGTTAAAACCACATATCCTGATAGCCCATCCAATTAGCTTTCCAACCATACATAACATGCCTATTTTCAATGCAAAGAACTTGTATGGTTGCTAAATATAGAGCAGGGCATCAAAAATATCGAAAAACCTTAAAAACCTGCCAATGGTTAAGAGTTAATCTTCTCAATGTGTGTACTAGAAATGTTATTTTCCTTTTGTAAAATAAATTTTGCTCAGGCAACGACATTGTTAACTCTTAGTGGACCAGGGCAAAAGTCACGTTTTACAAGCGCTTTCACGTTTGATAACCAAACGCCACTTAGCGTGGCGGAATGTAAAAACGCGTCCACTTCAAACGCCACTTAGCGTGGCGCTTGGTCCACTAAGAGTTAAGACACCCAAAATCTCACTGACAGCTAAACAACAGATGATCAACAGCATTTTCATACCTACTTTGTGTTACCAGAGCCAAACATGGACAATGAGCAAAGCACAGTCGCAATAGATAACTACATGTGAAATATGATGCCTATGAAAAGTTACCAACAACACCAGAATAGACAATCACCAACATCAGCATAAGAAAAAAAGTTGGCACAGAACCTTGCTTGAATTACATTGAGAAACAAAGTCACCAACATCAGCATAAGAAAGAAAGTTGGCACAGAACCTTGCATGAATTACATTGAGAAACAAAGTCACCAACATCAGCATAAGAAAGAAAGTTGGTACAGAGCCTTGCTTGAATTACATTGAGAAACAAAGTCACCAACATCAGCATAAGAAAGAAAGTTGGTACAGAACCTTGCTTGAATTACATTGAGAAACAAAGTCACCAACATCAGCATAAGAAAGAAAGTTGGCACAGAACCTTGCTTGAATTACATTGAGAAACAAAGAATGAAGTGGTTTGTAAACTTAATAAAAATGCATCAAAACTTTACCGTATACAGTCTTCTACAACAGAACAGAACATCAGGAAAGAAGGAAGACCACGAAAAGATGGTTAGATGGTATAGTAGAATCCTGTGAAAAGAAAAATAACTATCACCCAAGCCACCAAAGCAGAGCAAGACAAAAACAGAAAACAACGACACTGGGCAACAACCCGACACTGGGCAACAACCTGGTAACAGTGTGACCACAAAAGAAGTAAAAATATACTAAATGCCACTTACTCCCAGAGTGACGGGTTCGAGTCTTGCCCTCTCTCTTAATAGAATCGGATCCATCATCATCCATATAACTGCTGTCATCCAGGTCAAAGCTGTCATCACTCCCATCATCTCCTAGCCCTCCTCCTCCTCCTCCTCCTCCTCCACCACCACTTAGACCTCCTGAAGAAGAACAGGCTGCAGCACTACCTGTGCTGTTCTCACCTTCTTTACCCTGACCAGTCTGTACAGATAGAAGAATAATAGTTTTACTAAATATAGAAACACAGAGGTAGGGATACACCAAATATGAGAGCAATACTATAAGGATTGATTGATCGTCATCTTCTTCACGTTCGTTCTTTACATTCTTTACGATCAATTTTAATCACTCTTTCTGATATATTTGATCTTTGCCAAGAACGTGTATACGTTGCACATTGGTTTGGTAGGCCTCTTTTTCAGATCCAGAAGCACTTGAGCTTTTCAGCTCTTTGGCTCGGTGCCATGGACATCGTAACCCTTCGGTTCGGTGCCACGAACACCGTAAATCTGGGAATCTGTGGCTTTTTCTGCCATCCCGCGGAATTGAACCCCACACACAGAGGGATAGTCACCCGTAGTCCAACGCGCTACAACACAGCAGACGGCGGTAGGCCCCTAAATGCATAGACTTCTACACGTTTAGGGCATGTGCATCCGATTTCAGCCAAACCTCCTTAGTCGCCTCTTAGGTAAGTAACAGTGGTTCTATTCTTTACACCCCAAATTTGGGACCTGGTAATCACTCGGGCGATTGATATGACCATCGTCCTTGCACTTCGGGGGTCTCTGTGGCTAAGTGGTTACGCCTGTTGCCTTGTGAGTCGAAGGTCGTGGGTTTGAGTCTGGACCGCTCCATTCTGTTCACGAGTGCAGTTTTTCCAGAGACCCCTAGGATTTTTGCTGGATCTACGGAGTTTGCGCTTTGTGCAATACTCTCGGCAGGTGGTGTGCTATTTCTGCGGAGAGGGACTGAGTCGTATGGGTTAAAACCCGGTGCAATGAAGTCAATCCTTCGGCTTTTAACCCTTTAGCTGCTAAGGACGTATATATACATTTTTCCCCTTCACTTCTAAAGACGCATTAACATGTGTTATTATCTCTCCTCTGTGGGCTAAAGATGTGTTAACACGTTATACATTTCTACTGTCAAGGCTATAGGCGTACATTCACGTTGTGACCTAGAAACAAAGAGTAGCTATTTTTAGCTCAGCCTTCAGAAAGTATGTAGCAGCGAAAGGGTTAAATCCCTTTTAAACTTCGGTGAGTAACCATGTGTGTTCCGATCTCTTTCTTACACAGGAAGATCTCAGATACAGTGCACAAACTTCATAGCACCAGCGAGGTCCCTGATGTCATTTTGAAGATGGTGAAGATATTTTAGTTTTAATCTTTTCTAATGAATTTTGCCTGGGCATCAGCTTTCCAATCTGGTCTTCTCGATTTAGAACTGCCAAGGGTTCTTTTACGTGCTCAAATTGAACACAAGACCTACGTTTTATCTTCTCATCTCTGATAGGACTAGGAACTCAATCTCACCTACAATGAGATCAGGGATCTCTGGGAAAATATCTAGATGGCTCCACAGAGGAGCAAACTTGGTACCTTTGGCACGAGAGATGAGCACCTAGCCTCTACACCACAGAGCGCCCCACCCCCTTCAAAAGGATAGAGAAACAATGAAAGGAAGACACACATTCAAGGGTCGCACATAAAGGCAATCAGGTTAAATATAGCTTAATGGACACAATCAACAAAATATAAGGGACAAATTCAAAGGAAGGGAGTGAAATAAAACAAAGGGACACAATCAAAGAGACATAAATGAAGGGACACAATCAAATAAAGGGAAACAAAGAAAATGATGGAATCAAAGAAAGATTCAACCAAAGGAAGGGACACAAGAAATAGAAGGGACACAACCAAAGAAGAACACAGACAATGGAAGGGACACAACCAAAGAAGAACACAGACAATGGAAGGGACACAACCAAAGAAGAACACAGACAATGGAAGGGACACAACCAAAGAAGAACACAGACAATGGACAGGACACAACCAAAGCAGGACACAACCAAAGAAGGACAGAACAACAATCAACAACAAGTCAAAGTAACGCTCGTCTAAATGGCGGGAGACACTGGTGATAAGGAAAGCAAACCTTCATGCAAATATTAGTTAGGTGCCAGGATTACATCTGAATTCATAGTTGGTCAAAAGGGCAAATGGACACAATAAAAAATGTAACAACCAAAGACAGGGATAGAAAAGAAAGGGACACAACCAAATAAGGATACATTCAAAGAAAGGGACACAACCAAATAAGGATACATTCAAAGGAAGGGACACAACCAAATAAGGATACATTCAAAGGAAGGGACACAACCAAATAAGGATACATTCAAAGGAAGGGAAGCAGCCAAACAAGGATATATTCAAAGGAAGGGACGCAATCAAACAAGGATACATTCAAAGGAAGGGACACAACCAAATAGGGGTCACAATCAAAAACAGAGCCGCAATGAAAGACAGAAACACAATGAAAGACAGGGACACAATAAAAAATAGGGACACAATGAAAGACAGAAAACAATGAAAGACAGGGATACAATAAAAAACAGAAACACAATGAAAGACAGGGACACAATAAAAAACAGAAACACAATAAAAAACAGAAACACAATGAAAGACAGGGACATAATCAAAGACAAAATCAAAGACAGAGCCGCAATGAAAGACAGAAACACAATGAAAGACAGGACACAATCCAAGACACAATCAAAGACAGAGCCGCAATGAAAGACAGAAACACAATAAAAACAGAAACACAATGAAAAACAGGGACACAATCAAAGACAGAGCCGCAATGAAAGACATAAACAAAATGAAAGTCTGGAATACAAAGACACAGACGCATCAAAGATATAAACACAACCACATACACAGACACATACAGACATACACAGACAGACATAAAAAGACACAGACAGACATACTGACAGCACCTGATCTGACAAGAGTCCTGGAGCTCCGATAGATCCAGAAGATGCCAGCTGCTGTTGCTGCAGCAGTTGCTGTTGAAGCTGAAGATAATGGAGGTATGGTTGAGGGATGACCAACTGCGAGCCGGCACTGACAGACATGCTAGTGACCTCCATGGCGTCTTTCTGACCTGTCCTATTCTCAGAAGGTGAAGCCTTTCTGCCATCCTTCTTACTATCTGCAAGTGTCAATGATAATGCTGCGGCTGATGTTGATGACGATGATGATGCTAGTACTGATGTTGATGCTGCATCTGTTGGTACCACCTGCTGTGTAACTGTGGACATCTGCTTTATTTGGGAGCTGTCTGCAACGCTGGGTGTGACGACTCTTGTCTGTGACAGACATTCACCACTTGAAGTTACACAATTAAACAAGTCTGTGGAAGACAACAGACAAATATTATGGGTGTGTATATATGTTATACACGATTTTCTGGCCAACACTATGTTACCAGTGTCAAACATGGCCAATAACAGCAGCTAATGAGCGAAAAATCATAACGACAGAGATGAGGTGTCTTAGAAGAGCTGCAGGTGTGACAATAAGAGACAAAATTCCAAAGCATCGACTGAATCAGAAACCTATATATGTCATGATATATATTATGGGCCCAGTAAGCTCATCGCCAACCCGAGTGGTTACCGGGCCCGAATCAGGGTGTCTTCTTCTTCGAACACTTCATATCAACCATTTGTTAATAACTCTGTGTAATTTGTATGTGATCTGAGCCTAAGAGTGATTGTACATTGTGTCAGTATTGGTTATTGGTTACTAAACTGACGTCATTGCACTCGGGCAGACCCATAGGTGCTCAGTCTCCCCAACAAATATCGAAGAGTATGCATACTGATGGTTCCTGTGGCTCGCTGATTAAACACACCTCTCACTCTGCCTCTCAGGCATCCAGTTCGACTTGAAAAGCGGGTAACTCCAAACTGCTTAAATCGCTTGATCGATTCAACATCGATTTTAGTGTCCTCATCCAACAAAGAGTCTCGAAGAGACCGAAGAATATCCCCTTATCCATCTTCAACTCCCCAACAATCGATGCTGTTGATGCAAGCCTGTCCGCTCTTAATGCACCTAAAGTAGGCCAGCACATCCAATTTCTGTGATGTTTTTTATTTACTAGGGTAGCTTCCCTAGGTCCTATATTAGTCGCCTCTTACAACATGCCTTGTAGGTCGCAGTGGTACTATTCTTTGCTTCCATGCGGGCCCCGGAACCACACAGGCGCAATTACCTCTAAAAGCAATGAGCTTTTTCTGTCAGAGACATAAAAGAACAAATCTGAACAGCTTTGCTTCAACTACACTAGCCAGGCGCCATTAAATTCCTTAGACTCCAGTCCCCACTGCCCTTTACTGCAGTAAACAGCATTATTACGGGCAATAAAGAAATTTGTTGTTGTTGAAAACACACATAATCAAAACCAAACTGGTGTCCTGGTCTTAGTTTACGGTTCTGCCCTGCCTGATCCAAGTAATGGATTATAAATCAGAACTGCAATCGATGTAGAGTGTCGGGCATCATCAACATGGCTCCAGGACCACCAACCAACAAGTGTGTGGACTACTGTTTGCTGGTTACTTTTGTTAGATGGTGTCTTAAGCTTCTACGTGGCCGAGGCACACCACTTTTAACCTAAGATAGGTGTCTTAAGCTTCTACGTGGCCGAGGCACACCACTTTTAACCTAAGATAGGTGTCTTAAGCTTCTATGTGACCGAGGCACACCACTTTTAACCTAAGATAGGTGTCTTAAGCTTCTATGTGGCCGAGGCACACCACTTTTAACCTAAGATAGGTGTCTTAAGCTTCTACGTGGCCGAGGCACACCACTTTTAACCTAAGATAGGTGTCTTAAGCTTCTATGTGACCGAGGCACACCACTTTTAACCTAAGATAGGTGTCTTAAGCTTCTATGTGGCAGAGGCACACCACTTTTAACCTAAGATAGGTGTCTTAAGCTTCTATGTGGCGAGGCATATCACCTTCAACCTAAAATAGGTGTCTTAAGCTTCTATGTGGCGAGGCATATCGCCTTCAACCTAAGATATCGTCCTTTTGGTTATATCATTAATTGGTCTATTTTTTGGTGCAGCCCTGTGGGGACTGAGACTAGTCCTAAAAAGGACTGTTTGTTGAGTATTGTGTTCTGGTATGTGCGTACAGCGCTGAGAAGGACTTTTGATGTTGATCTGGGTGCAGCACTAAGAAGGGCGTATGTTACTGAAATAGGTGCACGCACATGTGTTGCAGGGGACAGCAAGGGGAGAAAAAATAGTAACACTGCGACTTTAAAGGCATGTTGTAAGAGGCGACTGAGGTAGGTGCTTAGGGAAGCTATCCTGGTAAATAAAAAGCGTAGCAGAAATCAGATGTTCTGGCCTACTTGTATGCACCTAACTGGCACAACATACAACCTCTCTTAGGCTCGAATCACATGCACATCACATAGAGTGGTTTAACAAGTGGTCGATATGGAGCGTTTGAAGAAGAAAAGTTGACCAGATTGAGAGATGGGTGTCGATATTGGTACAACCCGAAAAAAACGATATACCAAATATGTCAAAAAGATTGATTAATCAACTTGGAAGTGGAACTGGCGTGTTGGGCCCCTGGACGCTGCTAGATTTGTTTAGGCAGAGATCGGAGCACACATCGACATGCCCAGAGTGCTTTTGGTTATTGGTTACTAAACTGACGTCATTGCACTCCGGGCAGACCTATAGGTGCTCAGTCTCCCCAACAGATATCGAAGAGTATGCATACTGATGGTTCCTGTGGCTCGCTGATTAAACACATCTCTCACTCTGCCTCTCAGGCATCCAGTTCGACTTGAACAACGGGTAACTCCAAACTGCTTAAATCGCTTGATCGATTCAACATCAATTTTAGTGTCCTCATCCAACAGAGAGTCTCGAAGAGACCAAAGAATATCCCCCTTATCCATCTTCAACTCCCCAACAATCGATGCTGTTGATGCAAGCCTGTCCGCTCTCTCATTACCGTAAACACCAGCATGCCCAGGACAGTATGCAGCCCAGAGTGCTGTGATGATAGTCCTCACATAACTGATAACTGATTAGATTACCTACTAACTGTCATATTGGCTAAGCTGTACCATTTGTCCCTTTGAGTAACATGTACTATGTGTCACTTTGAGTAACAAGCACTATTTGTCACTTTGAGTAACATGCACTATTTATCACATTAAGTAACATGCACTATTTGTCACTTGGAGTAACATGTAAAATTTTGTCATTTTGAGTAACATACACCATTTGTCACTTTGATATAATTTATCACATTGAGTAACATGAACTATGTCACTTTGAGTAACATGTACTATTTGTCACTTTGAGTAACATGTACTATTTGTCACATTGAGTAACATGCACCATTTGTCACATTGAGTAACATGTACTATTTGTCACATTGAGTAACATGCACCATTTGTCATTGTGTGTAAACAAACAGAGAACAGGTAATAAGACTGTGAGAAGGTTACTACTACATACAGGTTACGCTGACCTTCCATGACAGGTAGAAATGATCTAAATGACAAGTAGGAGCTGTTTCAAGAATGACAGATAACGAATCGATACCGTTTACCCATGACACAACGAGTTTGTATCAAATAGCGGATCGATACCATTTTCCCATGACATAACGAGTTTGTATCAAATAGCGGATCGATACCATTTTCCCATGACATAACGAGTTTGTATCAAATAGCAGATCGATACCGTTTTCCCATGACACAACGAGTTTGTATCAAATAGCGGATCGATACCGTTTTCCCATGACACAACGAGTTTATATCAAATAGCGGATCAATACCGTTTTCCCATGACATATTGAGTTTATTTATGAATAAAAAAATAAGGGGTATCTGTGGTTAATTGGTTAAGCCCTTGCCTTACATTCAACTGGTGGTGAGTTCAAATCCAGATCGAGTCGTTCTGATCACGACTGCATTTTTTCCAAAGACCCTTAGGATTGTTGCCGGAGCTACGGAGTTTGTGCAATACTCTCGGTGGATGACGTGTCATTTTTATGGAGAGGGACTCAGCCATATGGGGTAAAACCAGGATAAATTACAATTCACACAGTTCAGATCTTAGATCGTGTTCCGCCAGTGGTTACCAGGGCCCAAATTGGGGTGTAAAGAATAGAACCACTGTTACCTGCCACGCATGTCGTAAGAGGCGACTGAGGGGATTGGGTGTGGTGCTAGCTACCCCACACCATAAAAAACACTAGATGGTTATAGAATGGAGAGCGAACCGAGTAAATGCTGGCTGAAACCGGACACATCGCCGAAGGATAAGCACCAGAGCTCCACATGGTATTGAAGATGTGACGTAAAACACACCAATGCATGAATCAGATTTTCACATGAATAGAATTTATGGGGAGGTCTGGTACATCGGTCTGGGCGGTGATCATGAGAGAGATCATGTTCTATCTACAAAATATTTTTTCTATCTTCTAAATTACATCGAAGACCCTCATTGGTGCCACAGTGTTCGTTCACTGCCCCTCAGATCTTTATATGTAAGAAAGAGATCGGAACACACATGGTTACTCACCAAATTGCAATGAAGATGCTCATATCAAACAATCAATGGATCTATGGGTCTTTAAAACAATTTAATGTTTTGGTTCATGATGAGGCTCATCGAAAAAAACCGACACCACAGAACAGCATGTTAAGTGACTTGCAGTATTGTAGGAGTTAATCACTCACGTGGACATATTACAATTCACACAGTCCAGGTATTAAACCGCGTTCTACACAAAGAACATAGAATCACCACTATCACACACAAACAATCTAAATACCTATTAAATCACAGAAAATCTTATGGACAAATGGTTAATCACCGAAGTGAAATGACGAATGTGAATCAATAGATCTTTGCATAATTTAATGTTTTGGCTCATGATGTGCTTGTCGAAAAATGACCCTACCAGAACGTCTTGTTAAGTGGCTTGCCATAATGTAGGAGTTAATCACACACTTGGATAGTTACAAACCACACTTGGATCTCTGGGGCTTCATTTACTGGGGCAGTTGTTGTATCTGACTCTCAGTCGATGCTTCACAAGATCCAGAAGGGCAGGCTTCGGTATGAGTTTATGTCGTCTATAGAAGTTTCTAGCCTCCAGAGGCTTACGTGGATATACTGCCCTGGGCATGCGTGTGTTTACGGTAATGAGAGAGCGGCCAGGCTTGCATCAACAGCGTCGATTGTTGGGGAGTTGAAGATGGATAAGGGGATGTTCTGTCTCTGCGCGACTGTCTGTAGGATGAGGACACTAAAATCGATGTTGAATCGATCAAGCGATTTAAGCAGTTTTGAGTTACCCGTTGTGCAGGTCGAACTGGATGCCTGAAAGACAGAGTGAGAGGTGTGTTTAATCAGCGAGCCACGGAACCATCAGTATGCATACTCTTCGATATCTGTTGGGGAGACTGAGCACCTATGGGTCTGCCCAGGGTGCAATGACGTCAGTTTGAACCAATAACCAATTCACACAGTTCAGGTACTAAACGGCGTTCTACACACATAATCACCACTATCACACACAATTAATCCAAATACCTATTAAATCACAGAAAATATCCAGTTATATCACAAAGATATCCCACCGCTACCTAGTAGTTTTTCCTTACATCTGTATAATAAACCTGCTCACAGAAAAGTCACCGTGCGAATATGCTTATCCATGCTCGGTGAGTTTCCATACACTTTTCTCCTACACTGGATTATCGAACAAGGAAAAGGCATTAGGTTTGAAACAAGGAAATGATAACAGCATGTTGTGACTTTTAGTACTAGACAACATAACAAGGGGGAGGGAGAGCCCTCGGGTTTAGCTTCGGTGGATGCAGTAGGAATTATAGAAGGACATGAATGACTGACGTAGAGTGTAGGTGAAGAAACGAGCATTGTTGCTGGTTGCAGACGTAGTGTGACGGTGAAGTTGGCTTGTTTGGTAGAATATTTGAAGGGAACGTTCACAATACAATCATGACTACAAACACGTTTTCTCTAACATCTATATAGGGTTTTAAAGCCGAAGGACGCCCATCTGCCCAGCGTGTTCGTAGCGCGTTGGACTACGGTGACTATCCCTCTGTGTGTGCGGGTTCAATTCCGCGGGATGGCAGAAAAGCCACAGATTCCCCAGATTTACGATGTTCGTGGCACCGAATCGAAGGGTTACGATGTCCATGGCACCGAGCCGAAGAGCTCAAGTGCTCAGAAAAAAAAGCCGAAGGATTGCACCGGGTTTTAACCTCGGTCCCTCCGCAGAAATGGCACGCCACCTGCCGAGAGTATTGCACAAAGCATGAACTCAGTAGCTCCAGCAACATTCCTTGTAAAAAAACTGCACTCGTGAACAGAAGGCCGCGGTCCGGACTCGAACCCACGACCTTCGACTCACAAGGCAAAGGGTTTAACCACTTATCTACAGAGACCATCTAACATCTATATATCTATCTCTTCTCTAATCATGTCGTGACTCTCGGCGTCAGGTCGAACACAGAAGCACATGGAGCGAGCCTCTTTATGCGCTTTGCACAAGTTCAAGTCCCTTGTGGAACGTTGCATTCATCACAGTCCGCCTGACAAGCTATCTGTCTCTTGCAAGTTCTCCTGCCTCGTTTTCCAGCGTCATGTTCAAGGTTTATTTGATGTTCTGCCGCCACCTTCGTCTTGGTGGTCCCTGCCTCGTTTTCCAGGAACCCTGCTTTCCATTACCTTTCTCTCCACACCACTGTGGCGTTTAGAGTGGCCAAAATATTTCATCTACCGGGACATGATGTTATTTATAAGCCAATGCTCCGATACGATGGGTACAAAGCAAAAGACCGGCCACGCAAAAGATGGACCTAAAGATAACAGAGGCGACTAAAGAGACTATCTACGAAGCGCATACTAGGGCCCGTTTTAGAAATCTCTTCCTGACCTGACGCTGTGAGGCATACAGGATTCGAGAAAGAAAGCTCCTTGATGTTCAGGTCTTGTAGGATGTCTTTGTTTCTTCTCTTCTCTGTCCATGATGTTCTAAGAACTTTTCTATAGCACCTTACACATTCAGAGAGCCGCTGTAGCGTAGTTGTTAGTGAACTCGCTTCGCAAGGCTGGTGGTCTCAGCCTGGGTTCAGCTCCCGCAATGTGCGTGGAATTTTTCCCGACCGCGACGGCTCTCAGGTCGACCCAGCCTCAACTGGGTACCAGACATGCTCTGGGAAAGTAAAGGCGGCCGGCGTGATGCTGACCACATCACCCGTCGTGTGCCGACGGTCAATGAAAAATACAGGCCTAACACTGTATTGACCTATATACCACGAGGTATGAAAGGGTTCCTTTATTTTTTTATCTTTACTTTTTACACATTCATATGTTGCCACATGGAATTTGTATGTTCTCAGAAGTCTTATTTTTGTTTCTTTGCTTGTGTCGTGGCATAGTTTCTTCATGCTGACCACCCTCTGGAAAGTCATGGCTAGTCTTCTTCTAACTTCTTTCGTACAATCTTTGCTTGTGTCATGTCATAGTTTCTTCATGCTAACCACCCTCTGGAAAGCCATGGCTAGTCTTCTTCTAACTTCTTTCGTACAATCTTTGCTTGTGTCGTGTCATAGTTTCTTCATGCTAACCACCCTCTGGAAAGCCATGGCTAGTCTTCTTCTAACTTCTTTCGTACAATCTTTGCTTGTGTCGTGTCATAGTTTCTTCATGCTGACCACTCTCTGGAAAGCCATGGCTAGTCTTCTTCTAACTTCTTTCGTACAATCTTTGCTTGTGTCATGTCATAGTTTCTTCATGCTAACCACCCTCTGGAAAGCCATGGCTAGTCTTCTTTTAACTTCTTTCGTACAATCTCCATTGCGCTTTGTACAAGGTGGAATTTATTGCCTCTGATATTCTGTTGATCGTTCGTTTACGTTGTAGTTCTCTTGGTCTGCTGCTATTGTATGTGAGTGCTAGTGTTATTTACTCTTCTCTTAACATAAATAATAGATGGTCTCTGTGGTGTAGAGGCTAGATGCTTGATTCTCGTTCCAAAGGGTACTCGGTTCTCTCCATCGTTAAGCCATCAGGATATTTTTCCAGAAATCACTGATCTCAGTGTAGGTGAGATCGAGTTTCTAGTCCTATCGGAGATGGATTATAAAACGTAAGTCCTGTGTTTAAGTCCGTGTTTCCCGGACTTCATGGCCTGGAAGAGCGTCAACATCTGAGATGATAGCAAACACCAGAGATTTGTGGAGATTTGTGGAGATCCGTGATCGTCTAGGCCTGCCGGCACTGCCACTGATGATGATGAATTAACCAAAACAATGGGTTGATGTCACATTAAAAAAATACTGTAAACCAGTATATCGACTACTTCTTCTTCTTCTAACCAGGGCTGCAAGTTTTCACTCTTGGGCAACCAATTCCAATTTGTAGAATCTGCATGTGTTCTGTAATTGTGGAAGACTAGTGTAAAGTGTATTATGAACAGATGGGTGTGGTGGGAGGAGTTCTTGTCTAGCTTTATGTAGTCCAGGGCATTCAAGCAAGATATACTGTCTCACATGAATGGCTGTACTGTCTCACATGAATGGCTGTACTGTCTCACATGAATGACTGCACTTTCTACAGTGTGGTAAATAAAAACTGTGGTTACTGACTGTAGTACCGTTTTTTTAGGACGGTGTAGGACAGGTGGGACGTGAGCTTGAGGAATTTAATGGCCGCATGGCTAGCTCGCTTCAAAGCTGTTCAGGTTATGATTTTTCATTTATGCCCACCACAGAAACAAATCCTTGGCGTCACCGTGAACACGGATCTACCGCATGGGGGCCGCGTTCTAATCCATTCGACCAGATGCTTCTCTGTGGTAAATGAGTGAGGTTTATTCTGTTTAGGTGGTGGTAATTCAGTCCAACATGTCATGTTCTTAAATAGCGGCTTACAATAGCGAATGGGTTAATTACTTAGCGAGAGAAACAGAAAAAACAAAACAATGACTGACTTTGTCTTGCTGATGGTTGTAATGTGAACGCACTGTTAGAGGACTATCGACACGGCGACGGTTTAGTGTGACGTCCGGACAAACAAGAGCACGCACGGCTGATAAGATAACCGGACTGGGCAAATGGAAGCCGGTCAGACGTGATAAGAGAGTTAGAGGAGGCAGTGTAGAGGGGATAAGAACAAGAGAGAGAGAGTGAGAGAACGGATAACTAGAGGAATACACACACTGAGAAGTGACAGATTGTGAGAGAGAGAGAGAGAGAGAGAGAGAGAGTGAGAGATGAAGAGAGAGAGAGAGAGAGAGAGAAAAAGAGAGAGATAACGGAGGACTAGAGGGAATACACACCATGAGAAGTGACAGATTGTGAGAGAGAGAGGGAGAGATGAAGAGAGAGAGAGAGTGAGAGAGAGATAGAGAAAAAGAGAGAGAGAACGGAGGACTAAAGGAAATACACAATCTGAGAAGTGACAGATTGTGTGTAAGAGAGAGAGGGAGAGATGAAGAGAGAGAGAGAGAGAGAGAGAGAGAGAGAACGGAGGACTAGAATAAATACACACTCTGAGAAGTGACAGATTGTGTGAGTATGAGAGAGAGAGAGCGAGTAAGAGGAGACTACTGACATGGCGGTCTCATTGCCGGGGACCACGGTTATTGGTTACTGTGAACTGACGACATAACGCTCTGAGAAGAACCATATGTATTCGGTCCTCACCAGAAAGATGTGGTATGCTTTGCATGCTGATGGTTCCCGTGACTTGCTGGTTTAAACCAAAAACGGTCGCTACTACCTGTAATACCGCTTTTAATGGCGGTGTAGGACGGAGTGAGGGTGGGCCTGTGGAATTTAGTTGCTGCATTTCATCCGTGTGTTGTCGGGATTCGCAAAGGGAGCAAAGAATAGTACCACTGCGAACTACAAGACATGTAGTAAAAGGCGACTGAGGTAGGAGCCTAGGGAAGCTACCCTAATAAATAAAAAGCGTTGTAGAAATCGGATGTGCTGACCTACTTGTAAGAACATACAATCGCTCTTAGGTTGAGATCACATACAAATCACAAAGAGTGGTTTAACGAGTTGATATAAAGCGTTCGGAGGAGAAGACGGAGAAGAAGACGAAGAAGTGGTTACTGTGTACTCTGTGCAGAACCACATGTGGTCAGTCTTCACCAGAAAGATGTGTAAAGGGTTGTATGCTTGTTGGTTTAAACCGGAAAAAAATCCGGTCGTAAATGTAATACCGCTTTTTTAGGAGATGTGTAGGACAGGGAGGGGATGAGGCTGTAGAATTTAGTGGTTGCATGGCTAGTGCAGTCGTCGCATGAGTTTGTAGAATTTAGTGGCTGCATGGCTAGTGCAGTCGTCGCATGAGTTTGTAGAATTTAGTGGCTGCATGGCTAGTGCAGTCGTCGCATGAGTTTGTAGAATTTAGTGGTTGCATGGCTAGTGCAGTCGTCGCATGAGTTTGTAGAATTTAGTGGCTGCATGGCTAGTGCAGTCGTCGCATGAGTTTGTAGAATTTAGTGACTGCATGGCTAGTGCAGTCATCGCATGAGTTTGTAGAATTTAGTGGCTACATGGCTAGTGCAGTCATCGCATGAGTTTGTAGAATTTAGTGACTGCATGGCTAGTGCAGTCATCGCATGAGTTTGTAGAATTTAGTGACTGCATGGCTAGTGCAGTTATCGCATGAGTTTGTAGAATTTAGTGACTGCATGGCTAGTGCAGTTATCGCATGAGTTTGTAGAATTTAGTGGCTGCATGGCTAGTGCAGTCATCGCATGAGTTTGTAGAATTTAGTGGTTGCATGGCTAGTGCAGTCATCGCGTGAGTTTGTAGAATTTAGTGGTTGCATGGCTAGTGCAGTCATCGCATGAGTTTGTAGAATTTAGTGGTTGCATGGCTAGTGCAGTCATCGCATGAGTTTGTAGAATTTAGTGGCCGTATGGCTAGTGCAGTCATCGCATGAGTTTGTAGAATTTAGTGGTCGCATGGCTAGTGCAGTCATCGCATGAGTTTGTAGAATTTAGTGGTTGCATGGCTAGTGCAGTCATCGCATGAGTTTGTAGAATTTAGTGGTTGCATGGCTAGTACAGTCATCGCATGAACTTGTAGAATATAGTGGCTGCATTTTGCTAGTGCAGTCGCCGCATCGCTAGTGCAATTGTCGTGGAACTGTTCAGGTTATGATTTTTCTTATGTCCCCAACAGAAAAAAACTCATTAGCCATACCGGTGTTTAAACCCAGGTCTCCCGAATGGTAAACAATTCGACCAGACGTTCCACCATGCTACTGCTGCTCTCGCCAAAATGCTAACTAAACGTTTAATTTTTCTTTATTTAAATATTGTGCCTACGACAAAAACAAACATTCACATACTTTTTTTTCTGAAGTTTTGATTTACTTCAAACTCGGCAGAGTGAAAGAGTTAAGGCACGCAAAAATATCACTGACAGCTAAGCAACATATGATTAACATCATTTTCATATCTACTTTGTGTTACCAGTGCCAAACATAGACAATGAGCAAAACACAGTCGCAAAAAATTACATGTGAAATGCGTTGTCAGCGAAAAGCTACCAACAACACCAGAAAAGACAGTCACCAACAACAGCATAAGAAATAAAGTTGGCACAGAACCTTGCTTGAATTACATTGAGAAACAAAGTCACCAACATCAGCATAAGAAAGAAAGTTGGTGCAGAACCTTGCTTGAATTACATTGAGAAACAAAGTCACCAACATCAGCATAAGAAAGAAAGTTGGCACAGAACCTTGCTTGAATTACATTGAGAAACAAAGAATGAAGTGGTTTGGGCACTTAATAAGAATGCATCCAAACTCCACAGTATACAGAGTCTTCTACAACAGAACATCAGGAAAGAAGGCGAGAGGGAGACCACGAAAAACATGGTTAGATGTCATTTAAGAATCCTATCAAAGAGCAAAAATAACAATCGCACAAGCAACACGAACAGCGCAAGACAAAAACAGAAAACAACGACCCTCGACAACAACAGGGTAATAATATGACGACAAAAGAAGAAGAAGAGTCAAAGAGGGTTTCAGAGATGTATCACACGGACGCCACGTCGCCATATTGGACACCGCTATTGTAGAGAGATTTAGGTCACAGTTTCAGAAACACGTTATAAACATCATCCAACGGACTGGATTCTGCCATGTGTTGTCATTCGCTTTATGACTCACACTGTCTTAAGACGGTTAAATCAATCGTTTGTTCCGTTGTAGGTTGGACAAGTTCAGAAAGAACCTCTCATGTGTTAAATTTTTTTTTTTTTTCTTTTCCCGATCCAGAAGCACTTGAGCTGAAAGATCTTCGGCTCGGTGTCCTGGACATCGTAACCCTTCGGCTCGGTGCCATGAACACCGTAAATCTGGGGAACCTGTAGCCTTTCTGCCAGTCCGAGGAGTTGAACCCGCACTTACAGAGGACTAGTCACCCGTAGTCCAACGCGCTACGAACACGCTGGGCACGCGGGCCTCATGTGTTAAAAGACAGCATAGGGTAGTCCTGGTCAGACAATGAGAGATATGCAGATGTTTCGAGATTGATTGATATGACCATCATTATTGCACTGCGGTAAGTAACCATGTGTCATCCAATCTCTTTCTTACACAGGAAGATCTTAGCGGCAGTGAAGGAACCCAATAGCACCGGCGAGGGCAACAGATATAGCCTGATCTCAGTGTAGGTAAGATCGAGTTTTAAGTCCTATCGGAGACGGGACGATAAAACGTAGGTTGAGTACGTAAAGTAACCAATGGCAGTTCTTCTTCTTTGCGTTCGTTCTTTACGAGCAATTTTAATCACTCTTTGTGATATGTTCGATCTTTGCCAAGAACATGTATACGTTGCACATTGGTTTGGTAAGCCCCTAAACGCATAGACTTCTACACATTTAGGACACGTGCATCCGATTTCAGCCAAACCACCTTAGTCACCTCTTACAACATGCGTGGCAGGTAACAGTGGTTCTATTCTTTACACCCCAAATTTGGGTCCCGGTAACCACTCGGGTGCAATGGCAGTTCACTAGGGCGCAATGGCAGTTCACTCGGGCGCAATGGCAGTTCACTCGGGCGCAATGGCAGTTCATTCGGGCGCAATGGCAGTTAAAAATCGAGATGAGCAGACTTCAAAGACGCTGCCCGGGCAAAATTCATGAGAAAAGATTTTTTTTTTTTTTAAATTTCTACAAAATTATCTTCGCCATCTTCAAATTTACACCGGGGACACTCGTCGGTGCTACGGAGTTCGTGCACTGCAGCTGAGATCTTCTTGTTCACGTAATCAATCCCACGGAAACAAATTTGCTTCCAAACTTGCTCGACGCTGAGTTTGAACCAGATACGCCTGGTTTGTGTGATCAAGCTCAGCACCGTTTAATCTACAGACGCTCACATGAAAAAAGGTGAGGATAGCAAGCAAAACAAACAACAACCCAAAAAGCAACATGTTTCCTCTTTTTTTTTTAATGGTTAGTAATTTCGTTACGGTAGTTTCACTAACGCGTACAGGAATCAGCCGACCGTGGAAATCAGGTGTGTGTGACAGAATGATATGCACTGTTTGATGTTCAGCTCCAGTGACGATGGAATTATGTTGGCAAACTTTACAGTTATGTTGGTGGTGGTGTAGTTTAGTGCAGACTGTTAGATATGTTATGTTGGTGGTGGTGTAGTTTAGTGCAGACTGTTATAATAGCCGTCCATCGCAAGCGATGATGACAACAATCTCAGACGTGTACTGTTGCACCTCTCTGGTGTGTGCGGAGGTGACTGTAGAGCCCAATCCTAGAACAGAATCCCCGACCACAGGTGGGGCATACATGATCAAGGTTAGACATGTGCGTGTTGTGTGCTCTGTCTTTTCGCGCTGCTCGTTTTCTCTGTGACTCAACAATACGATGATTCTCAGCTATTCGGGTTCCTCTTTTGTTGTTACAGCGCCACATTTGGCGATCTTGCGCAAGGATTCCCAGCACGTATTGTCTATATCGAAGCATTTCAGAGACACTTTAAGAGTGTCTTTAAAGCGTTTTTCTGTCCACCAGCTAAACGTCTGCCCCTTCAAGCTCGCCATACATCAACTGTTTTGGGATGCGTTTATCAGGCATTCGAGCAACGTGACCGACCTATCTCAGTTGGGCCTTCTGCAACAGGGTGTTGACGCTTGGGATCTTTGCTCTTGTGAGGACTTCGCTGTCTGGAATTTTGTCCTGCCAGTTTATTTTTAGTATTCTGCGTAGACAGCTTGTGTGGAAATGGTTTAATTTTCTTGCGTGTCTGCTATACAATGTCCATGTCTCGCTTGCGTACAGCAGCGTTGTTAGCACTATGGCCTGGTAAACTTTCAGCTTTGTGACTATGCTTATCCCCTTCCGTTCCCACACAGTGACACGTAACCTTCCGAACGCAGCACTGGCTTTGGATATCCTATTGTGGACCTCAGAATCTATGTTTGCCGATCTGGATAGGAGGCTGCCAAGATAAGCAAAGTTGTCCGTTGACTGGAGACGCTGGTGTTTAATGTTGATGACTGGATCGTAATACTGTTCTCTAGGGCGGGCTGGAACATGACCTCTGTTTTTGGTGTTAATGGTGAGGCCAAACCTATCACAGGCCATTGAGAACTTGTCCATGTAAGTCTGCATTTCTTCCTCAGAGTTGGTAGCGAGGGCACAGTCATCAGCAAACAACAGGTTTGAGATAGTTGATTCTTTTACCTTGGTGGAGGATTTTAACCTCCGAAGATTGAATAGGTTACCGTCTGTCCTGTATCTAATCTTTACCCCATGTTCGTCGCCTTCCCAAAAGACATCCGTGAGCATGGCAGCAAACATCATGCTGAAGAGTGTTGGGGCCAGTACACAGCCCTGTTTGACGCCGTTGGTGACATGGAAGGCTTCCGACAGCTCTCCTTCGTCAAGTACACGTGCCATCATGCCCTCGTGAAACTGTTGGACGATCTTGATGAATTTCCTTGGGCATCCAAATTTTCCATGATCTTCCATAGACCCTCCCTGTTAACCGTGTCGAAAGCCTTTGTCAGATCGACAAAGACCATATAGAGGTTAGACTGTTAGATATGTTATGTTGGTGGTGGTGTAGTTTAGTGCAGACTGTTAGATATCTTATGTTGGTGATGGTGTAGTTTAGTGCAGACTGTTATATATGTTATGTTGGTGGTGGTGTAGTTTAGTGCAGACTGTTAGATATCTTATATTGGTGGTGGTGTAGTTTAGTGCAGACTGTTAGATATGTTATGTTGGTGATGGTGTAGTTTAGTGCAGACTGTTAGATATGTTATGTTGGTGATGGTGTAGTTTAGTGCAGACTGTTAGATATGTTATGTTGGTGATGGTGTAGTTTAGTGCAGACTGTTAGATATCTTATGTTGGTGATGGTGTAGTTTAGTGCAGACTGTTATATATGTTATGTTGGTGGTGGTGTAGTTTAGTGCAGACTGTTAGATATCTTATATTGGTGATGGTGTAGTTTAGTGCAGACTGTTAGATATGTTATGTTGGTGATGGTGTAGTTTAGTGCAGACTGTTAGATATGTTATGTTGGTGATGGTGTAGTTTAGTGCAGACTGTTAGATATGTTATGTTGGTGATGGTGTAGTTTAGTGCAGACTGTTAGATATCTTATATTGGTGATGGTGTAGTTTAGTGCAGACTGTTAGATATCTTATGTTGGTGATGGTGTAGTTTAGTGCAGACTGTTAGATATCTTATGTTGGTGATGGTGTAGTTTAGTGCAGACTGTTAGATATCTTATATTGGTGGTGGTGTAGTTTAGTGCAGACTGTTAGATATCTTATGTTGGTGGTGGTGTAGTTTAGTGCAGACTGTTAGATATCTTATATTGGTGGTGGTGTAGTTTAGTGCAGACTGTTAGATATGTTATGTTGGTGATGGTGTAGTTTAGTGCAGACTGTTAGATATGTTATGTTGGTGGTGGTGTAGTTTAGTGCAGACTGTTAGATATCTTATATTGGTGATGGTGTAGTTTAGTGCAGACTGTTAGATATCTTATGTTGGTGATGGTGTAGTTTAGTGCAGACTGTTAGATATCTTATGTTGGTGATGGTGTAGTTTAGTGCAGACTGTTAGACATGTTATGTTGGTGGTGGTGTAGTTTAGTGCAGACTGTTAGATATCTTATGAATAGATTTCATCATCATCAGGTGCCGTCTCCACATCGAAGGTTGGCTGCAATGAATCTCCAGCATTCTCTGTCTTTCGCCTTGGTCATGCACACTAGTTAGTTAGTTTGTTCCTTTCGTGCCAAAGGCGGCACATAGGGCAGAGGTTTTAGATCTCCATGTGATACGGTTCTTTGCTAGCAGTTGCAGATCTTGCATGGTTTTACATCCCAATAGTTTACTTTCTTGTTGGATGGTTCTTCGAAGAGTGGTCTTTGGTCTTCCACGTTTTCTTTTCCCAACTGGTGACCACATAAGGACTTGTCGATTTAGTCTCTTTTCGTCTGATCTAAGCACATGACCTAAATATTTCCACCGTCGTTTCCTTATAATATTTGATATGGGTTGTTGGTGTGTTCTATCGCTCACTGTGTTGTTAGAAACGAAATCACTCCATTTGACTTTTAATAATTTTCGTAGACATTTATTCTCAAAGCTGTCCAGTTTCTTATCAATTTTCTTTGTGATTTCATGCACACTGCCAGACTGTAACCTGTCCATTTCTTAAAGTTTCTCTCCCGCTTATCTCTCGGTCTTCCTCTTGCTCTTCCCCCTCAACTTTCCCTCTAGTAAATGTTTTATCATGGTGTCATGTCTTTTTATGTGCCCAAAATACTTTACTTGTCTGAATTTTATTTCTCTTAATAATTGTTTCTTCATGCCTAGTTTTCCTAAAACTTGTTTATTTGTCTGTTTTTCTGTCCATGAAACTCTGCCTATTCTTCTATATATCCACAGCTCAATTGCATCAATTCTGTCTTCTAACTGCTTGTTCATTGTCCATGTTTCCGAGCCATACATTAATATAGGATATATATAGCATTTGATCATTCTCATTTTTAACCTGTTTGTGATATGTTTGGATGTCAGTAACTTTCTCATACTATTGAAATTATCCTTGACCATTCCTATTCTCTTTTAATTTCTGTTATACATCTGCCATCATCTGTTATCATCTGACCAAGATATAAGAAGCTTTTACTTGATGTAGTAATTCTCCATGTATTTTTATATTCATTTTAGGTTTTCCATTTCCTTGTTGATTACCATAGGTTTTTGTTTTCTGTATGTTAGATAACGTTGGAGTTATTCAGTGCTCACCCGCGTGGTGCCGGGGCCCATATTTTCCTCTTATCCCACTAAACTGTTAAACGTCGGTATCTCACAGTCATACGTTGCAATTGGTCATCTTAATATTCTGATCTTTGTTTTTCCTATCAGTTGCATTCTATACATTGTTTACGTTTTTATAACGCTGCGTGTGTTCTTTTGATTTCATTTATCCTTTTTCAAATCTCTTACCAGCAGTGAACCGAGATATGGGTGAGATAACACAGAGATCTCTATCAGAGCAAGTCTTCCGATAAATGCGGCAAATGGACTCACCGGTGCGTGGACACAGGAACCCTAACAAGGTTTTGTTCACAGCGCACACGAAAAGGTTTATCATCCTAACTCTTCTGATGTTTTTGCTGGTAGTATTAAGATGTGCACGAGCATGGAGAGAAAGACAATATACCCGCCCTCATGCCCCCCTCGGAAGACAGAAAATGTCAATATTTGATGCAGAGATATCATTCATCTTCTTCTTCTTCTTGGAACGCTCCACAACGAGCACTTGGTAACCACTTTGTGTGATTTGTATGTGATCTGAGCCTAAGAGCGATTGAATGTTGTGCCAGTTATGCGCCTACAAGTAGGCCAGCACATCCGATTTCTGCGACTCTATTTATTTACTAGGGTAGCTTCCCTAGGTCCTACATCAGTCGCCACCTACGACATGACTTGTAGATTGCAGTGGTACTATTCTTTGCTTCCCATGCGGGCCACGGCACCACACGAGCGGATGACATTCATCAATTTCATTATCACAACTAACTACACAAGCTTGTCAGACCACATTTCACCTCTAGCATTAAACTATCGTCACATCACCACTGTTGACCTCAGAACACCGACACATATCAGACCACATTTCACCTCTAACATTAAACTCTCGTCACAACACCACTGTTCACCTCAGAACACCGAAACATGTCAGACCACATTTCATCTCTAACATTAAACTCTCGTCACATCTCCACTGTTCACCCCAGAACACCGAAACATGTCAGACCACATTTCACCTCTAACATTAAACTCTCGTCACATCACCACTGTTCATCTCAGAACACCGAAACATGTCAGACCACATTTCAAATCTAACATTAAACTCTTGTCACATCACCACTGTTCCCTTCGGATCACATAAACTTGTCACATAACATTTCCCCACTAACACTCTTCACATCACCATTGTTCACATCAGAACATACAGGGTGTTCAAGATAAAAGCGACCTATCAATAGAGCTAATCTGGCATATATTTATGAAAATGAGAACGTTCAGTTATTACGTAGTATAGGTCAAGGTTGTGTGATGGTGTGTAATTGTAGTGCGGAAAGGGGCGATGAACAAATGTGACGTAAGACGAGCTAGTCAGAACCGGTTTAAATAGTAAATATACACAGTGCAATAGGTAACTGGCAACTTTTGATTTGTCAATGGGGCCGCTTTTATCTTTAATACCCTGTAGAAACATGTCCCACACCACATTTCACTACTAGCCCTCGTCACATGACCACCGTTCACCAAAGAACACCAAAATCTCTCACCACATTTCACCACTAACAATAAAAGCCCGTCACATCACAACTGCTCCCCACAGAACACCAAAACCTCTCCCACCACATGCCACCACTGACATCGATCACTCATCATCTCTATAAAACACCACTTTAACCCCAATAAGACCTGGCAGTAAACGCTGACATTTCTCAACCCGACTTAAGGCGGTCATTCTCATGAAGAAAACATCACAGCTTGACCTCACGTGACCTGAACCACACCAGGCGTATAAACCCCGACACGAACTCAGAGAGGGGACTGTGCCCTTAAATTGACTTCCTGACTTAATAAAATTCCCGGCTGTGTTCAGCTATTTACCCAGAACTCGTTTCGTCCCTTCATCTCTGTGCATTTATCGCTACACTTCTCATATGACACGGCGTATCAAGTCAGGCACACAATTCAATCAATACTAACCGAGCTCTCTGTCCAGCTGGCGGATCTGATCGCTTAAATCTATAAAACAAAAACACTAGGACTAGAGAAAGAGAAGCAATGGAGCCTTATCATAAAACCCATTCAGTTCATGATTTTTCCACAATATGTCATGATTTTTCCACAATATTTAATGATTTTTCAACAATATTTTACAAGTTTCAACAATATTTAACAAGTTTCCACATTTCATGATTTTTCCACAATATTTCATGATTTTTCCATAATATTTAATGATTTTACAACAATATTTAACAAGATTGCACAATATTTCATGATTTTTCCAAGAAAAGATATACATTTATATGCATATATATTTATATTTGGGTGTATGTAGCTTAAGCAGTAGTGAGCTCGATCACAAACCAAGAGTACCTGGTTCGAGTACCTGGTTCAAGCACCACGGTGGGCTGTTTGGAAACAAATTTGTTCGCGTTGAATTTTTAAAATGGGTAAAATAAACTCCACTGTTCAGAGCGCAATAACTTCTTCGAACGCTCCATATCGATCACTTGTTAAACCACTCTGTGATTTGTATGTGATCCAAGCCTAAGAGCGAATGTACGTTGTGCCAGTTATGCGCCTACTAGTAGGCCAGCCCATCCGATTTCTGCGACGCTTTTTATTTACTAGGGAAGCTTCACTAGGCCCCTACCTCAGTCGCCTGTTACAAGTCTTGTAGGTCGCAGTGGTGCTATTCTATGCTCCCCTTGACAGCCCCGGCCACACACGGGTGATACTAACACTACAGCTGCTGCTAACACCTCAACGTTTGCTGTAGTCATATTACTCCTACAACTGCCAGCTCTACAGTCGCTACCATACGCTATATTGGTCTATGTTATTCCGATATTGATGTTATACCATTTAGTATTCATACATTTTGTGCAAGAATAACACCTGACAAGAATGCACTGGCATCGCTTACCACAGAGAGCCACACAGAAAAAGTATAATGAGTACAAAGCAAGAGGAAAACCACGCAAAAGATGGAGCGATGGCATCAAGAACAGCCTTACAAAAATGAATATCAGCTTACAAAGTGCCTTAAAACAAGCACACACAAGATCACTACGTTTCACCCCAACACTTCTATAAAGAAGTAAATGGTGGAAGAGAAGAACAAGCACACACAAGATCACTACGTATCACCCCAACACTTCTATAAAGAAGTAAATGGTGGAAGAGAAGAACAAGCACACACAAGATCACTACGTTTCACCCCCAACACTTCTATAAAGAAGTAAATGGTGGAAGAGAAGAAGAACAAGCACACACAAGATCACTACGTTTCACCCCCAACACTTCTATAAAGAAGTAAATGGTGGAAGAGAAGAACAAGCACACACAAGATCACTACGTATCACCCCAAACACTTCTATAAAGAAGTCAATGGTGGAAGAGAAGAACAAGCACACACAAGATCACTACGTTTCACCTCCAACACTTCTATAAAGAAGTAAATGGTGGAAGAGAAGAACAAGCACACACAAGATCACTACGTTTCACCCCCAACACTTCTATAAAGAAGTAAATGGTGGAAGAGAAGAACAAGCACACACAAGATCACTACGTATCACCCCAAACACTTCTATAAAGAAGTAAATGGTGGAAGAGAAGAACAAGCACACACAAGATCACTACGTTTCAACCCCAACACTTCTATAAAGAAGTAAATGGTGGAAGAGAAGAACAAGCACACACAAGATCACTACGTATCACCCCCAACACTTCTATATAGAAGTCAATGGTAGAAGAGAAGAACAAGCACACACAAGATCACTACGTATCACCCCCAACACTTCTATAAAGAAGTCAATGGTGGAAGAGAAGAACAAGCACACACAAGATCACCACGTTTCACTCCCAACACTTCTATAAAGAAGTAAATGGTGGAAGAGAAGAACAAGCACACACAAGATCACTACGTTTCACCCCCAACACTTCTATAAAGAAGTCAATGGTGGAAGAGAAGAACAAGCACACACAAGATCACTACGTATCACCCCCAACACTTCTATAAAGAAGTAAATGGTGGAAGAGAAGAACAAGCACACACAAGATCACTACGTTTCACCCCCAACACTTCTATAAAGAAGTAAATGGTGGAAAGAGAAGAACAAGCACACACAAGATCACTACGTTTCACCCCAACACTTCTATAAAGAAGTAAATGGTGGAAGAGAAGAACAAGCACACACAAGATCACTACGTATCACCCCCAACACTTCTATAAAGAAGTAAATGGTGGAAGAGAAGAACAAGCACACACAAGATCACTACGTTTCACCCCAACACTTCTATAAAGAAGTAAATGGTGGAAGAGAAGAAGAACAAGCACACACAAGATCACTACGTTTCACCCCAACACTTCTATAAAGAAGTAAATGGTGGAAGAGAAGAACAAGCACACACAAGATCACTACGTATCACCCCAAACACTTCTATAAAGAAGTCAATGGTGGAAGAGAAGAACAAGCACACACAAGATCACTACGTTTCACCTCCAACACTTCTATAAAGAAGTAAATGGTGGAAGAGAAGAACAAGCACACACAAGATCACTACGTTTCACCCCCAACACTTCTATAAAGAAGTAAATGGTGGAAGAGAAGAACAAGCACACACAAGATCACTACGTATCACCCCAAACACTTCTATAAAGAAGTAAATGGTGGAAGAGAAGAACAAGCACACACAAGATCACTACGTTTCAACCCCAACACTTCTATAAAGAAGTAAATGGTGGAAGAGAAGAACAAGCACACACAAGATCACTACGTATCACCCCCAACACTTCTATATAGAAGTCAATGGTAGAAGAGAAGAACAAGCACACACAAGATCACTACGTATCACCCCCAACACTTCTATAAAGAAGTCAATGGTGGAAGAGAAGAACAAGCACACACAAGATCACCACGTTTCACTCCCAACACTTCTATAAAGAAGTAAATGGTGGAAGAGAAGAACAAGCACACACAAGATCACTACGTTTCACCCCAACACTTCTATAAAGAAGTCAATGGTGGAAGAGAAGAACAAGCACACACAAGATCACTACGTATCACCCCCAACACTTCTATAAAGAAGTAAATGGTGGAAGAGAAGAACAAGCACACACAAGATCACTACGTTTCACCCCCAACACTTCTATAAAGAAGTCAATGGTGGAAGAGAAGAACAAGCACACACAAGATCACTACGTTTCACCCCCAACACTTCTATAAAGAAGTAAATGGTGGAAGAGAAGAACAAGCACACACAAGATCACTACGTTTCACCCCCAACACTTCTATAAAGAAGTCAATGGTGGAAGAGAAGAACAAGCACACACAAGATCACTACGTTTCACCCCCAACACTTCTATAAAGAAGTCAATGGTGGAAGAGAAGAACAAGCACACACAAGATCACTACGTTTCACCCAAACACTTCTATAAAGAAGTAAATGGTGGAAGAGAAGAAGAAGCACACACAAGATCACTACGTTTCACCCCGGCAACACTTCTATAAAGAAGTTAATGGTGGAAGAGAAGAACAAGCACACACAAGATCACTACGTTTCACCCCAAACACTTCTATAAAGAAGTCAATGGTGAAGAGAAGAACAAGCACACACAAGATCACTACGTTTCACCCCGGCAACACTTCTATAAAGAAGTCAATGGGGGAAGAGAAGAACAAGCACACACAAGATCACTACGTTTCACCCCGGCAACACTTCTATAAAGAAGTTAATGGTGGAAGAGAAGAACAAGCACACACAAGATCACTACGTTTCACCCCAAACACTTCTATAAAGAAGTTAATGGTGGAAGAGAAGAACAAGCACACACAAGATCACTACGTTTCACCCGGCAACACTTCTATAAAGAAGTCAATGGTGGAAGAGAAGAACAAGCACACACAAGATCACTACGTTTCACCCCCAACACTTCTATAAAGAAGTCAATGGTGGAAGAGAAGAACAAGCACACACAAGATCACTACGTTTCACCCCCAACACTTCTATAAAGAAGTAAATGGTGGAAGAGAAGGACAAGCACACACAAGATCACTACATTTCACCCCCAACACTTCTATAAAGAAGTCAATGGTGGAAGAGAAGGACAAGCACACACAAGATCACTACATTTCACCCCCAACACTTCTATAAAGAAGTAAATGGTGGAAGAGAAGAACAAGCACACACAAGATCACTACGTTTCAACCCCAACACTTCTATAAAGAAGTAAATGGTGGAAGAGAAGAACAAGCACACACAAGATCACTACATTTCACCCCAACACTTCTATAAAGAAGTCAATGGTGGAAGAGAAGAAGAAGACATATTGTGCAGTTTCAAGAACAACAAAAATTACAATCGAAGGTTATTTTCAAGAAAAAAATATTTAAGAGACGGCATTTCGAAGACTTGCATCATACTGAGAAAATATACCGCACTGTCCTGACTGTTACTCCGCAACCACTATTACTACTGCTGCTGTCCCCATTACTACTGCTGCTACAATTACTACTGCTACTGCTAAATCTACTACTGTTACTACTACAACAGCAACTACTACTATAGCTATCGCTACCACTGCCACTCGTGTGGTGCCAGGACCGCAAGAAAAGCAAAGAATAGTACCACTGCGACCTACAAGGCATTTCGTAAGAGACAACTGATTTAGGACCTAGAGAAGCTGCCGCAGTAAATAAAAAGTATCGCAGAAATATGATGTGCTGGCCTACTTGTAGGCGCATAACTGGCACAACGTACAATCGCTCTTAGGCGCAGATTATATATAAATCACACAGAGTGGTTAACAAGTGGTTGATATGTAGCGTTCAAATAAGAAGGCTCAGATCACATACAGATCACACACAGGACCGTGCCGTGCTATGATACAGAGAGGCGGACGCATCAGGCGGAACCATAAGGGGGCGGCATAAACGGCAAAATCAAAATTACAATTGAAGGTTATTTTAAGGAAAAAAACATTTAAGGGGCGGAATTTCGAAGACTTGCATCATATTGAGAAAATATACCGCAATGCCCTGATCATACAAAGTGGTTAACAAGTGGTTGATATGGAACGTTCGAAGAAGAAGAAGCTACCACTGCTGTTGCTAATACTCCTACTATACCACATCTACCACAAGAACTATCACCACAAAAACCACCCCCATAAGTTCATCGTTATACATCAGTACCATCCTAGTGTGACAATCACCATCAGTATGATATCTACTACTACTACTACTACTACTACTACTACTACTACTACTACTACTACTACTACTACCACTACAACCAAACACAACCTACCTCACCACTTTACCAACTACACATAACCTCACCGAGCCGTGGAAATCAAAAGGGAACATTGCCAACACTGGTTCCATTTAATTCTTCTTTACTATTTTTTTCCTTTCCATTCCATGGGAGATTGATCCGTTTCATCCCGCAGACATACATACAGACACACTCGCGGGCGCAAATCAGAAGCGCGAGGTCCTGCTCGGTCATTATCTACGCCTGGAAGAACAGACAGAAAATAACAGGGCGCGAAGGGCTTGGATTGCAAGCATGACAGAGGGACAGACTTTCACATGGCAAAAACAATTTAATAAAAAATAAACAAGAGGGAAAAAACATAGAACTTATATCCAAATAGAGACTGCCATCACGCACACAAATGCACACACACACACACACCAATCTTACTTACACAAGAACATATACTAATCTCTCTCTCTTGCTAACTCTCTCTCCCACACACACATACTCACATAACCACATGGATTCATCACACACACACATAAACGCATACATTCAACTTACAGAACCACATACACCAAGCTATCTCCCTCTACACACACACACACACATATCTTACACAACCACATACATCACACACCCCCCCCCACACACACACACACATAGATTTATATTGTTAATACCACCACAGACAGCAATCACACATACATACACCATTCACACACACAGACACCAATCACACACACAGCCACCAATCACATACACAGACACCAATCACATACACAGACACCAATCACACACACAGACACCAATCACATACACAGACACCAATCACATACACAGACACCAATCACACACACAGACACCAATCACATACACATATCACACACACACATCAATCACACACACACATCAATCACACACACACACAAACTTCAATCACACACATACACAGACTTACTTATACAAACACAGACACCAATCACATACACAGACACCAATCACACACACACACACAGACTTACTCATACAAACACAGACACCAATCACACAGACACCAATCACACACACACACACCAATCACACATACACACCAATCACAGACTTACTCAAACAAACACAGACACCAATCACACACACAGATACCAATCACACAAACACAGACATCAATCACACACACACAAACACCCATCTCACTGAAACACCAGATACCGCCCATGTGTAGATCCGCCCACTTTGTATACGATATGCTACAAAATCAACAACAAAATATCTATCCCCAAGAGTTCATTGTTTTGTTTTTCATAATACACATCAAGGCAGCAGCGCACACTAGTCGGGGAGAATAATAAAATAGTAAAACATACTCATGTTTATTATTGTTGGTGATGGTGTCCAAATTACGTATGACAAACGAGCACAAATAAATAGAGTCGACGTTTCAACCAAAGGGTTTTCATCAAGTCGAGTACAAACAAATAGTGCGAAGTGTGGCTGCTTTAAGAGTAATGAGAGCATTCTTCCTCTACTTCGTCTTCTTAGAAAGTTCCATATCGACCACGTGTCAATAACTCTGTGATATGTATGTGATCCGAGCCTAAGAGACATGGTACGTTGTGCCAGTTATGCGCCTACAAGTAGAGTTATGCACATCCAATTTCTGCGACGCTTTTTATGTAATAGGGTAGCTTCCCTAGGCCACTGTCTCAATGGCCTCTTACGACATGCCTTGTAGGTTGCAGTGGTACTATTCTTTGCTCCCCTTGCGAGCCCCGTCAACACACAGGCGAGTTACATCCAGAATTCATCTTCCTCTATTCCTCTTGCCAGGATCCTCCTTCTAGCTCCACCTAGCAAGTGGATCGTCTGGACCTCTATTTCTCTTTGCCAGGATCCCTCCTTCTAACTCCACCTAGCAAGTGGATCGTCTGGACCTCTATTCCTCTTGGCCATGATACCTCCTTCTAGCTCCACCTAGCAAGTAGATCGTCTGTACCTCCATTCCTCTTGGCCAGGATCCCTCCTTCTAGCTCCACCTAGCAAGTGGATCGCCTGGACCTCTATTCTTCTTGGCCAGGATACCTCCTTCTAGCTCCACCTAGCAAGTGGATCGTCTGGACCTCTATTCCTCTTGGCCAGGATCCCTCCTTCTAGCTCCACCTAGCAAGTGGATCGTCTGGACCTCTATTCCTCTTGGCCAGGATACCTCCTTCTAGCTCCACCTAGCAAGTGGATCGTCTGGACCTCTATTCCTCTTGGCCAGGATACCTCCTTCTAGCTCCACCTAGCAAGTGGATCGTCTGAACCTCTATTTCTCTTTGCCAGGATACCTCCTTCTAGCTCCACCTAGCAAGTGGATCATCTGGACCTCTATTCCTCTTGGCCAGGATACCTCCTTCTAGCTCCACCTAGCAAGTGGATCGTCTGGACGAATGGATTAGTGTAAACGACCCTCATGAGAGCGGCCCGTGTTGAATCCACGGTAAGGTCAAGGAGTTTTTTTTTGTCGAGGGCATAAAGAAAACTTCCAAACCTGAACAGCTTAGCGGCGACTGCACTAGCCAAACAGACATAAAATATCACAGGCCCATGTCCCTCCTGTCCTATATCGCCCAAGAAGCGGTATTTTTTCTTTCCCGATCCAGAAGCACTTGAGCTTTTCAGCTCTTCGGCTCGGTGCCATGGACATCGTAACCCTTCGGTTCGGTACCACGAACACCGTAAATCTGGGGAATCTGTGGCTTTTTCTGCCATCCCGCGGAATTGAACCCGCACACACAGAGGGATAGTCACCCGTAGTCCAACACGCTACGAACACGCTGGCAGACGGGCAAGAAGCGGCATTAAAGGCAGTAACGACAACCTTCCATGATGATGTTCAAGCCGTCGTGTGTGAGACGATTATTAGAGCATTGGTCTTCTAGACGGCATGTCTAGGTTCGATCATATGTCAACAATACTTCAATCTGAACAAGTAGATCGCCCGCGTGGTACCGGGACCCGCAAGGGAAGCTAACAATAATACTACGGTGACCTACAAGACATGTCTTGAGAGGCGACTGATGTAGGACCCAGGGAAGCTCATCATCATCATCAAATAGCTTGTCCTGAGCAGAACTTTGCTACCCCAACAGTCCTCCGGGAAGCTACCTAGTAAATAAAAATATCGCAGAAATCGGATATGCTAGCCTACTTATAGGCGCATAACTGGCACAACGTATAAACGTTCTCAGGCTCAGATCACATAAAAATCACACAGAGTGGTTAACAAGTGGTTGATATGAAGCGTTCGAAGAAGTAAGTTTACATAAAATAATCGTGCATACTAAAGGTAGAGGCGGGATATTGGAAGAATGTGAGAGATAGACAGAAAGGGAAAAATGGATGAGGGGAAGAGATTGGAAAGAAGTAGAGAGGGGAAAAGAACTGAGAAAACGAGACGCTGTAATTTGATTGAACGTGGTCACTGAAGCATGGCTGCGGGCAGATCCGTGAAGAGACGGGTCCAGTGCGCACGAGTGAGCTCCCTTGGCTAATGAGTCCGGGTTTTCCCAGCATGCCCTCCAGGGTACGGAACTCGGGAAGATTGGATTCAGACAAGACTTCCAATTCGCGACATACAGCCAGGGCAAGGAGAGGGCCTGGTTGGGGATTACCGCTCGCACGTGCGGATGTGAGCACGCGCCTGGATCCTCGGCTTTACAAACGTATTCTAGAGCACAGCTGAGGCCTACAACTGCGAGTAAATAGCAACAACAACAACAACAACAAATATGGCGCCTTGATAGCCATCTCAACTTGGGTATCTTCTACTTCTTTGAACACTCTATATCGATCATTTGTTAACTGCTCTTTGTGATTTATATGTGATCTGAGCCGTCGTCTACTTCTTTGAACACTCTATATCGATCATTTGTTAACTGCTCTTTGTGATTTATATGTGATCTGAGCCGTCGTCTACTTCTTTGAACACTCTATATCGATCATTTGTTAACTGCTCTTTGTGATTTATATGTGATCTGAGCCGTCGTCTACTTCTTTGAACACTCTATATCGATCATTTGTTAACTGCTCTTTGTGATTTATATGTGATCTGAGCCGTCGTCTACTTCTTAATTCGAACACTCTATATCGATCATTTGTTAACTGCTCTTTGTGATTTATATGTGATCTGAGCCGTCGTCTACTTCTTAATTCGAACACTCTATATCGATCATTTGTTAACTGCTCTTTGTGATTTATATGTGATCTGAGCCGTCGTCTACTTCTTAATTCGAACACTCTATATCGATCATTTGTTAACTGCTCTTTGTGATTTATATGTGATCTGAGCCGTCGTCTACTTCTTAATTCGAACACTCTATATCGATCATTTGTTAACTGCTCTTTGTGATTTATATGTGATCTGAGCCGTCGTCTACTTCTTAATTCGAACACTCTATATCGATCATTTGTTAACTGCTCTTTGTGATTTATATGTGATCTGAGCCGTCGTCTACTTCTTAATTCGAACACTCTATATCGATCATTTGTTAACTGATCTTTGTGATTTATATGTGATCTGAGCCGTCGTCTACTTCTTAATTCGAACACTCTATATCGATCATTTGTTAACTGCTCTTTGTGATTTATATGTGATCTGAGCCGTCGTCTACTTCTTAATTCGAACACTCTATATCGATCATTTGTTAACTGCTCTTTGTGATTTATATGTGATCTGAGCCGTCGTCTACTTCTTTGAACACTCTATATCGATCATTTGTTAACTGCTCTTTGTGATTTATATGTGATCTGAGCCGTCGTCTTCTTCTTAATTCGAACACTCTATATCGATCACTTGTTAACTTATCTTTGTGATTTATATGTGATCTGAGCCGTCGTCTTCTTCTTAATTCGAACACTCTATATCGATCACTTGTTAACTTCTCTTTGTGATTTATATGTGATCTGAGCCTTCTTCTTCGATCACTCTATATCGACCCATTGTTAACCACTCTTTATGATTTGCATGTGATCTGTTCCTAAGAGTGATTGTACGTTGTGCCAGTTATGCTCCTACACCTAGGCCAGCACATCCGATTTCTGCGACGCTTTTTTTTTTTAACTAGGGTATCTTCTCTAGGCCCCGATCTCAGTCGCCTCTTACGATATACCCTGTAGGCCGCACTGTTACTATTCTTTGCTCCCCATGTGAGCCCCGAAAGGGCTTGGTTATCTAACGCAATGCCAAACTTGTACAGCAACTAACTATCATCATGTGGCGTACTCGATCACATACATACAGAATACTATATCCACTAGTATGTATCCCCAGTGGACGCCGGTTTAAACAAAGGATTTATAGAATAGTCAAAGGCTATAAATACTTAAAAGCAGCCCGTGAATGGAGCTAATCTGGCATATATGTATGGAAATTAGAAGGTTCAGTTATGACGTAGTATAGGTCAAGGTTGCGTGACGGTGTGTAATTGTAGTGCGGGAAAGGGCGATGAACAAATATGACGTAGGACGAGCTAGTCAGAACCGGTTTAAATAGTAAATAAACACAACTCAATGTGTACCTGGCAAGTTTCGAATTGTTAATGGGGCTGCAATTATCTTGAACACCCTGTATTAGCATGTAAGATGCGTACAAAAAGGCGCGCTCCAATTGTCTCTTCTTAACCTGACGTTGACAAAGCAAAACAGAGATAGACAGACGGAATAGATTAGATTATATTAGAATATACGATATGTAGATGATTGTTGACAGACATACAGAGAGGCAGGCGGACAGATGGATGGATGGATGGATAGACAGACAGACAGACAGACAGACAGACAGACAGACAGATAGATTGAACGTCCTCATAGAGTGGCCGCAAAGAAGATTTTGATTTAAACCAATCCACGTCAACTACTAGATTGCAGGAGATGGGTTTGAAGATTGGAGTAGCAAGAAAAGAACAGCATAACAGGTATATGAGTAGGCTCATCAATCAAAATGGAACTGGTACGATCAGTCGCTGGACGCTGTTGGAGATATTGCGAAGGAGATCGGAGCACCTATGGACATTTCCGGAGTGCAATGTAGAGATTCCAAACTGAAACTGAATAAAATGCATTGCAAAAATCGGATGTGTTGGTCTATTACTAGTTGTTTGGCACAGCGTACAATCGCCGTTCTTAGGCTCAGATTACATATAAACCACAAAGAGTGGTTAACAAGTGGTCGATATGGAGCGTTCGAAGAAGAAATTATACAGCACAGGGTCTAAAAACTCCCCACAAGTACACATATTACTTGCTCACATTGTAAAATAACATTTCAAGCCCGCATCGGTCTCACTAGTCATCTACGCACACACAGACAAACATAATGCAACTACATTCTCTTGGATGAAAAATGGTGGTCATCATCACTCGTGATGGACGAGCATCACATAGGATGGGAAGTAATTTCTCCATACCGATTTATCCGGGCTCCCCACGATGTCATTACCTTGTAGTGATGGGGAGATTGCGTACCTTCATGATCCGGAAAGCTATGCTGACAGGTAGTAAGGACACCCACGTTAGAAAGGTTGAAGGATATAGAGCAGACGAAAGATGACCTCCTGGTCCTCCAGGTTGGGAGTTGGGCAATGGGATAAGAACCCATTCCTTTTTTTGTTTTTAATACAATAAAACATGCTACGGAAACAGAAGCAAGAGATACCATTGTTACAACGGCTGAAGGGAGTTAGGTCAATCAGGCAACTGAAACATGGAGAGGAACTGTGGAGAGAGAGTTGAAGGAATGTGACCTGACGTAGGAGACGGTTGGTAGAAAGGTAGAAGAACGGCAACAGTGGAAGTCTCTTGTGGAAGTCTCTTGTGGAAGCCTTATGTGTCAATCGGGACACGAAGATGATATATATAAATATATAGATTTATCCGGGGCAACTCGCTAAATCTCGTCTATAGAATTGTGTTCAATATGTCTGTCTCAGTAAAGCTCATTTCTGGGTGTCCATAGGGCATCTTTTCTTTCTTGAACCCTTCACGTACTACTGGCTTGTAGTTAGATTGATGACAATCAAAGGCTAGTGGAGCAAACCGTACACACAACTGGACGGCAGGCAAACCAAGTAGTTCAAAGACTGGTAACCTGGGCAGATGACACCCAACATCCTGGGAGGGATGATTGTCTAAGGGTAGCTACACTAAAAGAAAATAGCAACCTGCTGCCTTGCAGGTCGGCTGGGGACAACCAAAGGCTGCCGGAGAGCAAACCCATTAAACGCTGGTTGAAATCTGACACATGGCCGAAGGATAAGCACCAGAGCTCCAAATGGCGTTGAAGATGTGACGAATCACACCCGTTCTTGATGTAGGCTGTTTATATATCACAATAAGAATGATCAAAATGGCAGAAAAGAACGATCGACAAGAAGAAGAAGAAGAACCCTTCAGGGGAACTGAAAACTGAGAATACTCGTAGAAGTACCATCTACGAAGCAATGCATAAATATATGGTTCTTCTTCTTCAACGAACCCCAGGAATTATGAATTTTCACTCTTTTCCTATAGTGCAATGGGGAGCACCGATTTTCTTTTTTCCCGATCCAGAAGCACTTGAGCTTTCAGCTCTTCGGCTCGGTGCCATGGACATCGTATTCCTTCGGTTCGGTGCCACGAACACCGTGAATCTGGGGAACCTGTGGCTTTTCTGCCAGCCCGCGGAAATGAACCCGCACTCACAGAGGGCTAGTCACCCGCAGTCCAACGAACTACGAACACGCTGGGCAGGCGGGCGAGCTTTCTTGAAAACCTAGAAACCTCCAACAGCTCCAGGCGTGCAAGTGTGCTATGCTTAGTGCTGCCAAGAATCCTACTCAGAAACGGGTTCGTGTTTGTGTCAAAACAACAAAGCCCGTGTCTAGTCCGTCCCATTTCTGACACCTAGTCACAACTCAGACTGAAAAACTGGGACATACGTTGAACTTTAACCTCAAGAGAACAATAGTGTACCGCATCAGAGACTAAGTGTTGAACAAACACCCATTCCTATTTTAATCTATATGTCAACGTGTTATGGCACATCATGATGTTTATGTTATTCAGAAAAAACATTATACATTCGAGGCTTATCAAGTAGCATGTCCCTTGCGGAACGTTGCTGTCATCACATCTCGCCTGACAAACTCACTGTCTCTAAGAAGTTCTCCCGTATCCTTCAGCGTCATGTTCAAGAACAAAATTGAAGCTTCTGAAACAAGGTGTTACAGAAAAGTTCTTAAAAGCATCCTGGACAGAGAAGAATGTCCCGGCAGATGGAATAGTTTGGCCACGTTAAACGTCACAGTGGTTTGGATTAAAGGATTTTAAATGGTTTTAAAGCCGAAGGATTGATTTTATTGCATCGGGCTTTACCCCATACGGCTCGGTCCCTCTCCGCAGAACTGGCACGCCACCTGCCGAGAGTATTGCACAAAGCACGAACTCCGTAGCTCCAGCAACAATCCTAGGGTCTCTGGAAAAACTGCACTTGTGAACAGAATGGCGCGGTCCGGACTCGAACCCATGACCTTCGACTCACAAGGCAAAGGGCGTAACCACTTAGCCACCCCCTTGCCCCCACCCCCCAAAGTGGTTTGGAGAGAAAGGTAAAGGAAGGAATGGTTCCTGTAGCACAAGGCAGGGGACGACCAAAGCGAAGGTGGCAGCAGAACATCAAAGAAACCTTGAACATGAGCAACGTTCCGCTGGGGACATGCTAATACTTGACTGTATAAGAGTGTGAACTCAAGTGGTAGTGAGCTCGTTCACAAACCCAAGCGTACCTGGTTCAAACCCCATGGTGGGCAAGCTTGGAAGCAAATTCGATTTTGTGGGATTTTTACAAAAGGTAAAATAGACCTCACCGTTCAGAAAGCAATGGTAAACTACTGAACATATAAGTGGTGCCTAGAAAATCAACGACTCATTTACTGTGGTTGAATGATACGTCCTATATGCCATGATTTTCATTCATCCATTCTAGTGTGAGGGATAGTGAGAGAAGCACTTGAGGACATCGTAATCCTTCGGTTCGGTGCCACGAACACCGTGAATCTGGGGAAACCTGTGGCATTTCTGTCAGTCCGTGGAATTGAACCCGCACACACAGAGGACTAGTCACCCGCAGTCCAACGCGCTACGAACACGCTGAGAAGGCGGGCGAGTGCGTGTGTTAGTTAGACGATGTACGGAAACAAACATATCTGAGGTGGTCAGAGCGAATCAGATCAGATCTGGAGAAAACCGAGGGGTCGCTGCGGTGATACTTAACCTTTTCGCTGCTACATACTTTCTGAAGACTGAGCTAAAAATAGCTACTCTTTGTTTCTAGGTCATAAACGTGAATGTACGCCTATAGCAGCGACAGTAGCAATGTTTAACGTGTTATCACGTCTTTAGCCCACAGAGGAGAGATAATAACAGACGTGTTAATGCGTCTTTAGAAGTGAATGGGAAAAACGTATATATATATATATATATATGTCCTTAGCAGCTAAAGGGTTAATAAATTGAGGTTTTAGGACAAAGACACGTATGTATGGTATCACATAAGCTAGCAAAATGAATAATCAAATCTTAAAACTTATCAGTTTTTGATTATTTATTTTGTTTGCTTATGTGTTAGTTAGAGAGCCGCAGTAGCGTAGTTGTTAGTGAACTCGCTTCTCAAGGCTGGTGGTCTGGGTTCAACTCCCGCAGTGCGCGTGGAATTTTTCCCGACCGCGACGGCTCTCAGGTCGACCCAGCCTCAACTGGGTACCAAACATGCTCTGGGAAAGTAAAGGCGGCCGGTGTGATGCTGACCACATCACCCATCGTGTGCCGACGGTCAATGAAAATACAGGCCTAACACTGTATTGCCCTATATACCACGAGGTATGAAAGGGTTCCTTTACTTTTTTTTTTCTTTTATGTGTTAGTTAGGAAGATGTTAGAGGGCTAGCTCAATTAGGATAATGGACGAAGAAGTAGAATTAGAGTGTGGGCGGAGAGAGAGGAGAAAGAGAGGCGATATTGTACACGTGTGTAAGAGAGCGTGCTGTGCGAGAGAAGCGGATGCACAAGTAAGAGACAGAGAGATTTCGTATGTCTGTGTGTGCACGTGCGTGCATGCGTGCGAAAGTAAAGGAGAGATGTGTGTGTATGTGTGTTTGTGTATGTGTGTATGCATGATAGGAATGGATTTTTTTTTAAAAATGGATTTAAAACCGAAGGATTGACTTCATTGCACTGGGTGTTACCCCATATGCTCGATCCCTCTCCGCAGAAATTACAAGCCACCTACGGATATTATTACAGAGAGCACGAACTCTGTAGCTACAGCAACACTCCAACACAATGGGGGAAAATGCATCTTTGAACAGAACTCTGCGGTCCGGATTAAAAACCAGGACCTTCAGAACGCAATAAAAAAGCTTAATCACTTAGCCCTCAAAAGGCTCGTGAGATGCCTGGGCTCTCATGGGGAGCAACGAATAGTACCACTACGACCTACTACAAGGCATGTCGTAAGAGGTGACTGAGGTAGGGGCATAGGAAAGCTACCCTAGTAAATAAAAAGCATTGCAGAAATCGGATGTGCTGGCATAATTGTAGGCGTTTAACTGGCTCTTCACTTGTAAAATCGCTCTTAGGCTCGGATCATATACAAATCACACAGAGTGATCGATATGGAGCGTTTGAAGAAGAAGCCCTCGGATTATGTTGAAGTGAAATAGAAAGTGTTATATGCGGAGAACATTATGAGGAATGTAAAAGACGATACAAACTATGTGAATTACGACCCTTTCACTATAGGCGGAAAATCCATACCAGAGCTTAGATAAGCAGACTATGCAGTATTATTATCCACCAGCAAAGAGGGTTTGGAAAACCTAATCATGACGACCAAGAAACATAGTGAAGACCAACATCTATATTTGAATACACACACCAAAAAAATCATGTCAACTGACAAAGCAAAAGGCTCACCTAACATCCAAGTAAACAATGAAGAACTCCAATGTGTAGAGAGCTACGAATATATGGGCTCAATAATTAACAATAACGAGGACTTCTCCAAAGAGATCTCAAAAAGATTGGCAATAGCAATCAAGAAGTTAAACACAATGAAGAACATATGGCAAAGCACCAGCAAAATATTAAAATTAAAAATATTGAGAACATGCATTTTTCCAGTGGCTACTTATGGTTGTGAATCATGGACTATTACACAAAAAACAAGAACGACAATCCAGTCATTCGAAACTAAATGCTACAGAAAGATTCTACGAATACCATGGACAGAAAAAGAAAGAACACTGATGTCCTGAAAGAACTAAATGTTAAAGAAAATTGGCTGATAAACAAAATACTATACAGAAAAATTAGATACTTTGGTCACATCAAGCGTCACGATGGCCTGGAAAGAACAATATTAGAGGGCAGGGTCCCAGGACGCAGAGGCAGACCAAGAAGAAGATGGCTACAAGTTATTAAAGAAACCATGAATATGACCATTGACGAAGTGGGTGAACTGGCAAGAGACAGTGAATTTCAGATGTGCTGCAAAGACAGCAACATCCTATAAAGGACACGCACCTTGATGATGATGATGATAATGAGATAGAAAGAGAATATAAAGAAAAAAAGAGAACAACACACAAAAATCGTGAATAATGTAAAAATACAACAGACTCCAGAATTCAAATATCTCAGGAGTATATTCACAGACCTCCCCATGAGGCCATTACCTTGTAGTGGTGGGGAGGCTTGCGTGCTCCAATGATACAGTGAGCTATGACGGCGGGAACTTATGTTCCCGGAAGGGTTACCCAAGCCGGAAAGGTCACTGAAGAGGGACAGACGAAGCATGGTCTCCTGGTCCTCCAGGTTGGGGGTTGGGCTTGGGACTAACGATCCCATCCTTTAAAAAAATTAAAGTTACGGAAACAACAACAAACATACAACCTATCTACGGGCATGAAGGGCTACCAGAGTCATTGACTCACATGACTGGAAGTGGTGAAAGCCGAAAGGAAGCTACTTTCATGAGGACGGAAGTCCTGAATGCCAAAACCAAGACCAAAATTTGGGATGCTGGAATGTAAGAACAATGTACGAAACCGGAAAACTATCACAAATAACAGCAGAAATGAGAAGATATAATCTACATATCCTAGGGGTTAGCGAGAGCAGATGGACAGGAAATGGAAGAAGTACCACTGCAACAGGTGAAACAGTCCTTTTTCTGGACGAGACGATGACCTACACCATGAAGGAGTAGCAGTAATCCTAAGAAAGGGCGTGGAAAAGTGTCTGTTAGAATGGAAACCTATCAGCAGCCGCTTGATTAAGATCAGACTAAAGGGAAGCATACAAACATCACAATCCTACAATGCTATGCGCCAACTAATGATAGCGAAGATACAAAGAAAGACTCGTACTACGAAAACCTACAAGCAGAATTAGACAAGTCACCATCCCATGATGTTATCATTGTTATGGGAGATCTAAATGCGAAGGTCGGACAAGACAACACGCATAGTTATAGAACTATGGGAAAATATGGATGTGGTATGATGAACGAAAATGGGGAACGTTTAGTAAACTTCTGCAGCATGAACAATCTCGTTATAGGAGGAACCCTATTTCAACATTTAGATATCCACAAATTAACATGGTATTCCCTAATGGCAGAGATAAAAACCAAATAGACCATATAATAATCAATGGACCCTGGAGACGCTCGCTGCTAGATGTTGTAGTCAAGAGAGGTGCAGATGTTGGTAGTGACCACCACCTAGTCACAGCTTATGTCAAACTTAAACTAAGAAAAACAGGACAACAGAAAAACTTCCAAAAGAGGTTCGATGTGGATAGACTAAAAGACACGGAAGTAAGGGATAAGTTTATAATGCAGATAAAGAACAGATTCCAAGCCCTAGAAAGTAATGAAACTACGGATGAAACTGACAACATAGATAAAACATGGGACAACATAGCATCTATATATAGCAAGAGCAGTGAAACATGTCTAGGCTACCGCACAAAGAAAAGAAAAGAATGGATAACACCAACAACATGGAAAATAATAGACAGCCGAAGAATATTAAAAAGAAATTGTTAGAAGCAAAGTCCGAAAGACTGAAAGCAAGATACCAAGAACAGTACAAAAGCGCAAGTAAAGAAATCAAACGGGCTGTGAGAGCCGACAAAAGAATGTATGTTGAAGACCTGGCAGTACAGGCAGAAGAAGCAGCAAAAAAGTGTGATCAAGGAACAGTGTACAAAATTACAAAGCTAATAAGCGGGAAACATTACAGAAGATCAAATACTCTTATAAAGGATAAGAATGGAATACTATTGACAACGGAAAAGGAACAAGAAATACGATGGACAGAGCATTTTAAAGAATTGCTAAACAGACCACCTCCAACGGTAGTAGCAGACATACCAGAACCAACAGAGGAGTTAGAAATTGGCATTGAAACACCCAGCCAGGATGAGATCATTACAGCAATTAAGTCTCTTAAGAATAACAAGGCACCAGGAATGATAACTTAAACGCAGAACTATTCAAAATAGACCCAGAACTTGCAGCTAATATATTGCAACCCTTGTTTACTACTATATGGAATGCCCAAATAATACCTGATGCATGGAACAGAGGAGTCATCATCAAGATACCCAAAAGGGCTCCCTTGCCGATTGTAATAATTGGCGTGGAATAACACTGCTTTCTGTCCCAAGTAAAATCTTAAGCAAAATCATCGTACAACGTATTACTGACGCTGTGGATAAGAAACTGAGAAAGGAACAAGCAGGATTTCGCAGAGGACGGAGCTGTATAGGCCAAATATTTGCTCTTAGAAATATCATAGAACAATGCACAGAATGGCAAAGCAAACTCTATATCAACTTTGTAGATTTTGAAAAGGCTTTTGATAGCATACACCGCGAAAGTCTATGGCGTATCTTAAGATGGTATGGAATCCCACTGTGTTTTATAAATATTATAAAAAGCTGCTACAGCAAGTTTGCATGCAGTGTTGAAACTTCAGAACTAAAGTTTGAAGTAAAAACAGGCGTGCGACAAGGATGTGTTATGTCAGCCCTATTATTCAACACTGTCATAGATTGGGTGATGCGTAAAACAACGGAAGATAAGGCAAGAGGTATTAGATGGACGCTCACATCCACTCTGGAAGACCTAGATTTTGCAGATGACATCGCACTCCTATCTCATACACATAGAGATATCCAGGAAAAGACCAGCCGCCTTAACCAATATAGTGAGATGGTTGGGCTGAAAATAAATCAGAAGAAAACTGAAGTAATGACTCTGAACATAGCAACCCCAGCACCAGTCAAACTAGAAGGTAAAACCCTCCGAGATAAAACCGCTTTCACATACCTTGGAAGTGTTATTAGCAATGAAGGAGGCGCTGGATCTGACATTAAAAACAGACTGAGTAAAGCACGCAGTGCATTCATGACCCTTCAGACCGCCTGGAAATCTGCCCAATACAGCATCAGAACCAAGACTAGTATCTATAACAGCTGTGTGCTGTCAACTTTGCTGTATGGATCGGAATGCTGGAGAATGACAGAACAGGATATGTCCAGACTCTCCGCCTTTCATACAACTTGTCTGCGAAAAATCTTACGCGTGTACTGGCCGACTACTATCTCGAATCAAGAATTGCTTGCACGATGCCAACAAGAGAATATGGGCACTATCATCCGAAGACGACGCTGGAGATGGATTGGACATGTGATGCGCATGGAGACTGGCTCCGACACGAAAACTGCACTGAGATGGACTCCAGAGGGTAGGCGAAAGCGTGGAAGACCCAAGACGACCTGGAGGAGAACGATAGAGCAAGAGCTGAAGGAAATGAATCATAGCTGGAACACAATACAGAGGAAGGCCATGAACAGGGAAGAATGGTGTACGTTTGTTGTTGCCCTAAACGCCAGGGGCGTAACAGGCTAAAGAGAGAGATATTCACAGCAGATGGAAAGATGGACAGAGAAATCGAGACTAGATGCCAGAAGGCAAACGCAGTGAAATACCAACTGTCACAACTATTAAAACATCCAAGCATTAACATGGCAGTCAAACGACAACTGATAAATTGCATATTTATTCCAACTCTCTGCTATCAGTGCCAAACATGGTCCCTGACTAAGACACAAGAAAGAAAGATTACAACATGTGAAATGAGATGTCTACGAAAAGCTACAAGGAGAGATAGAGTGAGAAACGAGAATACCAGAAGCATCGTTGGTACTATACCATGCATACAGTACATCGAGAAGCAAAGAATCAAGTGATTCGGCCATCTAATGAGAATGGAACCACATTTACTATCATCACCTGCTTACAATAATCGACACTCAGGGCGCAGAGCACGAGGCAGGCCAAGAACACGATGGATAGATAACATCTCAGAGTCACTGCGAAAGCATGGACTGACAACGTCAAGTGCAACACACCTGGCACAACATAGAAAACTAACTCTCCCACGTCGCTTCACGGCAAATGTGGTTAAGATAAGATAAGATAAGACACAAAAAAGTATGAAAGCGAAAGGAAGAAATCTGTTATCAGCAGATGAAAGTGGGTAAGATAGAGAGAGAGAGAGAGCGCGAGAGAGAGAGAGAGAGAGAGAGAGAGAGATATGAGAGAGAGAAAATGTTTAATAGACAAATAAAATGAGCCAATCAAAACAGAGAACAAAAATCTTCAGAAAGCGAGTTTTCTGGATAATAATTCAGGTTGGCTTCCGGTTCCGCTGTCGGCCATTTTCTACTCTCCAACCGTTTGATGTGTTGGTGTTTCTCAGAGCGTGGCAGCTTACTGAGATTATCCAACACAACGTATGGTGGTTATTCCGGTCAGATTAGTCCATATCGGTATAAGGGAAGACTGCAGTTAAACTATGCAGCAATGGCGAAACACGTAAAGATCGAGGCATCTATAGGAACGTACGGAGTGTAATGAAGGTATTGGTGAAACGCGTAAAAACAAAGTACTGTAGTTTTACTAAATACAAAAACAATAACGATACACAGCAACGTTTCGACCAATAGGCCTTTATCAAGCAAACGATACAACAGAAATGAAGAATATCACTTCTTTCACAGCACACTACATATAGAATACAAGAATAAATTCCTAACAGCCCTACAATGAAATCTTTGAATAAAAACGAATAACGAAAAAATGCAAAAAGTAGATGTGAAAAACAAGATAAACAATAAAAATCAAATATATATATATCAGTGACGGCTCGTGATCCTTTTTGTTGGTGGGGCCAGGCACAAATGTTCGGGGGAAAAAAAAATCCTGGTTTTGGATTAAGTTATATTTAATTTATTAAATAATAAATTGCAAGTTACACATTCTTTTTTATGGGGCCTGGCCCCACTGGCCCTTAATGACGAGCTGCCCTGATATATATATAATATATATATATATAAATATATATATATATATATATATACATACAGGGTGTTCAACTTAAAAGCAGCCTATGAATGGAGCTAATCTGGCATATATATATGGAAATGAGAAGGTTCAGTTATGACGTAGTATAGGTCAAGGTTGTGTGACGGTGTGTAATTGTAGTGCGGGAAGGGGCGATGAACAAATGTGACGTAGGACGAGCTAGTCATAACCGGTTTAAATAGTAAATAAACACAACTCAATGTGTACCTGGCAACTTTCGAATTATCAATGGGGCTGCAATTATCTTGAACACCCTGTATATATATATATATATATGTAACATATATACATTTAACATATACACATATAGAATATGGAGCATGAGAAGAGAAAGTACTAAGAAGCATAGGAATGTAGAGCGTTGAGTCCATGAGGTCGCAAGTTACCATATAATGATATAAAACGATTCTCTAGAGCAAATCGACTTCGATCATCAGATGAACATGATCGGATGGCTGTGACCTGGACATCACGAGCACCCAAATGGCTGGTCCACACAATCAATGGAATACAAAACCAGAGGCAATAGACTCCACGGAACACAATCAGACTGCAGCCACTGTTTCATCAGTAGCTATTGATTTATTGATTGAATGATCATCATTGCTTGATTGATTGATCATCATTGAATAAACCAACCATGTCTGCTTCGATCTCTTTGTTATAGATGAAGATCTCTCTCTCTCTCTCGCGATCACCGCCCAGACCGATGTACCAGACCTCGCCATAAATTCTATTCATGTGGAAATCTGATTTATGCAGCCTTAGAATTGGTGTGTTTTACGTCACATCTTCAGCACCATTTAGAGCTCTGGTGCTTATCCTTCGGCGATGCGTCCGGTTTCAGCCAGCGTTTACTCGGTTCGCTCTCCGTTCTGTAGCCATCTAGTGTTTTTTACGGTGTGGAGTAACTAGCTCCACGCCCTACCTACTTAGTCGGCTCTTACGACATGCGTGGCAGGTAACAGTGGTTCTATTCTTTACACACCAGTGTGGGCCCCGGTAACCAGTCGGGTGAAGAAAGATCTCTCTCTCTCTCTCTCTCGCACGATCTCGGCCTAGACTGGTGAACCAACTTTATCATGAATTTTACTGTGGTTTTAAGTGACTCCGTTCCTCCGTACAGCTTTTCGCGAAGCTCTGTGTTTTGTGGCCAGGTTTCGTTTCTTAAACCTGCTATCCGTTGACAATCCTGCAGAACGTGTTCTACCGTCATGTCCGCCTTTTTGCATGGGCACAGGCTAGTTGTGCCTATTTTGAACTTGTTGTACATGTGGGCGCGTAGCTTGTTGTGGCCGGTACGGAGGCGAAGTATGGCAACTTGTTCGCTACGGGACAGACCATAGTATCCGTCTCTATGAAGATCTAAAAGACAGTGCACGTATTTCGTAGCACCGGCTAGGATAACCAATGCAATTTTTAGATATTATTAAAATGTAAATATAGTTTATTGTAATTTTTCATTTCTTTTCCAGGGAGGAGATTTCCAGCCTACTCTGATCGTTTTCTCAACTGAAAAGGAATATGTTACTGTTCACGTGTTTTTTGGGTTTTTTCGATCCAGAAGCACTTGAGCTTTTCATAGCGCGTGTTCGTAGCGCGTTGGACTACGAATGACTATCCCTCTGTGTGTGCGGGTTCAATTCCGCGGGATGGCAGAAAAAGCCACATATTCCCCAGATTTACGGTGTTCGTGGCACCGAACCGAAGGGTTACGGTGTCCATGGCACCGAGCCGAAGAGCTGAAAAGCTCAAATGCTTCTGGATCGGAAAAAAAAAATCTTTCGGTGGTGTGTTCGGTTTCAACCAGCGTTTACTGGGTTCGCTCTCCGTTATCCTTTTGCTGTTCCCAGCCAAAACTCACAAGGCAGCAGGTTGCCTTTTTCTTTCAGGGCAGAGTCTAAGAACGTTTATACGTTGTACCATTATGCGTCTATAAGTAGGCAAGCACATCCTATATCTGTGACGTTTTTTATTTACTAGGGTAGCTTCCTTAGCTCCTACATCAGTCGCCTCTTACGACATGCCTTGTAGGTCGCAGTGTTACTATTCTTTGCTCCCCTTGAAAGCCCCGGTAACACATGGGCATCGAACAAATTTATATATATCTTTTCTTCTTTCTTTCTTTCTTTCTTTTGTCCTTCTCTGCTTTTTTGCCGCTCGACGTAGCAGGTTTAACTGATCATCAGTTTCCGAGATAATGCACATAGATACGAACAAACACATACACACCGCGAGAGACACATACACAGACACATACGCACACACACGCACACACGGAGGCACACACAGAAGCACACACACATACACGAACACACACAAAAACAAATAAACACCACCATACCAACCTAAAGGTTTCATCATCAACTGTACCTAATTTCGTCCTGCTTACAGTTCCCATCCCTATTTAAAACATCATCATCACAACCTAACTATGACACCAGCAACTATACTCACCGCTATGCTCCTCCTTTGTCTGTTTGTGTCCAGACGAAAAATCATGATCTATTCCTCATGGGACTCCACAAGATGTCTGGGGCACCTGCAAGAGCAGAAAATGACAATTAAGAAACGTGAAACTCATCAGGTGTATATCATACCTGGTGACGTTGACGACCAGGTAACTTCATAACTACCTGTCTTTGGTGATAACAGGATTTCAAGTTGATGGAGACTGTTTAAAATTACCTGGTACAGAGTGTCTTAGAAGAGCTGCAGGTGTGACAATAAGAGACAAAATTAGAAATGAAGAAATCAGAAGAAGACTGGATGTGAAACCAGTTATGCAATTCATAAAAGAACAGCAGATTAAATGGGTTGGACACCTGACAAGAATACCATGGTACAGAGAGCCACACAGAACAAGTATAATGAGTACAGAGCAAGAGGAAGGATACGCGAAAGATGGAAGGATACGCGAAAGATGGAGCGACCGCATCAAGAACAGCCTTACGAAAATGAATATCAGCTTACAAAGTGCCTTAAAACAAGCACACACAAGATCACTACGTTTCACCCCAACACTTCTATAAAGAAGTAAATCGTGGAAGAGGAGAAGAAGAGGGCTGCAGTGAAAACAGATTGAAAGGTCAAGTATTGACTTAAATGTATGAGTTTAGGTACAGACAGACAGAGAAGAAGGATGGATGTGATACTCACACAATCAACTCTAATATTGGGCCGCATAACTGACAGGGGAAACCCTGACCTAGTTTGAGTTGGCGGACTGGAGTATGTAATTGCTTGATAGAACACAGCAAGATTTTTTGCAATTTTACTCAATGCTATGAGTCTATGGTTATTTATTGGTGAAAAATGTTAATAATACTGATATTTCTCAGTGTTAAACTTAACTTGTTGCGTAATATAACTTTGATTTAGCATGTTGTGTTGATTTTAAAATGAATTCGTCTATATACAACAATACTGGAATGTGAGGTCACGTGTCGGTTGTGATCTTATTTCCTAGAATTTTTACCTGAGTCCGCTGGCCGTATGCGTTTATAGTTGGCTGTTGATACTATGTATAACGTCAACACCCGCGGTGGTTGTGTGTGATAAAGCAGCACTCGCTGTTTGGTAAGGGGGTGGAGGTGATTGTCTGTGTGGCATAATTATTAAGACGCTTGCCTTGTGAACTGAAAGATGTGAGTTCGAATCTGGATCACGTTGTTCAGTTAACCTCTGCATTTTGCCAGAGATCCCAAGGATAGTTAATAACGGAGCTACGGACATCGTGATTTGTGTAACAATCCGCAGCAGTTGGTGTGACGAGCGTGTTCTGCCGAGAGGGATTGAGCCACTAGAGGAAACCTGGTGCAATGAAGTCAATCCTTTGCTTTAGACACTTTTTTGCCCGCCTGTCCAGCGTGTTTGTAGCGCGTTGGACAATGGGTGACAAGCCCCCTGTGAGTGCGGTTCAACAAAGGCTGGCAGAAAAGCCACAGGTTCTCCAGGTTTAATGTGTTCGTGGCAGCGAACCGAAGAGTTACGATGTCCATGACACTGAGCCGAAGAGCTGAAAGCTCAAGTGTTTCTGGATCGGAAAGAAACAAAAAGACCATTTTTAAACACAGCACACGTGTGTTGTGTGTGTGTGTACTTGATAAAATAACACGCTGTAGCTACATGTGATACTGCAATAAGACACGCTGCTGTGTGTTGCTTCACAAAGCATGCTAGTTAGTTAGCCTACTGTCTAATGCAGACTATACAGTGTGATGGAAGAGGTACGTTGGCATGGGCGTACCCATACATTTGTCCAAGGTGGGCTGGAAGGGCAAAATATCTGAGTTTGTGGTTTATAATAAAATAATGAAGTGTCTACGCAAAATGCTGGAAGTATCAGGAAGAGACCGGTTTAGAAATGAAGACCGCTCGTGTGTTGCAAAGGTCGAAAGGGGAGCATAAAATAGTAACACTGGGACCTACAAGGCATATCGTAAGAGGCAACTGAGATAAGAGCTTATGTAAGTTACACTAGTAAATAAAAGCGTTGCAGAAATCGGATGTGCTGGCCTATTTGTAGGCGCATAACTGGCACAACGTACAATCGCTCTTAGGCTCAGATCACATACAAATCACAAAGAATGCAAGTGGTCGATATGGCGGGTTCGAAGAAGAAGTAGGAAGATAAAACATCAGGAAAAAGTGTGTACAACATCAGTACTGAACTTCATCAAGAAACAACAAATTAAATGGTTCGGTCGCTCGTGTGGTTACTGGACCCCAAATTTGGGGTGTAAAAATAGAACCATTGTTACCTGCCACGCATGTCGTAAGGGGCGACTAAGGAGGTTTGGCTGAAATCGGATGCACGTGTCCTAAAAGTGTAGAAGTCTAAGCGTTTAGGGGCCTACCAAACCAATGTGCAACGTATACACGTTCTTGGCAAAGATCAAACATATCACAAAGAGTGATTAAAATTGGTCGTAAAGAACGAACGCAAAAGAAGAAGAAGAAAGAAATGGTTCGGCCAAATAAGAAGATTACCAACAGACGGTGCGCCACAAAGAGCAATGTTACTACAATTAAGTGGGTATAAAGAAAAAGGTCGATCACGTGTTAACCACTCTGTGATTTGTATGTGATCTGAGACTAAGAGCGATTGCACGTTGTGCCAGTTATGCGCCTACAAGTAGGTCACCACATCCTTCTCCTTCTTCGAACGTTCCATATCGACAACTTTGTAACCACTCTTTGTGATTTGTATGTGATCCGAGCCTAGTAGTGATTGTACGTTGTGCCAGTTATGCACCTACATGTAGGCCAGCACATCCGATTTCTGCAACGCTTTTTATTTACTAGGGTAACTTTCCTGTGCCCCTACCTCAGTCGCCTCTTACGGCATGCCTTGCAGGTCGCAGTGTTACTTAGCTTTGCTTTCCTTGCGGGCACCGGCAACACACGAGCGACAACATGAACAATACTGTTTAATCAAAAAGTGATTTTCCAGGATGAAGGAAGGCGGGGTACTTACTCCCCTCCTCCTAACTTCGGACGCCCATGAACGTGGGACTAGCCACACATGTCATTAACTTCGTTGCAGCCAAGACACAATACAACAACCGCTTCTAATTCAGCAATTGACAAGCGACCCAAAAAAAAAATTTCACACCTGTCTACTGGTGTGTTAGTTTGTAACTAGCTTTTGCCCTATTGCTTACAGCCGTATGTGAGGTAATCTTGACAAGAAATGATACAATAGTTAAGTCATGGTCGATAGCATAGTACTTGTCATTTGACACAGATAATTTGGAATTACTATACGCCCTGGTCACCATTGAACTAGTGCTTTTGTTCTAATTTGGTCACCATTGAACTACTGTTTTTGTTCTTTGCTGGCCACCAATAAACTACTGTTTTTGTTCTTAGTTGGCCACCAATAAACTACTGTTATTGTTCTTTGCTGGCCACCAATGAACAAGTGTTTTTGTTCTTTGCTGGCCACCAATGAACTAGTGTTTTTGTTCTTTGCTGGCCACCAATAAACTACTGTTTTTGTTCTTTGCTGGCCACCAATAAACTACTGTTTTTGTTCTTTGCTGGCCACCAATGAACTACTGTTTTTGTTCTAACTTAGTCACAATTGAACTAGTGTTTTTGTTCTAATTTGGCTACCATTGAACTACGTGTTGTTGTTGTATCTAACATGATCATCATTGACCCACTGTTTCTGTTACAACCGCGATTTGAAGCGGCATTCCTATTGCTAGTTTGTTTATCTCTCATTCCGCGCTGATTGATTGATTGATAGGACCATTATACATGCGCTTCGGTGAGTAACCATGTGTGCTACGATCTCTTTCGTACACAGGAAGATCTCAACGGCAGTGCATGATCTCCGTAGCACACGCGAGGGTCCCCAATGAAATTTTGAAAGTGGTAAAAATAATTTGTGGGAAATTGTATTTTTAAATCTTTCTAATGAATGAATTTTGTCCCGTGTAGCGGCTTTCCAGCCTGCTCTGGTCGAATTTTTTCTGCCAAGGGTTCTTTTACGTGCTCAAATTGAACACGATATCTCCTTTTTTATCTCTGATAGGACTAGGAACTCGATTTCACATACATTGAGATCAGGGATCTCTTGAAAAATATCCCAATGGATTCACGAGGGAGCAAACCGAGTACCTTTGGAACGAAAGGCGAGCACATAACCTCAACGCCACAGAGACTCCACAATGGATACTCGATGCTAACACAGACCCCAATGGAAAATGGGTGCTAACATAGACTACATACATTATTGAATTTCGCACCTGGCGATCCAAGTTTCTACCTTCGTCAGGTAGTCTGCACCCGTGCGTGGAAAAATGACCAGGTGAGCAAGAAGGTGGGCGAGGATAAATGGGGCTGTTATCTCACGACATGGTTACCAGGATACGACATGCGCGTCTGCTACTAAACTACTTGACTGAATTCGGAAGCTCCCTCCCTTATCCTCCAACATATGCCTGCCCCCACGTCACGTGATTAGATACAGAACACCATCTGTCTGTCTCTCTCTCTCTCTCTTTCCATGACAGGCACAAACAACACACCTCACACACAAACTAAGAACAATACAAAACTCAGAACAATACATCACACACAAATTAAGAATAGTATGCATCCAATAATATTTTCCGGCCCTCGACTGTAAGCTCCAGTTATGAAAGTCACGACTTGGATTCGTCACAAGCCAAAAAAAACTCCAATAGGTTCCCGGTACCCATCCCTAATTTTACTTCCAGTTCAGGAGGAAGTTGCATACAGTGTGGAAGACTACAGCCACCTCCACGAAAACAAAGCTCAAGATATTCAGCTCAAATGTGAAATCTGTGTTGCTGTATGGCTCGGAAACATAGCGAGTCACCAAGTTAAATACAAATGTGAAATGTTGCTGTATATGGCTCAGAAACGTGGCGAGTCACCAAGTTAAATACAAATGTGAAATGTTGCTGTATATGGCTCAGAAACGTGGCGAGTCACCAAGTTAAATACAAATGTGAAATCTGTGTTGCTGAATGGCTCAGAAAAGTGGCGAGTCACCAAGTTAAATACAAATGTGAAATCTGTGTTGCTGTATGGCTCAGAAACATGGCGAGTCACCAAGTTAAATACAAATGTGAAATCTGTGTTGCTGAATGGCTAAGTGCGACAACTGTCCACCAAATTCGAACAAAACAGACTGTATTTTTATACTGAAACATATATTCTTTAATTATATTATTAGACTTAGAATTCCGGCATGTGGTGCCGGAGCCTGCAAGGGAAGCAAAGAATAGTACCACAGCGACATACAAGGCATGTCGTAAGAGGCGACTGGTGTAGGACATAGAGAAGCTACCGCAGTAAATAAAAAGCATCGCATAAATCGGATGTTCTGGTCTACTTGTAGGCGCATAACTAGCACAACGTACAATCCCTCTTAGACTCAGATCACATACAAATCACACAAGTGGTCGATATGGAGCGTTCGAAGAAGAACAATACTTAAAGTGACATATATATATATTTACACAATATTTGTACATTTTTAATAAAATGGTATAATTAAGCAAATAAAACACATATTTTACTTTACATTTTTACATATATATAAATATTTTTTCAAATACTATTTTTCTGTTGAAAAAGATGTTTCCTACAAATTTAATTTTACATTTGCAAATATATTTTCCTATAACATTTTAAACATTTATAAATATATTTTCATATATCTTTTACATTAAAAAAAAATTTCTTTCTATATTTTACATTTATAAATATATTCTCCTATAATATTTTAAACATTTATAAATCGCCCGAGTGGTTACCGGGGCCCAAATTTGGGATGTAAAGGATAGAACCACTGTTACCTGCCACGAATGTCGTAAGAGGCGACTAAGGAGGTTTGGTTGAAATCGGATGCATGTGTCCTAAGCGTTTAGGGGCCTACCAAACCAATGTACAACGTATACACGTTCTTGGCAAAGATCAAACCTATCACAAAGAGTGATTAAATATCTTTTACATTTAAAAATATTTTTTCTATATTTTTACATTTATAATCATATTTTCCTATAATATTTTTACATTTTAAAATATATTTTCCTATAATTAAAAAAAAATTATAAATATATTTTAGTATATTTTTACATTATAAAATATATTTTCTTTGATATTTTACAATGAAAAATACATTTGTCTATATATTTATTTGTACATTCAAACATATCTTTGTATTTCTATACCTAGAGTAAACATATTTCCTTCTATTTTAACATTTAACTATTACATTTTCTTACATTTACAGAAATATATTTTCTTAAAATATTTTCTTAAAAATGTCCAACCATTTCAGTCATGCAGTATTTTTTTTAACCTTCGGACGCAATTTATGTGCAATGTATACTAATTTAGTCAGTATACTGGCTTTGCGTAACCTTAAAAAATACGGTGAGCCAGTATATAGAAAAAGAAGGCACGAAAGAGTTTAACAAATATCATCATCAGGTGCCGTGCCAACGTAGGCATTCTTTAATCTCAACAAATCTTTGTCTCTGCTATAATCACAGATATTAACGATTTTCCGTACCATTAAGTCAGGCAATCCATAATTTTCTCTCCGTCATCCTCTGTCTCGTCACCCCTCGATTTTACCAGTTGTTACAGTGCGTTCTAAATCTCTCTTTCTCATCACACGCCCGAAAAATGATGACTGTCTCTTATATTGATAATACGTTCTCTCTGTGTCGTGGCCTCATTCAGCACCTCCACATTAGTTATTTTAGCAGTCAAGGGACTCTCATCATTAGCAAGAATATAAGTGTTACAGAAGGGTCCTTCGTATATCATGGACAGAGAAGAGAACAAATATATATATATATATATATATACAGGGTGTTCAAGATAATAGCAGTCTGTGAATGGAGTCAATCTGGCATATATGTATGAAAATGAGAAGGTTCAGTTATGACGTATTATAGGTCAAGGTTATGTGACGGTATGTAATTGTAGTGCGGAAGGGGCGATGAACAAATGTGACGTAAAACGAGCTAGTCAGAACCGGTTTAAATAGTACATAAACATAACGCGATAGATTATCTGGCAACTTTCGATTTGTCAATGGGGCTGCTTTAATCTTGAACACCCTGTATATGTATATACAAACATAACTCAAAATCAAAGAAAACTGGCTGATGCTACAATTAAGAAATAGGAAATTGAAGTATTTTCGACATATAGAAAGATACAAATGGTTACGGATGCGCTTGTCCTACACTAGTAGGGGCTTAACGGGGGCAAAACGTTCTAACCGTTCTTGGTAAAGGCTGTTTACATATCACAAAAATAATGATCAAAATAGCCGAGAAGAGCGATCGAAATGAAGAAGACACGAAGGGTTGGAGAAGACCATCATGAAAGGAGGCATACCAGCAAAGAGAAGAAAATGAAAACCACGGAGAAGATGGATTAAGGATGTAACTGAAGGTTTGAACATGACGGATGCAGAGGCGGAACATATGGCATATGAGAGAGAGAAATTACGGAGGACTGTTGGAGTGACAAAGTTCTGCTTAGGACAAGCTATTTGATGATGGAAAAATATATTGTGTTCAAATCGATATATCTCTTTCTCTCTCGCGCGCGATCGTTTTTAAGCCGTTTTTATCATTCTATTGTGATATATAAACAGCCAAACATCAGAACGGGATATACGTGCACAGCCTTCAGTACCTATTGGAGCTTAAGTGCTTATCTTTCGGTGGTGTGTTCGGTTTCAACCAGCGTTTACTGGGTTCGCTCTCCGTCAGCCTTTTGCTGTCCCCAGCCATAACCCACAAGGCAGCAGGTTGCCATTTTCTTTTAGGGCAGCGACCCTTAGACGGCCTACCCTCCTGGGCTAATGAGCGCCATCTGCCCAGCAAACCGGTCGTTTTGTGGACTCCTTGGTTTACCACCCGTCCAGTTTTGTGTACGGTTTGCTCCGCTAGCCTTTGATTGTCCCCAATCAAACTACAAGGCAGCAGTAGAAATCGATATAATTGGATTTTGTTTTAAAATGAATAATGAAAATAATATTCAAGAAACTCAACTTGAAGAGAACCTTATCTTGGAAAAGGAAACCCATCTCTTTTAGAAGCGAAGCAAGTGCTTCAACGACCAGTGACACAAACGATACTCACATGAAACAACTTGAAGTAATCAATCACTTGTGTGTTCCCGGGGCTTGCAAGCGGAGCAAAGCATAGTAACACTACGACCTACAAAGCATGTCGTAAACGGCGACTTAGGTAGGGGCCCAGGGAAGCTACCTAGTAAATAGAAAGCGTTGCAGAAATCGGATATGCTGACCTACTTGTAGGCGCATAATTGCCCCAACGTACAATCGCTCTTAGGCTCAGATCACATACAAATCACAAAAGAGTGGTTTAGCAAGTGGTCAATATGGAGCGTTCGAAGAAGTAAAAGACGACCGAGGTAGTGGTCTAGTGAAGCTACCACGGTAAATAAAAAGCATCGGAGAAACATGATATGCTGGCCTACTTGTATGTGTATAACTGGCACAAAGTACAATCGCTCTTAGACTCAGATCACATACAAATCACAAAGAGTGGTATAACAAGTGGTCGATATGGAGCGTTCGAAGAAGAGACGACTGAGGAAGGGGTCTAGGAAGTTACCCTAGTAAATAAAAAGCGTCGCAGAAATCGGATTTGCTGGTCTACTTGTAGAGGCATAACGGGCACAACGCACAATCGCTCTTAGGCTCAGATCACATACAAATCACACAGAATGGTTTAACAAGTGTTTTATATGTAGCTCTCGAAGAAGAAGTAATCAATAAAATATGCCTTTGTTATTAGGGACAGATATGAAGACATCGATAATTAACTCAACTAAATACACACAAGATTCCGAATAGATGAATCACAGATATTTATGACGTGACAACATTTCATCAAATTGGTCTAATTTGTGACTATGTGTCAGACTAGACCAATTTCGTACTAGTCAAACTGGTCCAATTTAGTTATTATGTCAGAAATAACTGGAGTAAATTGTTATTATTTCATATACACGCCCACTTGCTATTATCTCAACTAATCTTGACATATTTGGTCAGATTTGTACAAACTTGTCAAATTTGGTTTTATTTGTCAATCTTGTCAAACGTGGTATTATTTGTACAAATATGTCAAACTTTGTATTTTGTGTACAAACTTGTCAAACTTGGTATTATTTGTACTACTTGGTATTGTTTGTCAATATTTATCAAACTTGGTATTATTTGTAAATTTTGTCAAACTTGGTAGCATTTGTGCAACTTGTCAAACTTGGTATTATTTTTCAATCTTGGTATTATTTGTCAAACTTGGTATTATTTGTCAAACTTGGTATTATTTGTCAAACTTGGTATTATTTGTCAAACTTGGTATTATTTGTCAAACTTGATATTATTTGTCAACCATGGTTTGGTGGTTGGACAGACGGAAGGACGGACTGACAGAGATACAGACAGAAAAATAGATACACAGACAAACAGATAGACAGATGTACGATGGAGACATCTGTTGATAAATATCTCAATTTGAGACAACACTGTATCAATTCACTTCACAATGATATTGAGTGTCTATATTTGAATTTCATTTAACTATACTTGCAGATAAGGTTGCATTTTAGTATGCCAATTTGATGGAAAAAATATCACCAAATAATGTGTCTCTGTCATGTTGATACATTTTAATTATCTGCTCACCTCTTTCTGATTATTTCTAGCACGTATCAATGTTTTTAAAAGTTAATTGCATATCCTTTACAGGACTTTGCGAATCAACCTCAGCTTTTTAACGTTGTTTGTGATTTTTCTAGGCATTACGTTCAGTAGTTTGTCATTGATTTCTGAACGGGTGGTGCCATCGTCCTTTGTAAAAGTCCACGCGAAACAATTTGCAACCAAACTATCCGCAGCGTGCTTCGAACTCAAAACGTCGGGGTTAATAGACCGAGTCACTATCTCCTAAGCCACAGACGACACTAATGTTTTAACCACCGTTAAATAAGGTTTCGGTGAGCGTCTGTAGCTCAAGCGGTAGTGAGCTTGATCACGAACCCAAGCGTACCTGGTTCAAACTTCCCCACGGTGGGCAAGTTTGGAAGCAAATTCGTTTCCGTGGGATTTTTACAAACGGTAAAAGTAGATCTCACCGTTCAGAAAGCAATGGCAAACTACTAAACATATAAGTGGTGACTAGAAAATCAACGACTCGTTTATTGTGATTGATGGCTACGTTCTTTAGGATATGCCACGATGTTCAGTTAGTATAACCTTCATGGCCAGTAACAGCAACTAATGAGCAGAAAATCATAATGACGGAGATGAGGTGTCTTAGAAGAGCTGCAGGTGTGACAATAAGTCTGGCCAACACTATGTTACCAGTGTCAAACATGGCCAATAACAGCAACTAATGAGCGGAAAATCATAACGACAGAGATGAGGTGTCTTAGAAGAGCTGCAGGTGTGACAATAAGTCTGGCCAACACTATGTTACCAGTGTTAAACATGGCCAATAACAGCAACTAATGAGCGGAAAATCATAACGACAGAGATGAGGTATCTTAGAAGAGCTGCAGGTGTGACAATAAGTCTGGCCAACACTATGTTACCAGTGTCAAACATGGCCAATAACAGCAGCTAATGAGCGGAAAATCATAATGACAGAGATGAGGTATCTTAGAAGAGCTGCAGGTGTGACAATAAGAGACAAAATTAGAAATGAAGAAATCAGAAGAAGACTGAATATGAAACCAGTCACGCAATTCATAAAAGAACAACAGATTAAATGGTTTGGACACCTGACAAGAATGTCCTGATATCGCCTACCACAGAGAGCCACACAGAAAGTGTTAACGAGTGCAGAGCAAGAGGAAGACCACGCAAAAGATGGGAGTGACGGCATCAAGAACAGCCTTAAGAAAATGAACAAAAGCTTACACAATGCATTAGAGCAAGCACACACAAGATCACTACATTCCCTCCCCCTTCCCACCCAACACTTATATAAACGAAGTAAATAGTGTGGAAGAAAAGGAGGCCACATTTAGTCTTAACTCTCGTATTTGTAATGTCTGACTTATGTAGCCCTGTCGGCATAGCTCTATGAGTCATTGGGGTACGCAGGCCCCCTACCAGTACAGAGAAAATGGCAGTTGGTCGGGTATACCACAGCCAACTCTAGATAACTAGGCCGGACAACTTATTGGGGATTCCCTGACCTAGATCAGAAAAGGGAGCTGGAAATTACAGATGTTTGATAGGACACTGCACGCATTTTTGCAATTTTACTCAATTCTGTGAATCTATGGTTATTTATTGGTGAAAAATATTCATAATATTGATATTCCTTATTGTTAAACTTAACTTGTTGCATAATATGACTTTGATTTAGCATTTTGTGTTGATTTTAAAATGAATTCGTCTATATACACCAATACTGGAATGCAAGATCACGTGATACAGTTGTGGTTTGATTTCCCATAATTCTTACCTGAATCCGAAGGCCCATAAGTTTATAGTTGGCTCTGGGCATACCCTACGGAAGACACATTGGAGTGTCACTAGAAAATCACTTGAGTGGAACCTACATGGAAATGGAAAAAAGGACGTCCTAAACAGACCTGGAGATGAAGTCTTCTTGAGCAATTTAAGGTAGCTCGACTATCCGGGGAGACCATAAAGAAAACAGACAGAGATCGGGAAAAGTGGCAAACAACTGTTGAGACCCTATGCTCCTCTAAGAGCTGAGAAAAAAGAAAAAAAAGTAAAGGAACCCTTTCATACCTCGTGGTATATTGGTCAATACAGTGTTAGGCCTGTATTTTTCATTGACTGTCGGCACACGATGGGTGATGTGGTCAGCATCACGCCGGCCGCCTTTACTTTCCCAGAGCATGTCTGGTACCCAGTTCACTGGGGCGGTACTGCCCACTGGGGCGGTATTGCCCACTTTGGGAAACGCTACACTAGAGAATCACAAGACAAAAACAGAAAGCAACAACACTGGGCAACAACATGGTAACAGCGTGACACAAAAGAAATCACTAGAACAGCGCAAGACAGAAAACCACGAATATGGGCAACAACATGGTAACAGTGTGACGATAAAAGACGATTCAGAAGAGACACAGAGGAAACAAAGTGGAAATTCTTGGAAATCGAAAAACCCACCACCCGAGTTGTTACCGGGGCCCAAGTTTGGGTGTAAAGAATAGAACCACTGTTACCTGCCATGCATGTCGTAAGAGACGACTAAGGAGGTTTGGATGAAATCGGATGCATGTACCCTAAACGCGTAGAAGTCAATGCGTTTAGGGGCCTACAAACCAATGTGCAACGTATACACGTTCTTGGCAAAGATCAAACATATTACAAAGGGTGATTAAAATTGGTCGTAAAGAACGAACGTAAAGAAGAAGAAGAAGAAAAACCCACGTCAAGTAATCCCTAGCGTTCCAGTATTGCTAGATAATGATGAATTCCGTTTTAAAACTACAACATACGAAAACTAGATTTCATAATATCACTAATTAAATTCAAAGCAAAATAATATTATTATTATTCTATGCGTTCGTTCTTTACAACCAATTTTAATCACTCTTTGTGATATGTTTGATCTTTGCCAAGAACGTGTATACGTTGTATATTGGTTAAAATAATAAGAAAACATTATATCTCAGATTTTAGCGCCGATAGGCTTGCAGAAATGGTTGCTGTAAAAATCAGGTGAGCAATGAACCATGCTGACATTCTGAATTCCCTAACGGAGAGAGGACGTGTTAATGATTCTCTCTGTCTCTTCTCTCTCTCTCTCTCGCGATCACCGCCCAGACCGATGTACCAGACCTCCCTGTAAATTCTATTCATGTGGAGATCTGATTGATGCCGCCTTAGCATTGGTGTGTTTTACGTCATATCTTCAGCACCATTTGGAGCTATGGTGCTTATCCTTCGGCGATGTGTCCGGTTTCAGCCAGCGTTTACTCGGTTCGCTCTCCGTTCTGTAGTCATCTAGTGTTTTTACGGTGTGGGGTAGCTAGCCCCACGCCCACCTCCTTTGTCGCCTCTTACGACATGCGTGGCAGGTAACATTGGTTATATTCTTTACATTCCAAATTTGGGAACCGGTAACCGCTCAGGCGATCATCATTTCGAAATTAATGTAATATGTTGAAGATATAGTAGAAGATGGTTGTTTAATTTTAAATATTAAAAGTGGATGTGTATATATGTACGTTTGGAACCAAGCAGGGTTTGCAGGGGATGCCTGAATTTCTTCAGTTTTTGGCATGAAAGTATTTTTCATATTTTTATGAATAAAAGTATTTGATGAATTTTTAGCAATAGAAGAATGTTTTTCTCTCCTATTTTTAGCAAAAAAAGTATTATCCAGCAATAGAAGTATTTGTCCAATTTGTAGCAATCTAGCTGTTTATTAAATTTGTAGCAATCAAAATATTTATCCAATTTTTAGTAATTAAATGTATCCAATTTTTAGCAATTACACAATTTATCCAATTTTTAGCAATTATACAATTTATCCAATTTTTAGCAATCACACTATTTATCAAATTTTTTATCAGTTAAACTATTTATCCAAACTTTATCAGTTAAACTATTTATCCAAATTTTAGCGCAATCAAATTATTTATCCAATTGTTAGCAATCAAACTAACAATCTGATTTTTAACATAAATCAAACTATTCGTCCGATTTTTATCAAGAAACACATTGTCTGAATGTCAGTAATCCAAATGTCCGATCCTGTAGTAGTCAAACTAAACGTTCGATTTTTAGTGATTAAACTAGTTAGTATCTGGTTTCAGAGAAAAACTAAATTAACGCATAGTAATTTCAGAATACAACAAGCCTCAAGTTGTACCTGCCACTAGTTTCAAGTTTTGAAGAAATAAAATAGTTTCAAGTATTTAAAGAATTAAATTAGTTTCAAGTATTTAAAGAATTAAATTAGTTTCAAGTATTTAAAGAATTAAATTAGTTTCAAGTATTTACATAATTAAACTAGTTTCAAGTATTTAAAGAATTAAATTAGTTTCAAGTATTTGCAGAATTAAACTAGTTTCAAGTATTTAAAGAATTAAATTAGTTTCAAGTATTTACAGAATTAAACTAGTTTCAAGTATTTACAGAATTAAACTAGTTTCAAGTATTTACAGAATTAAATTAGTTTCAAGTATTTAAAGAATTAAATTAGTTTCAAGTATTTACAGAATTAAACTAGTTTCAAGTATTTACAGAATTAAACTAGTTTCAAGTATTTACAGAATTAAACTAGTTTCAAGTATTTAAAGAATTAAATTAGTTTCAAGTATTTACAGAATTAAACTAGTTTCAAGTATTTAAAGAATTAAATTAGTTTCAAGTATTTACAGAATTAAACTAGTTTCAAGTATTTACAGAATTAAATTAGTTTCAAGTATTTACAGAATTAAATTAGTTTCAAGTATTTACAGAATTAAACTAGTTTCAAGTATTTAAATTAAAACAACTTATTATTTTTCAAATTAAAATAAATTATAAAATTAACCAGCGACTGTTTCTTTTAATAATGAAATCTTATTGATTACAAATAAATAAATTAGTAATTATTTTTTATTTATAGTTACATTTTTTTCTCTTTCTTTTTTTCACCCTAGACCCCTAGGAAGGCGTAGGTCCGGAACCTAGGCCTTCCAAGCCCGCTTATCCAAGGCCATTTCTTCCAGATATGTGCACTCACCCCCTCCCTCCATATTTTTGCATTCTGTCTCTAACTCCCGTTTTCAGATGATCCTGCGTCTTCCCTTACCTCTATTGCCCTGGGGGTTCTATCTGGGAGCCTGTCTCGTCAAAATACCAGTGTTTTGTTTTTTTTATACGTAAAATCCAAACACTACACTTATTATTAAAAATTAGAGGCTAGTTTGGAAAAAAAAAACACAACGACGAAATCAGAAATAACTTCTAGTTTTTAATACTAAGACTAGTCTACAGTTTTATGAGTTAAGACAACCTCTAATATTTAAAAATAAAATAAAGATTACTATTTTTTTTTAAATGAAAGTAGCAATTCAATTTTTTTATTTTTTTAAACTTATGCACTAATTTGTTCGACGTGCAGTGATGGTGATCCGACGACTAAACTAAACTAAACTTTTTTTTTTAATTTAGAAGTACAGCTTCTAGTTTTTAATAAGTAACTAGTTTCTGGATTTGACGAATAAAACAAGCCTCGTATTTTTACGAATAAAACAATAAAACAAGCCTCGTATTTTTACGCATAAAACAAGCTTCGTATTTTTACGAATAAAACAAGCTTCGTATTTTTACGAATAAAACAAGCCTCGTATTTTTACGAATAAAACAAGCTTCGTATTTTTACGAATAAAACAAGCTTCGTATTTTTACGAATAAAACAAGCCTCGTATTTTTACGAATAAAACAAGCCTCGTATTTTTAAAAATTACACTAGCCACGTATTTTTTAAGAATTCAACCAGCCTCTGATTTTTTTCACAAATTAAATTACCGGACTATTTTTTTACATTAAAATAAATTCAGAAATTAACTAGCATATATATTTTAAAGGATTCAATCCATTGGTTTCCAAAAATTAAATTCATATCGTTTCTTTATAATTTTAAAGCATATGTTTTTTTTTCAAGAATTAAATTAGTGTCTGAATTTTAAGAATTAAACAGGGTATTTCATTTTCTGAAATTAAACACACAACTGTTGGTTTTTTATGTTTTAATTTTAAAATGTTTTGTTAAGAGTGAAGACGATTTTGTTGAGAATTAAAGTAGTGCCCGTTGTTTAAGAATCGCAATAGAATCTTGATTTTTGTTTGTTTTTTGTTTGGTCAAAGAACTAAATTAGGCTTCGGTTGCATTAGAATTTAAATAGCAAATGTATTTTTAGTTAGTTAGTTAATTGCATATCCTTTACAGGACAGCGAATCAACCCCAGCTTTTAACGGTGTTTGTGATTTTTCTAGGCATCATTACGTCCAGTAGTTTGCCATTGCTTATGTATTTTTAAGCAAAGTAAATTATGAAATAAAATAGCCTCTGTTTTATAAATATTAAGCATTTTTTTAAAGCTTTAATTGTTATTTATTTTTTCATCGTTTTCATCATTTTCCAACGCTCCATATTGTCTACTTGGTAACCACTCTGTGTGATTTGTACGTGATCTGAGCCTAAGAGCGATTATACGTTGTGCCAGTTATGCGCCTACAAGTTGGCCAGCACATCAGATTTTTGCGATGCGTTTTATTTACTAGGATAGCTGTCCTAGGCCCTACATCAGTCGCTTCTTACGACATGCCTTGTAAGTCGCAGCGTTATTACATGCTTACTGATTACATGCACCAAGCAAAGAGAGTTGTGGAGAGACATGATCGCCTACGCCGGCAGGCATAGCATTTGATTGAGTCTATATAAAAAAATATTTTCTGCTTGAGACAAAAAAATAATCAAATACTCTTTGTTTAAAACAAAAAACATCTGTTTTTATAAAATAAAATAGACTGGTTTTTTTTTAAATTAACATACAATCTTGTTTTTATAAAATAAATTAGACTGGTTGTTATAAAATAAACTAGCTACTGGTTTAAAAATAAAATAGACTTTTTTATAAAATAAACTAGCCTCTGGGTTACAAAGAAAATAAATTAGACTGTTTTAAAAAAAGAAACCAGTCAGGTTTTAAAAACATAAATAAATTTGCGTTTGGTTGAAAAAAAAGTATTTTCCATTGACCATCGAAACATAATGTGTGATGTGATCAAAATCACACCAAATATAATGTACTAATAAGGAAAGAAAATATTTACCAGTGCCCACAACAACACCGCCTTAAGATATACATCATAATAAAGAGAATGATTCAACAGATGTAGTGAATTATTCACCGATGCTCTATCGGTCATCACGGCACTCAAATGCGTTGGCAAAACTGAGATGAATGAGCTCAAAACGTCCCTCGCTGAACTAACGAGTTCACTCAAACGCACCGTCATCCAGTGGATACCGTCACACTGCAGCGCTAGGGGAAACGAAGCGGCCGACAAGCTAGCCAAAGAGGGCGGGCGACTACCTCAGACTGATCTCGAGATCAGTTATGAGGAAGTCAAAACAACCATCGGTTCGCACTATAGAAGCAAATGGGCAAAAGACCACCCTCAGTACACAGACAGTGACGGATACTATGGTCTCTCTCGCAGTGAACAAGTTGCCATATTTCGCCTCCGTACCGGCCACAACAAGCTCAGAGCCCACATGTTCCATAAATTTAAAATTGGCACAACTAGCCTGTGCCCCTGCAAAATGGCAGACATGACGGCAGAACATGTCTTGCAAGACTGTCAACGGTTAGCAGGTATAAGGAAAGAGTCATGGCCACAACACACAGAGCTTCGCGAAAAGCTATACGGAGGAACGGAGTCCCTAAAAACAACAGTAAAATTCATGATAAAAGTTGGTCCATCAGTCTAGGCCGGGAACGCAAAGGAAGGAAGATGTAGTGAATGGTTGACCTTCGTTTTGCTGGACCCGGTGTCAAACCCCTATTTTGCATTGACCATCGAAACACAATGAGTGATTTGGTCAACATCACGCTGAATATCATATACTGTGAATCCCACTCGCTGACCAGATTGAAAGAGATGGGTGTCAATATTGGTGCAGCCCGAAAAGAACGACATACTAAATATGCAAAGAGATTGATTAATCAACATCGAACTGGCGTGTTGGGTCGCTGGACGCTGCTGATTTTGCTGAGGCGGAGATCGGAGCACCTATGGACATGTCCGGAGTGCTATGATGATAGTCCTTATATAACTGATAACTAACTGATGATATACTGATTGGGATAAAATATTCCTCAGAGCCCCACACCAGCCTTAAGATACACATAGTAATAACAAAAATAGAAACATGTCAAAACAAAGAACTGTCATTTTTACAAAGTACAAAAACAATATACAGCGACGTTTCGACCAAAAAGGTCGTTATCAAGCAACGGATACAAAAGAAGAGAAGAATCTCAGACTTCCTATACGGTCATTGACAAATAATTTTACTGTAGTCTTCCCTTATATCGTTAACTAAACAAAAGGTACATAGAAAGAGAAGAATCTCAAACTTCCTATACGGTCATTGATAAATAATTTTACTGTAGTCTTCCCTTATATCGTTAACTAAACAAAAGGTACATAGAAAGAGAAGAATCTCAAACTTCCTATATGGTCATTGATAAATAATTTTACTGTAGTCTTCCCTTATATCGTTAACTAAACAAAAGGTACATAGAAAGAGAAGAATCTCAAACTTCCTATACGGTCATTGATAAATAATTTTACTGCAGTCTTCCCTTATATCGTTAACTAAACAAAAGGTACATAGAAAGAGAAGAATCTCAAACTTCCTATATGGTCATTGATAAATAATTTTACTGTAGTCTTCCCTTATATCGTTAACTAAACAAAAGGTACATAGGAAGAGAAGAATCTCAAACTTCCTATATGATCATTGATAAATAATTGTACTGTAGTCTTCCCTTATATCGTTAATTAAACAAAAGGTACATAGAAAGAGAAGAAATTCAGGCTTCCTATTCGCCCGTGTGTTGAAGGGCCCGCAAGAAGAGCAATGAATAGTAACAATACGACCTACAAGGCATGTCGTAAGAGGCGACTGAAGTAGGGGCCTAGGAAAGCTAACCTAGTAGATAAAAATCGTAGCAGAAATCGGTTGTGATGGTCTACTTGTAGCGTGTAACTGACACAACGTGCAATCGTTCTTAGGCTCGTACCACATACAAATCACAAATAGTGGTTAATAAGTGGTCGATGTGGAGCGTTCGAAGAAGAAGATATCCCATACGACCATTGCTACATACATTGACAGCAGGCTTCCCTTATATCGATACTAGTAAAGACGATAATACTAAAGTCGATACTAATAAAGACGAGCAAAGCGCAGTTACACAAATTAACTACATGTGAAATGCGTTGCCTGCGAAAAGTTACCAACAACACCAGAAAAGACAGAGTCACCAACATCAGCATAAGAAAGAAAGTTGGCACAGAACCTTGTTTGATTTAAATAGAATAAAGCATACAGTGGTTTGGCCACTTAATAAGAATGCATCCAAACTCCACAGTACACAGTCTTCTACAAAAGAACATCAGGAAAGAAGGCGAGAGGAAGACCACGAAAAGATGGCTAGATGGCATAGCAGGATCCTGTCAAAGAGCAATAATAACAATCATCCAAGCCACCAGAACAGCCCAAGACAAAAACAGAAAACCACAACACTGGGCAACAACCGGGTAACAACGTGACGACAAAAGAAGAAGAATAAAGACAATACAAAAGAAGCAAAGAAATTCAGACTTCATATACGGTCATTGTTACACAGTTTTACTGCAGTCTTTCCTTATATAGATAGTACTAGAGTGCGACATTGACGAGACGTAGAGCATAGCGAACACAGTTTTACTGCAGTCTTTCCTTATATAGATAGTACTAGAGTGAGACATTGACGAGACGTAGAGCATAGCGAACACAGTTTTACTGCAGTCTTTCCTTATATAGATAGTACTAGAGTGAGACATTGAAGAGACGTAGAGCATAGCGAACACAGTTTTACTGCAGTCTTTCCTTATATAGATAGTACTAGAGTGAGACATTGAAGAGACGTAGAGCGTAACAAAACGTAGAGCATAGCGAACACAGTTTTACTGCAGTCTTCACTTATATAGATAGTACTAGAGTGAGACATTGACGAGACATAGAGCATTGCGAACACAGTTTTACTGCAGTCTTCACTTATATAGATAGTACTAGAGTGAGACATTGAAGAGACGTAGAGCATAGCGAACACAGTTTTACTGCAGTCTTTCCTTATATAGATAGTACTAGAGTGAGACATTGAAGAGACGTAGAGCGTAACAAAACGTAGAGCATAGCGAACACAGTTTTACTGCAGTCTTCACTTATATAGATAGTACTAGAGTGAGACATTGACGAGACATAGAGCATTGCGAACACAGTTTTACTGCAGTCTTCACTTATATAGATAGTACTAGAGTGAGATATTGACGAGACATTAGTACTAGAGACAGACAGTGAAGAGACGTAAAGCATAGAGAACACAGTTTTACTGCAGTCTTTCCTTATATAGATAGTACTAGAGTGAGATATTGAAGAGACGTAGAGCATAGCGAACACAGTTTTACTGCAGTCTTCACTTATATAGATAGTACTAGAGACGTAGAGCATAGCGAACACAGTTTTACTGCAGTCTTCACTTATATAGATAGTACTAGAGACGTAGAGCATAGCGAACACAGTTTTACTGCAGTCTTCACTTATATAGATAGTACTAGAGACGTAGAGCATAGCGAACACAGTTTTACTGCAGTCTTCACTTATATAGATAGTACTAGACATTGATCAGACGTAGAGCATAGCGACCACAGTTTTGGTGAGCACATCCACCTTGGTACACATACACACAACACATGAAGACATCAGGAAAGAAATGGGTACAACATCAGCATTAAACTTCACTAAGAAACAACAAATTAAATAGTTCGGCCACATAAGTAGATTACCAACAGACAGCGCTCCTCAAAGAGCAATGTTGCTCCGATACAATGGATACAAAGCAAAAGGCAGGCCAAACAAAAGATGAACCTTAGAGATAACAGAGGCGACGAAAGACACTATTTCTGAAGCACACACAAGGGCTCGTTCTAGAAATCTCTTCTTATCCTGACGCTGTGAGGTAAAACAGGATTGGAGAAACGAATAAGAATGAACACACAAACACATAACATTTGCTTCAATCTCCCTTTAACAAAAATTTAAAAGTAAAGAATGGCATCAGGATTTACCAAATTCTGCTCAGGTGTTTCACAGACATATCAACGCGCACACACACACACATTTATCTAACCTTAATTAGGTCCATCATACCTGCACTGCGTCTTGCATGCAGCTACGTTACTCAGCTGCAAGCGGGTCCCTCCTGCAATCCTGGCTAATGCACAACATATCCACGCCCCAACTTCCGCCTATCTTAACACTCCACGCCAGGCCCAGGCCGTGAATGAGGCGATATTTAAAAAATAATCCCCAACCTATATTTAAATTAAGTCAGAATAACCGCCGAAACATGAAGAAAAAGAATCAATTCTAAGCAAAGAATTGAAAGACAACAAGGAGAGTAAACGGAGTATGGTATAACAATGTGTGGGGGAATAATAGAGTGTGAGGGAGATACCAGGATTAGGGACAATTCTCTAAACGCGGTTGTTAGAAGACTAGCATTGTTTCTATTAAGTCGGCAGCCATGTTGTTTAGGTGTGTTTTCTAAATGTGTTTTATTCCGGATCGTGACTAGAAAGAGTAATACGTGTTATAGATGTGTCGGGGATGTTAGTTTGTGTGTACGATGTGTGTGATTTTTGGGTGACGTAACGGACGACTTACGAATGTGTAGTTCACTTATATGTTCTAAGGTTCGGAATGAAGGCATAGCCCGGTGGTACTAGTGTGTTGGACTTGATTGATTGATTGATTGGACCAGTGGCGACTCGTGATTAAGGGTAAAAGGGGCCGAGCCCCACCAAAAATAATATCTAACGTGTATTTATTATTTAATAAATTAAAATATAACCTAACCCAACATCATAGTTTCCCCAAAAATGTGTGTCTGGCCCCACCAGCAAAAATGATCACGAGCCGCCACTGGATAGGACCATCATCATTGCACTTAGGTGATTAGCCATGTGTGCTCCGATCTCTTTCTTGCACAGGAAGATCTCAGCTGCCTAGCAAGACGGCTGATAAATCCTGCGAGGGGCCTAGCAAGCCGGTTGAAACGTCACTGCTGTCCTCCATTGGCCCTCTGGAACTCCGTTTACTGAGCCCGTTGTTGTTTCTGATTCTCAGTCGATGCTTCACAAGATCCAGAAGGGCAGGTTTCGGTATGAGTGGGTGTCGTATATAGAAATTTTGAATCTCCAAAGGCGTACGGGGATCTACTGTAATGGGCATGCGGGTGTTTATGGTAATGAGAGTGGACATGCTTGCATAAAGAGCATCGATTGTTGGAGAGTTAAAGATGGATAAGCGGCAAAGCACCAGCAAAATACTAAAATTAAAAATATTGAGAGCATGCATTTTCCCAGTGGCTACTTATGGTTGTGAATCATGGACTATTACACAAAAACAAGAACGAAAATCCAGTCCTTCGAAACTAAATGCTACAGAAAGATTCTACGAATACCATGGACAGAAAAAGAAAGAACACTGATGTCCTGAAAGAACTAAATGTTAAAGAGAATTGGCTGATAAACAACATACTATACAGAAAAATTGCATACTTTGGTCACATCAAGCGTCACGATGGCCTGGAAAGAACAATACTAGAGGGAAGGGTCCCAGGACGCCGAGACAGACCAAGAAGAAGATGGCTACAAGATATTAAAGAAACCATGAACATGACCATCGACGAAGTGGGTGAACTGGCAAGAGACAGAGTGAATTTCAGATGTGCTGCAAAGAGAGCAACGTCCTATAAAGGATACTCACCTTGATGATGATGATGATGATGATGATGAAGCAGGATGCTCTTCGGTCTCTTCGCGGATGTCTGTTGGATGAAGACAATAAAATCGATGCTGAATCGATCCAGCGATTTAAGCAGTTTGGTATTACTGGTTGTACAGATAGAACTGGACGCCTGAAGGGCAGAATGTGTTTAACCAGCAAACCACGGAAACCATCAGTATACATACTCTTCGATATCTGTTGGGGAGACTGAGCACCTATGGGACTGTCCAGAGTGTAATGACGTCAGTTTAGTAACCAATAACCAATACACAGGAAGTTGTAAATTTCATAACCACCCCCACCCCACCTCGGTGCGACATATGAACAGAGAGAGATTCGAATGTCAATTTTGTCTGTCAGAGTGCAATGACGTCAGTTTAGTAACCAATAACCAATACACAGGAAGTTGTAAATTTCATAACCACCACCACCCCCCCCCCACCTCGGTGCGACATATGAACAGAGAGAGAGATTCGAATGTCAATTTTCTTTTCTAATGGAGATTTACTATTGTTCCAGAAAATGAGGAGGGATAGGGATGTTGGACAACCAATACCTTCAGCCAGCAGTTCAGAAAATGAGGAGGGATAGGGATGTTGGACAACCAATACCTTCAGCCAGCAGTTCAGAAAATGAGGAGGGATAGGGATGTTGGACAACCAATACCTTCAGCCAGCAGTTCAGAAAATGAGGAGGGATAGGGATGTTGGACAACCAATACCTTCAGCCAGCAGTTCAGAAAATGAGGAGGGATAGGGATGTTGGACAACCAATACCTTCAGCCAGCAGTTCAGAAAATGAGGAGGAAAAGGGATGTTGGACAACCAATACCTTCAGCCAGCAGTTCAGAAAATGAGGAGAGATAGGGATGTTGGACAACCAATACCTTCAGCCAGCAGTTCAGAAAATGAGGAGGGATAGGGATGTTGGACAACCAATACCTTCAGCCAGCGGTTCCCAAACTTTGCATTACCTTGGGCGCCTTTTAAATACATTTTGCTGCCGCGGACCCTCACAAGTTTCTATATAAGAAAATGGACAGGAATGAATTATCTGTGTGTCACAATAGTAAACAATGTCTGTAATTTAACATTTTAATAAACAAACCAAAAATTAGTCTTATAATTAGGCTTAAAAGTTATTTTTCTTTTTGAAATGTCAAAGATCATAATATTTCTTCAAAAACGATTGAGGACCCCTTGTGAGTGCTTCGCAGACCCCAGGGCGTCCGCGGACCGCAGTTTGGGATACGCTGCCTTAAGTTATAAAATATAAGGTGAGGGTATGAAAATACAACACTCATGGAAAGGAGAGACATGGATATACGGACATGTTTACACAATTGAAAGCAGAGATACAACAATGGCATTCAATGTTATTTTTCCATTTCACGCAAAACATAGCAGGAAGGAGGACAAAGAAATAGCTGGATCATGTGCAGCCTTGCGTACCTACTGATGATCCGAATCTATGGACGAATCCCAATAGGTTGGATAATGGATATGTGGTGGGTCTACCGAAGCTAGGATGGGACTTGTCGATTTTAAAAAAAAAAAGAAAAAATTGGAAAATGAAAATGGATCTTTGTAGCGAAATGCGCAGTTTATCAATCTTGCGTTCTGAGTGTAGTGGGTTCCAATCCGGACCATGCCGTTCGGTTCACGGGTGTGTGTTTTTTTTCCTTTTAAGATCACTTAGAATTGTTATTAAAAGATACGGAGTTCGTGTTTTGTACAATCTTCTCAGCAAGTATCGTATCATTTCTGCGAAGAGGGACCGAGCCATATGAGGAAGCCCAGTGCAATGAAGAAAATCCATCGACTTTATTCTTTTTTTGTTGTTGCAATATTTATAAATACAATTAGTGCAAACCTGGACGCTGGCATCAATTGAAAGAAGAAAACTAATCACGACAGAGATGAAGTGTCTACGCAGAATGCTGGGAGTATCAAGAAGAGACAATTATGCTATCTGTGCCAAAACTGGACACTGACATCAAATGATAGAAGAAAACTAGTCACGACAGAGATGAAGTGTCTACGCCGAATGCTGGGGGTAACATGCAGAGACCGGTTTAGAAATGAAGACATCAGGAAAAAGTGGGTACAACATCAGTACTGAACTTCATCAAGAAACAACAAATTAAATGGTTCGACCATATAAGCAGATTACCAACAGACAGTGCGAATATAAGGGCAATGCTAGTCAGATACAGTGGATACAAAGTAAAAGGTCATCAACACAAAAGATGGATCACAGAAATAACAGAAATGACTAAAACACTGTTTATGAAGCGCATACAAAAACCCGTTCTAGAACTCTCTTCTTATCCTGATGATGTGAGGTAAAACAGGATTAGACACAAGACATAATCGTTATACGTTACATAGCGATATTTTCATACCGCTCTATCCTGGGCAACTATTCCAATCTTCTATGGAACCGAGTCCGATATATCTCGGTCTCTCAGTAAAGTTCGTTTCAAGATTTCCCTCGATCGTCCCTTCTTTCTTGAACACTTTGCCTCCTACTTCAATGCTTTGATATTCTTTGATCATTTCTTCTCAGAGTATGCCCAACATATCTCCATCTTCTCTTTCTTATAACAGTTGTTACTAGTAGTTGACCAGACATTTCTTCTCAGAGTATACCCAACATATCTCCATCTTCTCCTTCTTATAACAGTTGTTACTAGTGGTTGACTAGACATTTCTTCTCAGAGTATGCCCAACATATCTCCATCTTCTCTTTCTTATAACAGTTGTTACTAGTGGTTGACCAGACATTTCTTCTCAAGGTATGTCCAACATATCTCCATCTTCTCCTTCTTATAACAGATGTTACTAGTGGTTGACCAGACATTTCTTCTCAGAGTATACCCAACATATCTCCATCTTCTCTTTCTTATAACAGTTGTTACTAGTGGTTGACCAGACATTTCTTCTCAAGGTGTGTCCAACATATCTCCATCTTCTCCTTCTTATAACAGTAGTTACTAGTGGTTGACCAGACATTTCTTCTCAGAGTATACCAACATATCTCCATCTTCTCTTTCTTATAACAGTTGTTAGTGGTTGACCAGACATTTCTGAGTATGTACACCATATCTCCATCTTCTCCTTCTTATAACAGTAGTTACTAGTGGTTGACCAGACATTTCTTCTCAAGGTATACCCAACATATCTCCATCTTCTCCATCTTATAACAGTTGCTACTAGTAGTTGATCAGACATTTCTCTGATTTCATCACTTCTCCTGAATTCGTCACATTTTATGTTCATTATCTTTCGCAAACATTTATTTTCAAATGCATTCAACTTACTTTCTATATCTTTAGTCATTTTTCAGCTCTCGCTGGCATATGTTAGGATTGATACAACATTTGATAATTCGTAATTTAGTTTTAAAACTATATAACTTGCAATTCCATATTTTAATTAGACTTTTAGCACAACAGAATGAGACATCATAACTACCACAGATACAAGATTAGCAAAACAGATGTGTGTACCTGTAGTTAACAGCTATATGATAGTTGCACACCTGCAGCTCACCTGTTGCCCACCTGTCCATCTTACAATAGTGAAAAGATAAATCAATGGTCATATACCATCTCTTTATTTCCAGAACACTTTACGGCAATGATTGAACCATGGAGTTGAGTGTTACCTATCTCAGAGTATTATAGGGTCAGAGGGTATATAGGGAAGTGGTTAAGACGATTGTCTTCGTTCTAAATGGTGTGGGTTCGAATCCGGACCAAGTCACATGTGCAGTTTTTTTTTCATTATATCTTCAGGATTGTTGCTAGAACTACGGAGTTCGTGCTTTGTGCAACACTCTCAACAGAAGACGTGAGAATTCTGCAGACAGGGGCGGAGCCATATGGGGGAAACCCAGTGAAGTCAATACTTCGACTTTAGAGTCATTAGCGTACAGGTTAATGGTTTGACCACTTTGCAAGAATGAACCCTACAACACCAGTTGCAAAAGCGTACAACCTAAAAATGGAATCATCAAGAGGAAGAGGTAAACCAAGAAAACAATGGATTGCTGGAGTTACACGCCCATGTGTTGTCGGGGCTCGAAAGTGGAGCAAAGAATATTAGCACTGCGGTCTACAAGGCATGTCGTAAGAGGCGACTGAGGTAGGGGCCTAGGGAGCTACCCTAGTAAAAAAAAACGTGTTTCAGAAATCGGATGTGTTGGTCTACTTGTAGGCGCATAACTAGCACAACGTACAATCGCTGTTGAGAGCCGCTGTAGCGTAGTTGTTAGTGAACTCGCTTCGCAAGGCTGGTGGTCTGGGTTCAGCTCCCGCAATGCGCTAATGCGCGTGGAATTTTTCCCGACCGCGACGGCTCTCAGGTCGACCCAGCCTCAACTGGGTACCAGACATGCGGGTACCAGACATGCTCTGGGAAAGTAAAGGCGGCCGGCGTGATGCTGACCACATCACCCATTGTGTGCTGACGGTCAATGAAAAATACAGGCCCAACACTGTATTGACCTATATACCACGAGGTATGAAAGGGTTCCTTTACTTTTTTACAATCGCTGTTAGGCTAAGATCACATAAATATCACAAAGAGTGGTTTAACAAAGGTCGATATGGTGCATCCGAAAAATAAGAAGATGGGGATACAGATATCTTAAAACTCCACAATATCACATCATATCAAGCGACTGAGCGTGCACTATCTCGGAGACCGATCATCAGTTAAACATGCGACGCATAACTGCAAAAAAAACAGAGGACAAAATACAGAAGTAGATCGTAGATGTCCAGAAGTGAATGAAGGAGAAGATGTGGCAATGTTAGGAGGCTAGAAGTGTTTACTTCTTCTTCTTCCAGCGCTCCTTATCGACCACTTGATAAACCACTCTTTGTGATCTGTATGTGATTTGAACCTTAGAGCGATTGTACGTTGTGCCAGTGATGAGGATACAAGTAGGCCAGGAGATTCGATTTCAGCGACGACGCTATTTACTAGGGTAGCTTTCCTAGGTCTCTACCTCAGTCGCCTCTTACGACATGCCGTGTAGGTCGCAGTGTTAATATTCTTTGTTCACCATGTGGGCCCCGGCAACACACGGGCGTGAGGGACCGGTGAAGACTTTAAGCACACCGCACTATTTATGACACATACCGGAGTAATCGCACAGCAGAAGTTGATCGCAGAAGAAGAAGAAGATTACACCAAACAACCGTCACAAACTTCATCTACGAATCTGATTCTTCTTCTTCAAACGTTTCATATCGAGCACTTGTTAAACCACTCTTTGTGATTTGTATGTGATCTGAGCCTAAGAGGGATTGTACGTTGTGCAAGTTATGCGCCTACAAGTAGGCCAGCACTTTCGATTTCTGCGGCGTATTTTATTTACTAAGGTAGCTTCCCTATGTCCCTACCTCAGTCGCCTCTTACGACATACCTTGTAGGTCGCAGTGGTACTATTCTTTATTCCCCTAGTGAGCCACGGCAACACACGAGAGTGGCGGGACCTTAAGCGCACCGCGCTGTTCATGACACATACCGGAGTAGTGGAATAGCAGAAGTTAATCGCAGAAGAAGAAGCCGACACCAATAAACTAGCACAAACTTCAACTACGAATTTTACCGTAACTCTTAAATAACAATAACATATCGAATCAATAAAGCGCGCACGCATACACATACAAACACGGACATACGAGATGACTGCACAAACTACCTAACAAACATAATATCGACATACGGGAAGACTGCAGTCAAACTATGTAACAATGGCGAAATACGTAAAAACAACGTATAAAAACATTAAGAATACACAGCGACGTTTCGACCAAAAAGCCTTTATCAAGCAAAAGATACACCAGAATGGAAAAAAGTAACATACTGTAGTTTTACAAAGTACAAAAACATTAACAATTCACAATGGACGTTTCGATCAAAAAGCCTTTATCAAGCAAAGGATACACCAGAAGGGGGAAAATACCAAGTATTGTGGTTTTACAAGCGATGTGCTGAAACCTACAAATCTGAGATAGTCACAGCGGATCAGATCAGATCTGGGAAAACACCGAGGGGAGGTTGCGTTGATACTTAATAAATTGGCGTTTTAGAATAAAGACACGTATGTATGGTATCACATAAGAAAGGAAAAAATGAATAGTAAAATCCTAAAACTAACAAACATCCAACATATCGAATATAACGCTTCTTCAGGGAAACATACAAGCAAACCTACTGAGCTGTCAATTCCTGCAAATCACACACCTCATGTGTATATCTATCCCGACACACACACAGAGAACACACTAATACTCCCAGCGCTTAATTAATAATTCCTAGCCAGGTAAAGACTAATAATTGAGAAGCAGAAAGTACAGATAAGGCACAAAACTAAAACTATTTGAAAGCTAGGATGACATTATTGCCTTGCATAGATTTGGGTTTTAATTAGCGTTGGTCGGGAGTTTGTGCTGGGCTATGCAGCGTGCAAAGACATTAAGTTTGGGAAGCTTTTAAGTGAAAATGCAAATTGATGAAATGTGACACCGGAGCTCATCGGCGTTCGATCAGGACTAGGGAGGGCAACAGCCGAGAGAGATCTTGTATACGTTTGTCGGGGGGTTAGACTAGACTGATCGAAGCTACAGCAAACAAGAGAAGTTGAAACTAATAGACAAGAATGGTAGAAAGAGAGACTGAAGAATGGTAGAAAGAAAGACAGAAGAATGGTAGAAAGAAAGACAGAAGAATGGTAGAGAGAGAGACAGAAGACTGGTAGAAAGAAAGACAGAAGAATGGTAGAAAGAGAGACAGAACAATGGTAGAGAGACAGAAGAATGGTAGAAAGAGAGACAGAAGAATGGCATAGAGACAGAAGACTGGTAGAAAGAGAGACAGAAGACTGGTAGAAAGAGAGACAGAAGAATGGTAGAAAGAGAGACAGAAGAATGGTAGAAAGACAGAAGAATGGTAGAAAGAGAGACAGAAGAATGGTAGAAAGAGAGACAGAAGAATGGTAGAAAGAGAGACAGAAGAATGGTAGAGACAGAGACAGAAGACTGGTAGAGAGACAGAAGAATGGTAGAGAGGCAGAAGAATGGTAGAAAGAGAGACAGAAGACTGGTAGAGACAGAAGAATGGTAGAAAGAAAACAGAAGACTGGTAGAGAGACAGAAGAATGGTAGAAGAGAGACAGAAGACTGGTAGAGAGACAGAAGACTGGTAGAAAACAGAAGACTGGTAGAAAGAGAGACAGAAGACTGGTAGAGAGACAGAAGACTGGTAGAGAGACAGAAGAATGGTAGAGAGACAGAAGACTGGTAGAGAGACAGAAGGTAGAGAGACAGAAGAATGGTAGAAAGAGAGACAGAAGAATGGTAGAGAGACAGAAGAATGGTAGAAAGAGAGACAGAAAACTGGTAGAGAGACAGAAGAATGGTAGAAAGAGAGACAGAAGACTGGTAGAGAGACAGAAGAATGGTAGAAAGAGAGACAGAAGACTGGTAGAGAGACAGAAGAATGGTAGAAAGAAAACAGAAGACTGGTAGAGAGACAGAAGAATGGTAGAAAGAGAGACAGAAGACAGGTAGAGAGACAGAAGACTGGTAGAGAGATAAAGAATGGTGAAAGAGAGACAGAAGAATGGTAGAAAGAGAGACAGAAGAATGGTAGAAAGAGAGACAGAAGACTGGTAGAGAGACAGAAGACTGGTAGAGAGACAGAAGAATGGTAGAAAGAGAGACAGAAGACTGGTAGAGAGACAGAAGAATGGTAGAAAGAGAGACAGAAGACTGGTAGAGAGACAGAAGAATGGTAGAAAGAGAGACAGAAGACTGGTAGAGAGACAGAAGAATGGTAGAAAGAGAGACAGAAGAATGGTAGAAAGAGAGACAGAAGACTGGTAGAAAGAGAGACAGAAAAATGGTAGAAAGAGAGACAGAAAACTGGTAGAGAGACAGAAGAATGGTAGAAAGAGAGACAGAAAACTGGTAGAAAGACAGAAGAATGGTAGAAAGAGAGACAGAAGACTGGTAGAGAGACAGAAGAATGGTAGAAAGAGAGACAGAAGAATGGTAGAAAGAGAGACAGAAGAATGGTAGAAAGAGAGACAGAAGAATGGTAGAAAGAGAGACAGAAGACTGGTAGAGAGACAGAAGACTGGTAGAGAGACAGAAGAATGGTAGAAAGAGAGACAGAAGACTGGTAGAGAGACAGAAGAATGGTAGAAAGAGAGACAGAAGACTGGTAGAGAGACAGAAGAATGGTAGAAAGAGAGACAGAAGACTGGTAGAGAGACAGAAGAATGGTAGTAAGAGAGACAGAAGAATGGTAGAAAGAGAGACAGAAGACTGGTAGAAAGAGAGACAGAAAAATGGTAGAAAGAGAGACAGAAAACTGGTAGAGAGACAGAAGAATGGTAGAAAGAGAGACAGAAAACTGGTAGAAAGACAGAAGAATGGTAGAAAGAGAGACAGAAGACTGGTAGAGAGACAGAAGAATGGTAGAAAGAGAGACAGAAGACAGGTAGAGAGACAGAAGACTGGTAGAGAGATAAAGAATGGTAGAAAGAGAGACAGAAGAATGGTAGAAAGAGAGACAGAAGAATGGTAGAAAGAGAGACAGAAGACTGGTAGAGAGACAGAAGACTGGTAGAGAGACAGAAGAATGGTAGAAAGAGAGACAGAAGACTGGTAGAGAGACAGAAGAATGGTAGAAAGAGAGACAGAAGACTGGTAGAGAGACAGAAGAATGGTAGAAAGAGAGACAGAAGACTGGTAGAGAGACAGAAGAATGGTAGAAAGAGAGACAGAAGAATGGTAGAAAGAGAGACAGAAGACTGGTAGAAAGAGAGACAGAAAAATGGTAGAAAGAGAGACAGAAAACTGGTAGAGAGACAGAAGAATGGTAGAAAGAGAGACAGAAAACTGGTAGAAAGACAGAAGAATGGTAGAAAGAGAGACAGAAGACTGGTAGAGAGACAGAAGAATGGTAGAAAGAGAGACAGAAGAATGGTAGAAAGAGAGACAGAAGAATGGTAGTAAGAGAGACAGAAGAATGGTAGAAAGAGAGACAGAAGACTGGTAGAGACAGAAGACTGGTAGAGAGACAGAAGAATGGTAGAAAGAGAGACAGAAGACTGGTAGAGAGACAGAAGAATGGTAGAAAGAGAGACAGAAGACTGGTAGAGAGACAGAAGAATGGTAGAAAGAGAGACAGAAGACTGGTAGAGAGACAGAAGAATGGTAGAAAGAGAGACAGAAGAATGGTAGAAAGAGAGACAGAAGACTGGTAGAAAGAGAGACAGAAAAATGGTAGAAAGAGAGACAGAAAACTGGTAGAGAGACAGAAGAATGGTAGAAAGAGAGACAGAAAACTGGTAGAGAGACAGAAGAATGGTAGAAAGAGAGACAGAAGACTGGTAGAGAGACAGAAGAATGGTAGAGAGACAGAAGACTGGTAGAGAGACAGAAGAATGGTAGAGAGACAGAAGAATGGTAGAGAGACAGAAGACTGGTAGAGAGACAGAAGAATGGTAGAAAGAGAGACAGAAGACTGGTAGAGAGACAGAAGAATGGTAGAAAGAGAGACAGAAGAATGGTAGAGAGAGAGACAGAAGACTGGTAGAGAGACAGAAGAATGGTAGAAAGAGAGACAGAAGAATGGTAGAGAGAGAGACAGAAGAATGGTAGAGAGACAGAATACTGGTAGAGAGACAGAAGAATGGTAGAAAGAGAGACAGAAGAATGGTAGAGAGAGAGACAGAAGAATGGTAGAAAGAGAGACAGAAGAATGGTAGAGAGAGAGACAGAAGACTGGTAGAGAGACAGAAGAATGGTAGAGAGACAGAAGAATGGTAGAAAGAGAGACAGAAGAATGGTAGAGAGAGAGACAGAAGAATGGTAGAGAGACAGAATACTGGTAGAGAGACAGAAGGTAGAGAGACAGAAGAATGGTAGAAAGAGAGACAGAAGAATGGTAGAGAGACAGAAGAATGGTAGAAAGAGAGACAGAAGAATGGTAGACAAAACGGTGGCGAGCCTCGAAGATGGGGTCTTCATCCAGAGAACAATAACCGCGTTTCTTCTCGCAGAGCATCACTACTGTCTTATAGTTCGATTGGGGACAATCAAAGGCTAGCAGAGCAAACCGTACACAAAACTGGGCGGCAGGCAAACCAAGTAGTCCAAAAAAAAGACTGGTAACCTGGGCAGATGACGCTCAACAGCTCCAGACGGAAGGTTGTCTAAGGGTAGCTACCCTAAAAGAAAATAGCAACCTGCTGCCTTGGTGGTCGGCTGCGTACAGCCCAAGGCTGACGGAGAGCGAACCCAGTAAACACTGGCTAAAACCGGACACATCGACGAAAGATAAGCACCAGAGCTCCAAATGGCGCTAAACATGTGACGAAACACACCCATGCTAAGGCTGCATGAATCAGATTTCCACATGAATAAGACAATTTATAGGAAAATATGGTACATCAGTCTATGCGGTGATCGCTCCCGAGAGAGAGAAATGACAATGCTATTGATATACAGTAGATACAAGACAGAAGGCCGCCCACGCAAAAGCTGAACGACAGAAATAGCAGGGGAAGTTAAATCCACAAAAACGAAGCTCAAGCAAAAATCGTTATATAAATCTCCTCTTATCCTCAAACTGTAAGATAAACCAGGATTATAGATTTTAATAGATATATATAACCTGTCGTTACTGCCTGTAATACAGCTTGTTTAGGGCGGCGTAGAACAGGTGGGACGTGAGCCTGAGTAATTTAATTGCCGCATGGCTAGTACAGTCACCGCGAAGCTGTTCAGGTTAGAATTTTTTTTCCATTTATACACACAACAGAAACACATCCTTGTCTTTACCGTGAATTGAACAAGGGTGTCCTGATCAGACAGAGGCAGTCTAACAGATCTTACCTAACAAGCATAGAAACAGACAGACACATATTCCCAGATATAACTAGAAGATAGAACAAAACAAAAACCCAACGTTAAGCTTAACAGCTGCATGATCAAATCCCTGGCGAAACACACAAAAAATCAATGTGACTTATTTACTATGTTTAGTTTACATGACCTCATTAATCAAACCAGGAAGCAAGGCAGGTCATTTACAGTGTATAATAACAGACAAGTTAGGTCGTTTACAGGGTATAACAGCGAATAAGGTAGGTCGTTTACAGTGTTTAACAGCGAATAAGGTAGGTCGTTTACATGGTATAACAGCAAATAAGGTAGGTCGTTTACAGTGTATAACAGCGAATAAGGTAGGTCGTTTACAGTGTATAACAACGGTTAAGGTAGGTCGTTTACATGGTATAACAGCGGTTAAGGTAGGTCGAATACATGGCCTCCGCAAGATTATGAACATCAGGTGGTACGACAAGATAACCAACTCTGAAGTACTGCAACGTGCAAATCTGCTTTCCATCATGGGCATGCTCAGCAGTAGACGACTAAGATGGTTGGGGCATGTGAGAAGAATGGAAACTTGTCGCATACCAAAACAAATGTTGTTCTGTGAACTTTCGGAGGGCAAGAGGCACCAGGGCAGATCACTACTCAGATATAAAGATGTCTGCAAAGCCTCAATGAAAAACTTTTCTATAGGTTCCAGCACATGGGAAAAACTAGCTGATGACAGAGTTGCGTGGAAAGCAAACTGCGAAAAGGCGCAGAGTCTTTTGAGAAGAGACTTATGTATGAGCTGAACGACAGAGAGAAAAGCGAAAACTCAGAAGTTGTCACGGTAAAACACTTGCCAATTGACCGTCTGTAAAGCCGAAAAAGGCCATATTATATATACATGGTATAACAACGTATAAGGTAGGTCGTTTACAGTATATGATAGATCGCTTACAGTATATAACTTTGTATACAACAGTATATAACTTTGTATACAACAGTATATAACTTTGGCTGAGTATTGTTAATGTTTTTGTAAAACGACAGTACATTTTTATTAAGTGTTTCGTCATTATACAGTTTCATTGCAGTCTCCCTCTATATCGATAATATTAAAGAACATAAAAGCAAGGAAAATTGTTAAAAGTTAGCGCAGTGAATTGGTTAGAGAAAAGGCTGGTGCAATCAAGTATATGAAACATAAGAGATATTTCATTTTCGATTACAGCAGCGTTTCCCAAAGTGGGCGTACGCCCCCAGTGGGCACTGAAACGTTCTAGGGGGCATAGTGAGTTCAGAAGAACTTGAGGGGTGTTCTGACAACTAGGGGTCGGTAGCTCCTTAAAGAAGAAATTAATTATAAATATTTTTAAATAAATTATTTTCGTGATTTTGCGATTGAATAATCATTTAAAATTTGAATTCTGCATTTAAATTCATCTTATGCCCGTCTTACACGATTCATTTTTTCATCAATTTTCTATTTCATGCATATAATCATTTGAAAATTGACCATGTATTACAAAAATATATATCAATTGTCTATGTCAAAGAGAAAATAGAGTATGTATATATGTGGGAGGGGGTGCTGGCAAACTTTTATAATTTGGAGGGGCGTTACAAAGTTTATGTTGTCCAAAGTGGGCCGAAAAAGTTTGGGAATTTATGGATTACAGCGACACACAGAAACTAACTGAAAGTCCGTCACAAATGACGGGGGAAAATAGAACATGTTCATTAATCTTTCTTTTCAAATCATTTATTTAGTTATTTGTGTGCGTCTGTGTGTGTGTGTGAGTGTTCGTTAAAGCAATTGCCTTTTCGAGCAGTTGCCTCTTTCTAAATACGATATCGTTGTTGTGTATTGTCAGGGTTTTTTGGTATTTTTTTCCCGATCCAGAAGCACTTGAGCTTTTCAGCTCTTCGGCTCGGTGCCATGGACATCGTAACCCTTCGGTTCGGTGCCACGAACACCGTAAATCTGAGGAATCTGTGGCTTTTTCTGCCATCCCGCGGAATTGAACCCGCACACACAGAGGGATAGTCACCCATAGTCCAACGCGCTACGAACAGGCTGGGCAGACGGGCTTTTGTTGGTATAATTACAGTGCTTTGTTTTTACGTCTTTCGCAATTGCTACATAGTTTTACTGCAGTCTTCTCTTATGTCGTCCATACGATATCTCATCATCATCAGGTGCCGTGCCAGCTGGCGTAGGCGATCATGGATCTCCATAAATCTATGTCGTTGGTGTTTGCTATCATCTCAGATGTTGACGCTCTACCGTGCCATGAAGTCAGGCTATCTAAAATGTTATCTCTCTGTCGTCCTCTATCTCGTCTACCCTCTATTTTACCGGTTGTTACAATGTGTTCTAAACCTCCCCTTCTCATCACATGTCCGAAAACTGATGACTGTCTCTTTCTTATATTAATGATAAGCTTTCTCTGTGTCTTGATCTCATTCAACACCTCAACATTAGTCATTTTAGCAGTCCATGGATTCTCATCATTCTTCTGTAAAACCACATCTCTGTTTCCCTCAGAGATTTTTCGATCTGTGTGTTTATTGTCCATGACTTGCATCCGTATATCAGTATTGATTATATGTAGCACTGAATAACTCGCATTCTGAATTCTATTACATACAACTCCTACAGTAGCTCCCTCCTCCCCTCGCTCTACTACACACTACTCCTACAGTAGCCCCCTCCTCGCTCTACTACACACTACTCCTACAGTAGCTCCCTCCTCGCTCTAATACACACTACTCCTACAGTAGCCCCCTCATCGCTCTATTACACACTACTCCTACAGTAGCCCCCTCATCGCTCTATTACACACTACTCCTACAGTAGCCCCCTCATCGCTCTATTACACACTACTCCTACAGTAGCCCCCTCATCGCTCTACTACATACTACTCCTACAGTAGCTCCCTCCTCGCTCTACTACATACAACTCCTACAGTATCTCCCTCCTCGCTCTATTACATACAATTCTTAAAGTAACCCCCTCCTCGCTCTATTACATACAATTCCTACAGTATCTCCCTCCTCGCTCTATTACATACAATTCCTACAGTATCTCCCTCCTCGCTCTACTACATACAACTCCTACAGTAGCTGCCTCCTCGCTCTACTACATACAATTCTTAAAGTAACCCCCTCCTCGCTCTACTACATACAATTCTTAAAGTAACCCCCTCCTCGCTCTACTACATACAATTCTTAAAGTAACCCCCTCCTCGCTCTACTACATACAATTCTTAAAGTAACCCCCTACTCGCTCTACTACATACAATTCTTAAAGTAACCCCCTCCTCGCTCTACTACATACAACTCCTACAGTATCTCCCTCCTTGCTCTACTACATACAACTCCTACAGTAGCTCCCTCCTCGCTCTACTACATACAATTCTTAAAGTAACCCCCTCCTCGCTCTACTACATACAATTCTTAAAGTAACCCCCTCCTCGCTCTACTACATACAACTCCTACAGTAGCTGCCTCCTCGCTCTACTACATACAATTCTTAAAGTAACCACCTCCTCGCTCTACTACATACAACTCCTACAGTAGCTGCCTCCTGGCTCTACACATACTACTCCTACAGTATCTCCTCCTCGCTCTACTACATCAACTCCTCACAGTAGCTCCTCCTCGCTCTACTACATACAACTCCTACAGTAGCTGCCTCCTGGCTCTACTACATACTACTCCTACAGTAGCTGCCTCCTCGCTCTACTACATACTACTCCTACAGTAGCTGCCTCCTCACTCTATTACACACTACTCCTACAGTATCTCCCTCCTGGCTCTACTACATACAACTCCTACAGTAGCTCCCTCCTCGCTCTACTACATACAACTCCTACAGTAGCTCCCTCCTCACTCTATTACACACTACTCCTACAGTATCTCCCTCCTCGCTCTACTACATACAACTCCTACAGTAGCTCCCTCCTCGCTCTACTACATACAACTCCTACAGTAGCTACCTCCTCGCTCTACTACATACAACTCCTACAGTAGCTCCCTCCTCGCTCTACTACATACTACTCCTACAGTAGCTGCCTCCTCGCTCTACTACATACAACTCCTACAGTATCTCCCTCCTCGCTCTACTACATACAACTCCTACAGTAGCTCCCTCCTCGCTCTACTACATACAACTCCTACAGTAGCTCCTCTTCGCTCTACTACATACAACTCCTACAGTAGCTACCTCCTCGCTCTACTACATACAACTCCTACAGTAGCTCCCTCCTCGCTCTACTACATACTACTCCTACAGTAGCTCCCTCCTCGCTCTACTACACACTACTCCTACAGTAGCTCCCTCCTGGCTCTACTACATACTACTCCAACAGTTGCCCCCTTCTACATTCACATCATCACAGCAAAATTTTACAGTTAGATTAGAATTGTTTACAAAACAAACAAGTGAGTGAGACACATGTGCACACATTTCATTACAGTTTCGGCCATGTGCAGCGAAAGGTCTTATTCTAGATCAGTGACTCTCAAACCGTGGGCCGCGACCACTTTGGGAGTCGAACGACCATTTCACAGTGGTCACCTAAGACCATCGGGAAGCACATACTTATCATAATTAGAAATACATATTTTACAATATAAAATTATATATTGTTTTTGTGACTAATCACTATACTTTAATTATGCTCAATTTGTAACGAGGAAAATACATCATGCATATCACATATTTACATTACGATTCATAACAGTAGCTTCTTCTTCTTCTTCTTCTACGATCAACTTTTGCTATGCGACTACTCCGGTATGTGTCATAAACAGGGCGGTGCGCTTGAGGTCTTCACCGGTTCCCCATAGTTTGTCTTGTAGTGTTGTTTCTGTTGGTCAGATCTCCAATCTCTCACTACTCAGACTAGGGCAGTCTTGCAGGATGTGCTCTGGGGACTGCTTTGGTGCTCCACAGGTGCAGGCCGCCGAGTCCCTGAGACCCATTCTGTGGAGGTGTGCTCTGAGACTGCAGTGTTCCGTTCTAAGTCTGAAGATTGTGGTCTGTGCTTTTCTGTTTAGTGTATTTATACTGTCGTGATCTGGATTGTATCCTCCATTTGTTTTTCTCCAGATCATTTTCCTGGACTGTTTCAGGTGAGTCTTTGTTTCTGTAAAACTTTGTGTTGGGTGGTGTTGTGTTAGGCTCGCCCCAGCCTTTGAGAAGTAAATAACAGTAGGAAAATTACAGTTATGAAGTAGCAACGAAAATAAGTTTATGGTTGGGGGTCACCACAACATGATGAACTGTCGCGGCATTAGGAAGGTTGAGAACCACTGCTCTAGATGGAAGCTAAGATCTGCATGCCTTACGTCAGCGGTTCTTAAACTTTGCATTACTGCGGACCACTTTTCAATACATTTTGCTGCCGTGGACTACACAAGTTTCTATACATGAAAATGGACAGGACTATATGATCTTTGTGTTAAAATAGTAAACAATGTTCTCAGACCGCGGGAAACTTCAAATGATCTTTCATGTTGTCCTTCAGACAGTTAGACTCCGGTCTAGTCCCGGTCCTTTGATTTCGTATCGGAACTAGTTTACAACTGTTTTTATACATATTTTTAGCCCGCCTGCCCAGCGTGCTCGTAGAGCGTTGAACGACGGGTGATAGGCTCCCTGTGAGTGCGGGTTCAATTCCGCGGGCTGGCAGAAAAAAACCACAGGTTCTCCAGATTTACAGTGTTCGTGGCACCGAACCGAAGGGTTACGATGTCCATGACACCGGACCGAAGAGCTGAAAGCTCAAGTGCTTCTGGGTCAGTAAAAAAATACATATTTTTAATATTTTTTTCTGTTTGAAATGTCAAAGATCATAATATTTCTTCAAGCGCTTGTTGACCCCGTGTGAGTAGCTCGCGGACCCCTGGCGGTCCACAGACCCCAGTTTGGGAAACGCTGCCTTGTGTAGTTTAACCCGCTTCACTGCCAGGACAAGCTCATTGAAAACCTGTTATTTCGTGGGATATGAACAACTAAAGTCTGACATACTCCAGAGAGTGGTGAAGAGGTTAACCTCTTGTTGATGTGATCTTTAAGTTAACTGTGTGCTTTACTAGCGCCGTTGTGATTCTTACTTGTGCAAGTCGGGGTAGAAAATAATACCAACGACAATGTTTGGTTTTAAAATATAAATGTAAGATTGAAATACAGTTTGTAGTTACGCCTTTGCCTTGTGTTCCGAAGGTCTTGTAATACAGTTTGTGGTTACGCCTTTGCCTTGTGTTCCGAAGGTCTTGTAATACAGTTTGTGGTTACGCCTTTGCCTTGTGTTCCAAAGGTCTTGTAATACAGTTTGTAGTTACGCCTTTGCCTTGCGTTCCAAAAGTCGTGGGTTCGAATCCGGACTACGTCGTTCTGTTCACGAGTACATTTTTTCCCAGACAACACTAAGATTGTTGACGGAGCTACGGAGTTCCTGCTTTTTATAACACTTTCTGCGAGTATATATCCTTTTCGTTTTTCGTACCGTTGCACACACCGTCCGTGTGCCGAGGCCCGCAAGGCAAGCAAAGAATAGTACCACTCCGACCTACAAGGCATGTCGTAAGAGGCGACTGAGGTAGGGGCGTAGGAAAGCTACCCTAGTAAATAAAAAGCATCGAAGAAGTCGGATGTGCTGGTTTACTTGTAGGCGCATAACTGGCACACCATACAATCACTCTTAGGCTCAGTTCACATACAAATCACAAAGAATGGTTCAACTAGTGGTCGACATGGAGCGTTCGAAGAAGAGGAAGTACCGTTATACGTTACATAGGGCCTACAAGTAATTTCTCCATACCGCTCTGCCCTGGGCGATTCGCTCAATCTCTTCCACGGAATTGAGTCTGATATTTCTTGCCTCTCTCTGCAAATTTCGTTTCAGTTATGTTATACGATCGACGTCATGACATATTAGGCATCCCCATGCGCGCTCTGTCCTCCACTGCAACTGCCATCCCAAAGTCCACTTGTCCACCGTACCCATGAGAAGTTGATTAGTATCCCTTCTCTCTTTCTCTATCTATCTCTCTTTCTACCACTGTCTCGCATGCCCAAACTTAACTCTAATTCTCGCACTCGTTCCAGTGTCTGAGACTCGCCCATATCACACAAATGAAAGCGTACAGAATTTATGACATCGGCTCTGTCCATACTTCTGCCCGTTTGATGAATCGGGGCTTTGTTTACAAGAAAGTCAGCACACTCGTTACTCTTCACTCCAGCATGTCTAGATGTGTATAGCCAAGTCATTTTCTTGAGATGTGATCTTTGAATGATGTTCACATAAGGGATGACCGCAGTAAAACTATGTAGCAAAGGCAAAAACACGTAAAAACAAAGTACTGTTGTTTTCTTCTTCTTCTTCTACATTCTCAATAGATTGAGATTTAGGATTCTCTAATAAAGGCGGCTGTCTGCTTCAGATTATCAGCCACGCCATACAGTTTGTCTTCTGCGTTCTCACTAGATTGGGGTTTTGGATTCTCTAATAAAGGCGGCCGTCTGCCTCAGATTATCAACCACGCAATACAGTTTGTCTTCTGCGTTCTCACTAGATTGGGATTTCGGATTCTCTAATAAAGGCGGCCGTCTGCTTCAGATTATCAGCCACACCATACAGTTTGTCTTCTGCGTTCTCACTAGATTGGGATTTCGCATTCTCTAATAAAGGCGGTCGTCTGCTTCAGATTATCAGCCACGCCATACAGTTTGTCTTCTGCGTTCTCACTAGATTGGGGTTTTGGATTCTCTAATAAAGGCGGCCGTCTGCCTCAGATTATCAACCACGCAATACAGTTTGTCTTCTGCGTTCTCACTAGATTGGGATTTCGGATTCTCTAATAAAGGCGGCCGTCTGCTTCAGATTATCAGCCACACCATACAGTTTGTCTTCTGCGTTCTCACTAGATTGGGATTTCGCATTCTCTAATAAAGGCGGCCGTCTGCTTCAGATTATCAGCCACGCCATACAGTTTGTCTTCTGCGTTCTCACTAGATTGGGATTTCGGATTCTCTAATAAAGGCGGCCGTCTGCTTCAGATTATCAGCCACGCCATACAGTTTGTCTTCTGCGTTCTCACTAGATTGGGATTTCGGATTCTCTAATAAAGGCGGCTGTCTGCTTCAGATTATCAGCCACGCCATACAGTTTGTCTTCTGCGTTCTCACTAGATTGGGATTTCGGATTCTCTAATAAAGGCGGCCGTCTGCTTCAGATTATCAGCCACGCCATACAGTTTGTCTTCTGCGTTCTCACTAGATTGGGGTTTTGGATTCTCTAATAAAGGCGGCCGTCTGCTTCAGATTATCAGCCACATCATACAGTTTGTCTTCCACATTCTCAATAGATTGGGATTTCGGATTCTCTAATAAAGGCGGCCGTCTGCTTCAGATTATCAGCCACGACATACAGTTTGTCTTGGACGCTAGTGTAAGTGGGCCACCTCTTTCTTCTCAAGTCTTCATACTGGGGGCAGTTCTGTAGGATATAATTCCTATGATTTCTGCTTTCCCATTTGTGCCGACCTCTTCCAGCAGTAAGTTTTGGCCACCCTCGTGATGGTAGGTCTGACATTCTTACTGCGTGACTAAATCTCCGAGGCAGATTGACGACCGTAGAATCCGTTATCACATTCCTCATTGTGAGGGTCGTTGCACCATGTTATGCGCCTTACGGCCTGGTGCATCCGTTTTCTGCAAAGCATTTGTTTCGGGTTAGCATTTCCTAGCGAACACGTGCATCTGATTTCAGCCAAACCTCCTTAGTCGCATCTTACGACATGCATGACAGGTAACAGTGGTTATATTCTTTACACCCAAATTTGGACCCCGGTAACCACTCGGGCGGTACTGTTGTTTTACAAAGTACAAAAACTATACACAGCAACGTTTCGACCAAAATGCCTTTATCAAGCAAAGGATACACCAGAAGTGACGAAATTCACTTCTTATACGGCCCACAACATATATGATGTCTACCCATTCCATGCACAGACTTCCAGATTCAATCCTTTGAAGAGACTTCATCAAATCGGATATGGTAATAGTATGGATGGCTTGTTGCTCATCCACCCACGAGGGAGCCTTGGTGGCAGTGGTGATCTCCATAGTCATGCTCCATGTTGTCGTCTGGTAAGTTTCAGTGTTTCCCTGGGGCGTCCTCTCTTTTTTCAACACTTTGCCGTTCACTCCAATGCCTGATTTGGTATTCTTTGAATATTTCTTCTCAAGGTATGCCTAACCGTAGACTCCGATAACCATACGGCCAACGGACTCAGGTAAAAATTCTAGGAAATAAGACCACAACCGTCATGTAACCTCGCCCTCCAATATTGTTGTATATAGATGAATTAATTTTTAAATCAAAACAACATGCTAAATCAAGGTTATATTATGTAATAAGTTAAGTTTATGCATGATCACTTAATAAGAATGCATCCAAACTACACAGTATACAGAGTCTTCTACAACAGAACATCAGGAAAGAAGGTGAGAGGAAGACCACGAAAAAGGTGGTTATATGGCATATCAGAATCCTGTCAAAGAACAAATATAACAATCACCCAAGGCACCAGAACAGCGCAAGACAAAAACAGAAAACCAGGACACTGTGCAACAACCCGGTAGCAGCGTGACGACAAAAGAAGAAGTTAATTTTAACAATAAGAAATATCATTATTATCTTTTTCATCAATAAATAACCCCGAATTCATAGAATTGAGTAAAATTGCAAAAAATTGTTGCAGTGTTATATCAAATATATACTTCTTCTTTTTCTTTGCGTTCGTTCTTTACGACCAATTTTAATCACTCTTTGTGATATGTTTGATCTTTGCCAAGAACGTGTATACGTTGCACATTGGTTTGGTAGGCCCTAAACGTATAGATTTCTACACGTTTAGGACATGTGCATCCGATTTCAGTCAAACCTCCTTAGTCGCCTCTTACGATATGCGTGGCAGGTAGCAATGGTTCTATTCTTTACACCCCAAATTTGGGCCCCAGTAGCCACTCGGGTGAAATATATACGAAAACCAGCCTCCAACTCAAAAATAGGTCATGGTTTCACCGGTCAGTTATGTGGCCCAACTTAGAGTTGGCTGTGGCCCAACATATCTCTATCTTCTCCTTATGGAAAAGAATATATTATAGAGATATGCTATATACGACTGTATCACTGTACTGGTGCCCGTCTGCTCAGCGTGTTCGTAGCGCGTTGGACTACGGGTGACTATCCCTCTGTGTGTGCGGGTTCAATTCCGCGGGATGGCAGAAAAAGCCACAGATTTCCCAGATTTACGGTGTTCGTGGCACCGAACCGAAGGGTTACGATGTCCACTGCACCGAGCCAAAGAGCTGAAAAGCTCAAGTGCTTCTGGATCGGAAAAACCCCCCAAAAAACACTGTACTGGTAGAGTAAAACCTTAAATGTATTAATGGGGTCGGTGTGGTGAAATGGTTAAGACGGTTGTTTGGCGTTCTGAAGGTTGTAGATCTGAACAGACACATGTCCAGTGGTTTTTTTTCTGTAGATCACTACGATTGATGCTGGAGCTACAGTTTGTTGTTTTTTGTAATACGTTGGACAGGTGGCGTGGCGGGAAACACGTAAAAACAAAGTAATGTAGTTTTACAAAATACAAAAACAATAACAATACACAGCAACGTTTCGACCAAAAGGCCTTTATCAAGAAAAGTGATTTCTGCACTTTTGTTGTATCACTTGCTTGATAAAGGCCTTTTGTTCGAAACGTTGTTGTGTATTGTTATTCTTTGTATTTTGTAAAACTACAGTACTTTGTTTTTACGTGTTTCGCCATTGCTAAATAGTTTTACTGCAGTCTTCGCTTATATTGACAGGTGGCGTCCCATTTCTGCCGAGAGCGGCCGAGCGATATGGATAAACCCGGTGCAATGAAGTCAATCCTTTGCCTTTAGACCACTGGTCCTTAAACTGACTAACCTTAAATAAGAAGAGTAAGAACATCCAAGGACAGGGTACAGTGGAAAGATAAGATCAGACGTGGTTATCACCGTTCTTAAATAACCTGTCGATGACCAGGCAGGTCAATATGACCAAACTTCAACAGTTTAACAACAAATTAAAACCGCATTAAAAAAAAAACTTAAGGACTAGTAGGCTAACACTAAACATTGATCTAGGCTCCAACTGTGCGTGGTATGGTGATTCATAGGGATGTGCGCGTGTTGTCCAGTGGATGTGCACGTGCTGTGCAGTGGATAAAGACGGGGTTTATTCTAGCCCATCTAATCATCATGAAATAGTTTGTCCTGAACAGAGCTTTGCTAGCCTAACAGTCTTTCTGAATTTCTCTTTCTCATAGACAAGGTGTCCTGACTCTGCAGCCGTCATGCTCAAACCATCGGTTACATCATGAACTCATCTCGCCCGTGCTGTGCCGGGGTTCGCAATGGAAGCAAAGAAAAGTACAACTGCAACCTACAAGGCATGTCGTAAGAGGCGATTGATGTAGTACCTAGGAAAGCTACCCTAGTAAATAACAAGCATTGGAGAAGTCGGATGTAATGGCCTACTTGTAGGCGCATAACTGGCACAACGTACAATCGCTCTTAGTCACAGATCACATACAAATCACAAAGAGTGGTTAACAAGTGGTTGATATGGAGCGTGCGAAGAAGAAGTTTCCCCTCTTTGAGAACTAAAGCTTAAGTGTTAGCGAGCAACTAAACCAGTTACTTTGAATCATGAATAAGCTTAGCGAACGTTGGCATGGACAAGAGCGTATGTATGTCTGTTTAATGCCAGCTACTGTGAGCTTTTGATGTATCATTTTTCTTATCAAAATTAATTTGATAAACCAAACTTCAAATGCAGGTAACAAAAAGCGAGTCTAGTGGAGTAAAGACAATAATCTAACATGCACAGTGGCGGTTCTTGCTAAGTTTTCTTGGTGGGGCCAGACATATTTTTGTGTGGAAAATCATGGTATTGGGTTAGATTATATTTTAATTTATACACGCTACACATTATTTTTGGTGGGGCTCGGCCCCACCGGCACTTAATGACGAGCCGCCACTGAACATGCATATCCCAACATTCACCTCGATGTCTTCCCTACAAATCTCAAAGAAAATCACGCAAGTATTTGTTGGGACGGGTAGAAGGAAGCCGGGAAAGTTTTAATTCTGTTTGACAGAATTCCTCTTTGATAATTTGAAAACGAGTTACGTTCTCTAATTAGTTAAGTATTACTGCAAATCTCGAAGAAACATTTTTATGTGGATTGTATATTGTAAAAGAGGGACAGAATCCAAATAGACAGGAAATGATATAGACGAAATTTTGGTGTCGAGACGACCAGGTTCTGAATGTTAAGTCAAAGAAATTCGTTTTCGCAATATATGGTTTCAGTTTGGAATATCTTCATTGCATTCCGGACATGTCCATAGGTGCTCCGATCTCTTCGCAATATCTCCAACAGCGTCCAGTGACTGATCGTACCAGTTCGATTTTGATTGATGAGCCTACTCACGTACCTGTTATGCTGTTCTTTTCTTGCTATTCCAATCTTCAAACCCAGCTTCTGCAATCTAGTAATTGACGTGGATTGGTTTAAATGAAATCTTCTTTGCGGCCACACTTTATGAGGTTCAAAATATCAGCTCTATCTATTGGCTGGCCGTGTAATATGGTGGCAGAGCCCGCCAGCCTGTCTGCTCTCACATTGCCAACGACACCCATGTGCCACGGAACGAAGATAAGTGTGATTCTGCAAATTGTCGACTCTTGTAGTGATTCAGTGCATTGCCTGCGCACCGAACCAGCCTCCACCTTGCGGATCAGTCAATGAATCACTTATAATAGAATGCACGCATGAGTGTACTTTTGTGACTCCAGCCAGCGTAGTGCATTACTATCATGATATAGAATCAGATTACTACGCGAAAACCAAAAGTTGTTTGACAATGGAGGGTGAGGGAGCTTACAGAGGCGTTGACGTGGTTGGCATCTCCTAACTACTATCATGTTTTCATACTCAATCTTCTTTGAACGCTCCATATCGACCACTTGTTAAACCAATCTTTGTGATTTGTATGTGATATGAGCCTAACAGCGATTGTACCTGTTGTGCCTGTTATGCGCCTACACCTTAGGTAAGCACATCCGATTTCTGTGACGCTTTTTATTTACTAGGGAAGCTAAGCTGGTGATGGATAAGACACACACTGAGAAGGCAGACCGGAAGCTTCAGAAAACAGGCACTAATTTGGAACCCGCATGCAAAGAGGAGTAGAGAAAGCCCTAGAAATATCTGGAGAAGACAGCTGGAGACTGATAGAAATACCTGGAGAAGACAGCTGGAGACTGATAGAAATACCTGGAGAAGACAGCTGGAGACTGATATTAAAAGGAGTAGAGAAAGGCCTAGAAATATCTGGAGAAGACAGCTGGAGACTGATATTAAAAGGAGTAGAGAAAGGCCTAGAAATACCTGGAGAAGACAGCTGGAGACTGATATTAAAAGGATAGGCAAGACGTGGAAAGAATTGGAATGGATGACAAGAGAGAGGAAGAGCTGGAAGAAGTTTATTGAAGACATCCGCTCCGTTGGGAGTTGAAAGGCAAAGAAGAAGATCTCAAGGCCCCTACCTCAGTCGACTCCTACAACCTACCTTGTAGCTCGCAGTGTTACTATTTTTTACTCAAAATGTATTCTATGATGTTAAAATAGATAGATAGTACTGCTAACTGTATTCAAGATGAAGCACTTACTGAGCGCTATTTTTTTCAATACTTTAACGGCGTAAGCAAGAATGTATCATTAGTTGCTATTTACATCGAACATATCAAACTGATAGAACACGGAAAACTGTTATGATGGGGAGGGTGGGGGGCGTTACAAAATTTATGTCACGCAAAGTGGACGGTGGCCTGAAAAGGTTTGGGAAACTATGCTCTATCCCTTAGGGGATTCAGAATATCAGTCTGGTCCATTGCTCTTCCGCTTCCTACAATGCCATACGTGTACACGCCAATGGGTACGTTCTGATTAATGTCATGTAAACAAGAATATAACAAACAAGCTGTAGACACTTAAAAACAGATGTCTCCGTCGCATAATCCTTATCAGATTAGGGACCTCTGTGGCGTAGAGGTTAGGTGTTCGATTCTTGTCTCTGTGGCGTAGAGGTTAGGTGCGAGCTACTCATTCCAAAGGTACTCGGTTCGCTCCCTCGTATACCCGCGTGGTACCGGGGCCCGCAAGTACCACTGTGTAGTACCACTGTGTAGTACCATCTACAAGGCACGTCGTAAGAAGTGACTGATTTAGGACATAGGGAGGCTACCCTAGTAAATAGAAAGCATCGCAGAAATCGGATGTGCTTGTAGGCGCATAATTGGCACAACGTACAATCACTCTTAGGCTCAGATCACACACAAATCACACAGAGAGGTTAACAAGTGGTCGATATGGGGCGTTCGAAGAAGCTTCCTCGTAGAGCTATCGGAATATTTTCCCAGAGATCCCTGATCTCAGTGTAGGTGAGATCGAGTTTCTAGTCATATCGGAGACGGAGGTTAAAATTAGTGTAGGTCCCGTGTTCACATTGAACACGAAAAAGAAACCTTGGCAGTTCATAATACAGAAGTGTAAGCTGAAAAGTCGCTGCCTGTGCAAAATTTATTAGGAAAAGATGAATGAATGAAAACAAGGTTGTTTGTAGTTATCTTGATGAAGGTATATGGTCGAAACGTCGTTGTCATTTTTTATATTGAATCTTTTCAGTGGCGGCTGGTCATTAAGGGCCTGTAGGGCCGGGACCCACCAAAAATAATGTGTAACGTGTATTTATTATTTTATAAATTAAAATATAACCTAATCCAAAACCATGATTTCCCCGACAATGTGTGTCTGGCCCCACAAACAAAAATGATCACGAGCCGCCACTGAATCTTTTATTTTTCCTTTCTCATGTTGATACTGTAATATACCCGGCATCGTCCGATTCTCAATATTAGTAAATAAACAAGAAGTATTTGAGGTTTACGGGAAAAAAAGCAAATTACCAAACACAAGATTCGAACTTCTTGCGGTACCAATGCGGTGCGCTCACATTTATGTGATATGGGCGAGTCTCAGACATTGGAACGAGTCAGAGAATTAGGAGTTAAGTTTGGAGATACCAGACACTGCCGCCATCGTGGTGAGAGAGAAGGTATACTAATCAACTTCTCATGGGTACAGTGAGCATGGACTTTAGGATGGCTGCTGCAGCGGAGGACCCAGCACGCATGGGAATGCCTAATGTGCCCTGACGTCGATCGCATAAAATAACATGACAGGATTCGAACCATAAATCCTTATGTCTTAGGGCACCCACTTACTGAAAACAAGATATCTATAAAATGTATAGATTATATAGAGAGACTGTGAACTCTGAAAGCATACAATGGAAGAGATGGTCAACTCTAAGGAAGAGAAGAATAATCAGATAGCAGCTTGATACACTGTTAGAACAAGTTTAGGAAGGTAGATAAAGGGGATGTTATCTTCATCGCAACTACCTGATGGATGAAGACACTAAAATAGATGTTGAAGTGATCCAGCGATTAAAGTAATTTACAGTTACCCGTTGTACAAGTAGAACTTGATGCCTGAGGGGAAGAGTGTGTTTAATCAGCGAGCCATGGGAACCATCTGTATGCATACTCTTCGATATCTGTTTGGGGAGACGGAGCATCTATAGGTCTGCCTGGAGTGCAATAACCAATAGAACAAGGTTAAACATACAAGCAACTCTGCAGTCAGAGTAAGATTCGCCTGAATGGTAAAGGACAGTGGTGATAAGGAGTTTCTACTCAAGCCGGCACTGCGACGCTTTTTATTTACTAGGTAGCTTCCTAAGCCCCTACATCAGTCGCCTTGTAGGTTGCAGTGTTACTATTCTTTGCTCTTCTTATTGGCACCCCGGCAACACACAGGTGATATCTACATATAAATTCATAGTGGAGAAATATGCAATTAAAAAATATATTTATATACATGAATACTCGAATAAAATCTGATGGAAATTGTTTCAAAAGTAAAGAACAAATAAACGTTAAACACAAACTGGATTCCCAAAACATTATAATCATTTTACACAACATGTTTATGTTAATGACTACAATAGCATTCAATTTAGTTAAGTCAACTAATCAACCCTCATCATACATTGGGCAAGTTCATACTTTCTCTGTCTGAAGAACGTATTATCAATGTATTTCTTCACTATTGTTGTATCCTTTACTTGATAAAGGCCTTTTGGTTGAAACGTTGCTGTATATTGTTATTGTTTTTTTTGTTTAGTAAAACTACAGTACTTTATTTTTATGTGTTTCCTCATTGTCTGAAGAATGGAGTTCTAATATTGAAACCAAAACATCAAATTCTCTACCTTCCATACAACTTGTCTGTGACAGATCTTACATTTATTCTGGCCAAATAATAACTCTAATCAAGAACTGCTTGCACCGTGTCAACAAGAGAATATGAGCACCATCATCCTAAAGAGATGCTGGAAATGGCTTGGACGTGTGATATGCATGGAGAATAACTCTGTCACAAAAACTACACTGGAGATTGGTACCAGAGGGTAAACAAAAATGAGGAATACCCAAAATGACCTGGAGGATAGTTATCAGTTATATGAGGACTATCATCATAGCACTCCGGACATGTCCATAGGTGCTCCGATCTTCGCAAATCCAACAGCGCTAGCGGACAACACGCCAGTTCGATGTTGATTAATCAATCTCTTTGCATATTTAGTATGTCGCTCTTTCGGCCACACCAATATTGACACCCATCTCTCTCAATCTGATCAGCAAGTGGGATTCACAGCCCTGAAACTCCTCTGTTCGGAAAGACTCTTTCAATGCGAGAAGAATGTCATTTCGATCCATGGCAGCTCCCTCTGATATTGTAGCCATGCCAGCCAATCTACCAGCTCCTTCATTACTCCTAACTTCTGCGTGCCCAGGGACAAAAATGAAGGTGGTTTCTCTGATCATTGTCTGTACCAGTACCTCCACCCTGACCTGGAGGATAACAGTCTTCTTCTTCATCTTTTGCCCGTAAGGAGGCATAGGTTCGCAACCATGGCCTTCTAAGCCCGCCTATCCAAGGCCACCTTTTCCAGATCTCTCCCCATTTCTTTGCATTCTATATCCAGGTATTCCCGGGTCTTCCCCCACCTCTATTGCCCTAGGGGTTCCATCGGAGAGCCTGTCTCATGATGCTCTCTGGTGGTTTCCTCAGTGTGTGTCCTGGAAGATAACAGTAGAAAAACTGAATCACAGCTGGAACACACTACACAGGATGGCCAAGAATAGAGAAGAATGTCATGCAGTTGTTACTGCCCTAATCTCCAGGAGTGTCACAGGCTAGGAACCAGAAAGGAACCCATGATGACCCAGGTCAAGAGGAAAAAATGGCGATGGGTAGAGCATACCCTACGGAAGACACACTCGAGTGTCACTAAACAAGCACTTGAGTGGAAACCGCAAAGGCATACGAAAATGAAGACACCCTAATTGGTTATTGTTATTGGTTACTAAACTGACGCATTGCACTCGGCAGACCCATAGATGCTCAGTCTCCCCAACAGATATCGAAGAGTATGCATAGTGATGGTTCCTGTAGCTCGCTGATTAAAGACACCCTAAACAGACCTGGAGATGAAGTCTTCTTGAGGAACTGAAGAGTGCTGGTCTATCCTGGGAGACCATAAAGAAAACAGCTAGAGAATGAGAAGAGTGACGAATAACTGTTGAGGCCCTATGCTCCACGAGGAGAGGATAGGAATAAGTAAGTCAAGACAAGTCACAGACTAGAGAGAGATAAACATCAAGGATGTTCGCAACAAGGTAAACAAGAAGAACTATCAACTATCAAAGGATATCACAAAGTGGGTACAACATCAGTACTGAGCTTCATCAAGAAACAACATATTAAATGTTTCGGCCACATAAGCAGATTATACAGACAGTGCACCTCAAAGAGCAATGTTGTGTCCATACAATGGATACAAAGCAAAAGGCTGGCCACACAAAAGATGAACCTCAGAGATAACAGAGGCGAAGAAAGAAACTATTTATAAAGCGCACACAAGGGAGCATTCTAGAAATCTATTCTTATCCCGACGCTGTGATGCAAAACAGGATTAGAAAAAAGAAAAGAAAGAAAGGATGCCACTCTCATTAGATAAGATGACCTGGGTGAAGGGAGGAAGCCAGGTACACCACCCCCCCACCCCAAATCCGCAGAGATCTGCTGAAAGTGTACTGAAGGCAAGCTTGATCATCAAGTAAAGGTAAAACATGTAAAGACAAAGTACTGTAGTTTTACACATTAAAAAAACAATACACAGCAATGTTTCGACCAAAAGGTCTTTATCAAGCAAAGGATACAACAGAAGTGAAGAGATTCACTTCTTACACAGCACACAACGTTTAGAATCGGACAATAAATTCCTAATGACCCTAAAATGAAAATCTGTGAATAAAAACGAATAATGAAATAAATGCACAACAAATATAACTACTAAATCTAACTAACTACGAATAGTTGCAGCAAAATAACGATTAGTATTATCGATATAATGGAAGACTGCAGTAAAACTATGTAGCAATGTTGAAACACATAAAAACAAAGTCCTTTTGGTCTAAACGTTGCAATGTATTATTGTTTTTGTATTTTGTAAAACTACTGTACTTTGTTTTTACGTGTTTCGTCATTGCTACATAGTTTTACTGCAGTCTTCCCTTATGTTGCTATATAGTTTTACTGCAGTCTTCCCTTATGTTGCTACATAGTTTTACTGCAGTCTTCCCTTATGTTGCTACATAGTTTTACTGCAGTTTTCCCTTATGTTGCTACATAGTTTTACTGCAGTCTTCCCTTATGTTGCTATATAGTTTTACTGCAGTCTTACCTTATGTTGCTACATAGTTTTACTGCAGTCTTACCTTATGTTGCTACATAGTTTTACTGCAGTCTTCCCTTATGTTGCTACATAGTTTTACTGCAGTTTTCCCTTATGTTGCTACATAGTTTTACTGCAGTCTTCCCTTATGTTGCTATATAGTTTTACTGCAGTCTTCCCTTATGTTGCTACATAGTTTTACTGCAGTCTTACCTTATGTTGCTACATAGTTTTACTGCAGTCTTCCCTTATGTTGCTACATAGTTTTACTGCAGTCTTCCCTTATGTTGCTACATAGTTTTACTGCAGTCTTCCCTTATGTTGCTACATAGTTTTACTGCAGTCTTCCCTTATGTTGCTACATAGTTTTACTGCAGTCTTTCCTTATATTGCTACATAGTTTTACTGCAGTCTTTCCTTATATTGCTACATAGTTTTACTGCAGTCTTCCCTTATATTGATAAAAGTAAAGGTAAAGAAGCCCTTTTTATACCTTGAAGTATATAGTGTAATACGGTGTTCTGCCCATATTTTTCATTGACCGTCTGCACGCGATGAATGATGTGGTCAACATCACGCGGCCGATTTTACTTCCCAGCGCTTTTCCTGGGACCCAATTAAGGCTGGGTTGCCCTGAAAGCTGTAACTGTCGGAAAATTTATCCACACCAACTGGTAGAATTGAACCCGGACCACTAGCCTAAGAAGCGAGCTCACTAATAACTACACTACTGCGGCTCGCTTGATGACCTAGATTTGCCAATCAATCACCAGAAAACAGAAGAAGAATACAATGCCCACACAAAAATGTAACAAACTAAAACCGCAAGATTTTATGAAAGGTGTTTAACTCTTTCTGTGCGCAGTTATTTCTTCAGTTGTACATGATTACATCAAGTGAGGCAACAAAAATAATTTTTTAAATTAAATATATACCTTATTAGATACTAATATGTAGAAAACTAGACAACCTATTAGAATAACAAGGTTAAAAAGTAGTAGAAGTAAAAGTAGTAGAAGTAAAAGTAGTAGAAGTAAAAGTAGTAGAAGTAAAAGTAGTAGAAGTAAAAGTAGTAGAAGTAAAACTAGAAAGACTTCTATAAAGGGAAACAACTTGAATGGTGCAGTGTATGGCTAGGCGCAGTATGTAGCAATTGGCATGGCAAGGGTTAAGAGAGAATGATTCACTTCAATGCACAGGTTTTCCCATATAACTTGGTCCATTTTCGTAGAAATAGCATGCTATCTACTGAGAGTATTGCACAACAACGAACTCCGTAGCTCCTGCAACAATCCTAGGATTATCTGCAAAAATGCACATGTGAACAAAACGGTGAGGTCTGGATTGAAACCCGCAACCTTCGGAACAGAAAGCAAAGACTCAACCACAAAGCCCCTCTAATAACTATATGATATAGTAAGTGAGTACACCACAAACGATGTCGGTACAACAAGATAACTAACTCTAAAGTACTGCAACGTGCAAAAGTGCCTTCCATCATGGGCATGCTCAGCAGTGGACGACTAAGATGGTTAGGGCATGCGAGAAGAATGGAAAATTGTTGCAAACCAAAACAAATGTTCTGTGAACTTTCGGAGAGGAAGAGACACCACGCACACCACTGCTCAGATATTTTTTTAAACCGATCCAGAAGCACTTGAGCTTTCAGCTCTTCGGCTCGGTGCCATGGACATCGTAACCCTTCAGTTCGGTGCCATGAACACTGTGAATCTAGTGAACCTGTGGCTTTTCTGCCAGCCTGCGGAATTGAACCCGCACTTACAAGGAGCTTGTCACCCGTAGTCCAACGCGCTACGAACACGCTGGGCAGGCAGGCACTGCTCAGATATAAAGATGCCTGCAAGGCCTCAATGATTCTATAGGTCCCAGCACAACATGGGAAAAACTAGCTGATTTTCATGTAGTTGCGTGTAAATCAATATTGCACAAGGGCGCAGAGTCTTTTGAGAAAAGACTTATGTATGAGCTGAAAAACGAGAAAGAAAACGGAAACTCAGAGGTTGTCACAGTAAAACACTTGCAAAGTGACCGCCCGTAAAGATGAAAAAGGCCAGATATGTATATATATATATATATATATAATTGTGGGTAATACAGTACCTTATATTTGTTTATTCCGCTCCATATGGAGAATAAGGCCTCAACAGTTGTCTTTCGCTTCCCCCAATCTTTGATAGTTTTATTTATGGCTTCCCAAAATAATCCTATTTTTTAATAATTTTGAGAAAGATACTTGTGGTATACAGTCACTCACCTTCATCCTTGTCCCAGGTCATTCTGGGATGAAGCGCAATGAGAGAACGGATGCACTGGCGAGCAATGCTTCGATCGAGAATGGGTCTTCTATGGACAAAAGCAACATTATCACTGCTCTAAGAGAAAACTTACGTCTGAAGATTTCAATGAAGAAGATAAATGGTATTCTGGTATATTGGTGCCGGGGCCTGCAAGGTAAGCAAAGAATAGTACCACTGCGATCTAAAAGACATGTCATAAGAGGCGACTGATGTAGAACCTAGGAGAATGGGTCTTCTATGGACAAAAGCAACATTATCACTGCTCTAAGAGAAAACTTACGTCTGAAGATTTCAATAAGAAGATAAATGGTATTCTGGTATATTGGTGCCGGGGCCTGCAAGGTAAGCAAAGAATAGTACCACTGCGATCTAAAAGACATGTCATAAGAGGCGACTGATGTAGAACCTAGGAAGATGCCGACAAGTTGGCTAAAGAAGGCGGGCGACTACCTCAGACTGATCTCGAGATCAGTTATGAGGAAGCAAGAACAACCATCGGCTGGCACTACAGAGACAAATGGACAAAAGACCATCCTCAGGCTAACAACAGCGATGGATATTATGGTCTGTCTCGTAGCGAACAAGTTGCCATACTTCGCCTCCGTACCAGCCACAACAAGCTCCGCGCCCACATGTTTCACAAATTTAAGATTGGCACAACTAACCTGTGCCCCTGCAAAAAGGCGGACATCACGGCAGAACATGTTCTGCAAGATTGTCAACTGATAGCAGGTATAAGAAAAGAAACCTGGCCCCATAACACAGAGCTTCGTAAGAAGCTGTACAGAGGAACGGAGTCCCTTAAAACACGGTAAAATTCATGATAAAAGTTGGTTCATCAGTCTAGGTCGGGTCGCCAAGAAGAGAGAGAACCTAGGGAAGCTACCCTAGTAAATAATAAGCATCACAGTAATCGGATGTGTTGGCCTACATGTAAACATATAACTGGCACAATGTACAATCGCTCTTAAGATCAGATAACATAAAAAACATACAGAGTGGTTAACAAGTGGTCAATATGTAATGTCCGAAGAAGATGCATACCGATAGGTTCGGCTAGACAGGAAAACAAATGAGAAACCCCAGTAGATACATCAACTAACACAAAACAGGATTTCTTCTTCTTCAGCGATCTCTGGTCATGCGCTTAATTTACTGTGGACCACAAACTGGGCAGACAGCTTCAGGTCTGTCAGGTTTCCCAAAGCTTAGTTTTCAGGTCGACTGGGTGTGGCCACATGTTGCTTCTCAGCTCACACAGAAGAGGACAGTCTTGCAGGATATGCTCTGGTGTCTGTTCTGCCTGCTGACACTGGCAGAGAGCTGTTTGACTTATTCCTAGTCTGTATAAGTGTTTGTTGAGTCTGCAGTGTCCGGTGCGTAGTCGAAATATAATGACCTGGTCTGTTCTGCTTAGGTCTTTGAGGGAGTCTTTCCATAATCATATCCAGTGTTTGTCTTCCAGTCTACTGCAGATTTTCTTTGTATGAGGGTTTTGACCTCTTGAAAAGACAAGGGTTGGTAAATTTGCTCTTTGGCACTGCCCTCCTTAGCTAAGACATCAGCACTCTCATTGCCTGCAATGCCACAGTGAGATGGAATCCACTGCAAGTGAATTTCTGCCTTTCTGAAAGCTGAGCAAGTTCTCTTTGTAGTTTTTGTACTGTGCTGTCAGTGGATTTAGCCTCCAGGGCTTGTATAGCTGACAATGAGTCTGTAAGAAATACCATCTTGCTTGCAGCTGCTTGCAGCTTATTCATGTGCTGTGCTGCCATCAGAAGGGCTATGAGTTCTGCTTTGTAGTTGGAACATATTCTTCCAGTAGGAGCCGCTAGAGACACAGTGGTAGCATCTGGGTGCCTAATGTACACTCCTGCTCCACCATTCATGGTTGCCTCCATTGCCGATCCATCTGTGTAAATTCTTATCCAGCTGTCTTCTGGAAACATGTAATGGAGATGTTCCATTGTAATTGCTTTTTCACTAGATTAGGCTCCGCATCTTTGCTTAATAATTTAGGGATGGAGGTTGAGAAGTTTAGTGGTACTGAGTCTGGTTCCCAGTGATCAAAAAGCAATTCTTCAGGTATGGAATTATGATTTAGTAGTTCCAAGTATGACTTTCCTATTTCTTTTGCTTTGTGGTTTAGACTTGTGCGCTTTAGTCTGTTCTTTGTTCTAGCCGCCATTTTTTCATGCAGTGGATGGTGAGGCATTCTTTTGATCCTTTCAGTCTGTAGAATCACTTTTTCCTTCTTCTGTCTTCCAAGGGCTGGATGTTGGCTGCCTTTTCCATTTCTACAATTGGTGTAGATTTCATGGCTCCCAAAATAGTACGCAGACACCTGTTTTGTGTTTTTCCAGTATCGATTTGTTTGAATGGGCTGCTGATATCCATGTCGATGATGCATATTCGAGGGTCGGTCTAACTGCACCAGTGTACACCTGACTCAGGATTCGAATATCAGCTCCCAGGTAGTTCCAGCCAGCTTCCGCATCACACTTTGTTTCCTCATAGCCTTTCTGTTTGTTTCCATTATGTGATGTTTCCATGTCAGACGACTGTCAGCTTAACTCCCAAAAAGGTTGGAGTATGGGAACGGGAACGATATCATCGTTAAATTTCAGTCTGAAGTGTTCTTCCTTTGTTGACAATGAGAAAAGCGTTGCTATAGTTTTGCTCCGGTTTATTTCTAGACCCCATTTACTTGCCCACATTATGACGCTGTTCAGGCTGGCCTGGAGTTTAAAGATGGCAGGACCCAGAAACTCGGAGGTGTACCACACAGCTAGATCATCAGCATGGAGAGAGTGTGATACATGTCTGGGCAGAGTTTGTGGCAGATCATTAATATATACCAGGAAAAGCAATGGGGACAGTACGCTCTCTGTGGACTCCTGCTCTTAATTTGAATCTGGGACTGTGCACTCCATCCAATTTTACAGATTCTTGTCTATGGGTAAGAAAGTCTTTTATCCAATAGTACATTCTACCCGTATTCCACTGCGTAAGAGCTTGAGTAGCAAACCATCTTTCCAGACTTTGTCGAAGGCCTTAGACATGTCGAAGAACACAGTGAGGGTTTTCTTCCTTTCTTGGAAGCCATTTTCTATGTCCTGTGCGAGGTATGCCACTTGGTCATCAGTGCTTCTATGCCGCCTGTAGCCTGTCTGGGCTGGATCCAGTTTATGGTTTGATTCTAAAAACCACTGGAGTCTAGTGGTTATCACTCTCTCCCGCAGTTTTGCAGTGCAACTTAGCAAACTTATAGGTCTGTAGCTCTATGGATCCTTTTGTCTTTTCCACTTTTGAAAATTGGGTGGATTGTGGCATTTTTCCAGATGTCTGGGACTCTCCCTTGTCTCCAACTATTGTTAAAAATCTGGAGTAGAAGACTCTGTGCTATTGGGCCTATTTGTTTGAGCATGTCGCTTGATACTCCATCTGGTCCCGGGGCCTTTTACGATTGAGCTTTTTCAGTGCTCTCTGCAGCTCAGTCAGTGTGATGTCTACCTCCATACAGGGTTCACTTGTTGCTTTTTGAATGTAGCATTTATCTCACTTCTGACTTCTTTCCCTTGCTCCTGACTTATTGAGCATGAGCTTTCTTGCTTGTAACACTGGGCCATCAGGGTGGCTGCTCGCTTTCCTGTGAGGAGTTGTTCTCCTTGCTGGAGAACTGTTTTCCCTCTAGATGGGTTGTCATCGCTCAGGGCTTTTGTAAGTCTCCACAACTTTTGAGTATCTTTTTCCATGTTCAAAGAGGCTGTCTTTTCTTTCCAGGATTTTCTACACTGCTGGTTTCTTTCTCTAACATAAAGGGCCCTTGCTCTATTGTGTTGCATTACATTTTGGTCCGTTGGTGCGAGTTCCATTGTATTTCTGGCACTGCAAAGCGAGCTATGGAGAACTTCCATCTCTGGTGTCCAATATGGCTTGTAGTTTTTCTCCTCCCTCTGGGTATAGCCTTTTTGCAGCATCTAAAATGGCTTTATTGAATGAACGTGCATCTCTGTCAACTTTTCCTGATTGATTAATTTCTTTACAGTACTTGTCTGCTAGTTCTTGGAATAGCTTCCAGTCTGCCTTTTGTAATTCCAACTAGGGGCAGAGGGAGCAGGATGGGGCCTCATAAGGTGACAGTGCAGAACCCACCGGCGAGTGGTAAATGCTCTGGCTGCAACCAACCCATCCCCAGCTATGGGACAAATAGCACTTGTCCTCTCTCTCTTGAGGAGGACATCCTTTTCTTGTCTTGTCTTCTACTTCTATGACACTTTCCCTTAAGCATAAGGGATTAAACTATAGTGTCCGGGAGCACACCCTGCATAAAAGCCTGGGTTGGTGAGCCCTGCAACAGAAGGCTGAAGTCATCTAGAGTAGGACGACTCCAGACAAACCCGGGAAGACAGATCTCGTCAGCAGGGACTGCAACTGTCTAGAGAACAACCTCAAAAAAGATGTCCTCAGAAACGGAATGTGTCAGCCATTATTGGCGGGAGGAATCGACACATACGAACAACTCAAATGGCCATGCGCAAAACAGGATTTGATTTTTTAGTCTAAACACATTGAAATACATGCTAGGGAGGATATTGGAGCAATTATGGACATGTCTGATGAAGATAATCCTCAACTGTTCAATTAATGATATATTTGTTGTTGGCACTTCAACCAACTGAAGTGAACAAAAGAGCTATACATCTGCCCTTAGCTCTGTGACATCAATTTCAATAATTCTTCAGTTGATACTGTTTTGTAGAATAAAGAAAAAGAAACAACTTCAATGTAACTCTATATAAACGCTAGCAATATCTCCATCGACAAATACCCATTAAAGCAAGTCAAAGACTTTACATACCTAAGAAGCATCTTTTTCAATAAGCGATAGAATAACTATCAAAATCCAACATAAATGCAACAAAGCAAATCAACTCATAGGATAAATAGCGCCAAATTTTGAAATGCAAACATGTCAACATGAACACTAAAAGAGAATTGTACAACACAATCGTTCTCCCAACATTATGCTATCAGTGCCAAAACTTGACGCTGACATAAAATGATAGAAGTCATAACAGAGTCACAACAGAGATGAAGTGTCGACGCAGAATGCTGGAAGTATCAGGAAGAAACCGGTTTAGAAATGAAGACCTCAGGAAAAATGGGTACAACATCAGTACTGAACTGCCAAGAAACAACAAATTAAATGGTTCGGCCACATAAGCAGATTGCCAACAGACATTGCTCCTCAAACAGCAATGTTACTCTGATACAGTAGATGCAAAACAAAAGGCCGTCCATGCATAAGGTGGACCTCAGAGAGAACAGAAGCGATGAAAACACTGTTTATGAAGTGCACACAAAAACCTGTTCTAGAAATCTCTTCTTATCATGTCGCTGTGAGGCAAAACAGGATTAGAGAAAAGAAAGAAAGAACTGTAACTCTTAACTGTTTAATTATCCATAACCTGTGGAATTTTTGACAGAAGCAGCATCAGCTCTCCAGTCCAGGAGGTTGCTAGGTCTGCCGGATCCTACTGTCTGAGCTGTGTGACCAGTGCTTGGACAGTCTGCAATAGGTGTCAACTCGCTGTGGTGTGAGCAAGGTGGGGCGTTTGGAGTGGGATGGAATTGATTCTGCAACTGCATGTGTGCAGGGTTCAAGTTTGGCCATTCAATCATGTGTACATGTGGACAGACTGCAAAGCACAAGTTTCAGGACTGCACTGAGTGTGAAATGCTGTGGGCTCATAGTCTAGTGAGATGGTACTGAAGGAGATACTGAGCGGTTCTTTGCATAAGCGACAGGGGACGGTGAAGTTTATACATGGTGTTCAAAATAAAAGTAGCCTCATTGACAAATCAAAAGTTCCCAGGTATACCAGGTTTTGTATATTTACTATTTAAACTGGTTCTGACTAGCTCTGCCCTTTCGTCACATTTGTTCATCACCCCCTCCCGCACCACAATCACACACCATCACAAAAAGACTTGCTGACCTGACCTACACTGTGTCATAATTGAACTTTCTCATTTTCATAAACATATGCCAGATTGGCTACCTTGACGGGCGGGCTACTTTTATCTTGAACACCCTGTACAACAGACAGCATTGAATATATGGGTACTGCTTCAGAAAAACAAACGGTAAAAAGAACAAAACTTTTAATTTGGTTAATGTTTATAAACCACATCTTCTAACGAATATTATTCAAATAAAGTAAAATTTCTCATAGCATTTTCAGACCATAGGGTACCATGTTACTTAACATTTCTAGACCCTAGTATGCAGGAGGTAGTGCGACCAATTTCTTTCCCCACGTGTGGAACATCGAGTGTGGGATTGAACCCTCAACCCTCTTGTATCGGAGTCAGTACGTAAACGCTTATGCATTATGCTAATCCATCCCCCATGAAGCATATTACATTGCATTATTCTATGACAACAACACGGATATCTTATTACAACATTTTAACAGAAGTCGATACTCACAAATTATTGGTACTGGATTAGGATTAAATTTGGAGGTGTCTGTCCTACATGTTGAAAGGGATTATCGCCTGTGTGTTGCCGGGGTTCTCATGAGGAGCAAAGAATAGTAACAATGTGACCTATAAAGCATGTCGTAAGAGGCGAATGATGTAGAGGCCTGGGGAAGCTACACTAGTAAGAAAAAGCATAACAGAAACTTGATATGCTGGTCTACTTGTAGGCAAGCATAACTGGCACAATGTACAACCTCTCCTAGGCTCAGATCACATAAAAATCACAAAGAGTGGTTAACAAGCGGTCGATATGAAGTTTTCAAAGAAGAAGAAATGAAATACGAGTCGTGGTGTAACGTATTTCCATTCTTGGCGAAGATCTCACAAAGTGGTGAACTTGGTTGATAGTAACGAACGCAAACAAATATAAAATGTTGCTGGGACAGGTCCAGCTCTTGGGTGTCCACATACATTTTTTTCAGGTGGGAGCACTAAGAAACTGATGAAGCTAGGCTAAGCAACTGATGAGCTAGGCTATGGCATCTCGCTGAGACCATGTCAAGAAGAATAAGATAATATTCTTTTTTTTAACAACTTCCCATGAGCACTGCATCAATTGTCTGGAGAATTAGCTACCACCTCGTTTCAAATTCATGCACTAGAACTTGAAGCTGGTTTGCCTTGATAGTTAAATAGAATAATAATAATAATAATAATTGCATGTGCAGTATTGTAAATTGCATGTACACACAATAAACATATATTCCAACTTAGATAAATAACGAACCTGAGGCACGGCCCTTCTAATTGTGTCTGATGATTGTGGCAAAGTGATTCTTACGATAATTTTAAAATGAGAATGTTACGCCATAATACTAATTAGACTTCTCAATTCTCTGCGTGTCAGTTTGATGTGTTGGTGGACGATATTAGAGAAGATAGATTTAGTTCCACATTCCAATGTTATAATAACTTAACGATGAAACAACATTCATATCTCAAGGACTAGTGGACGATTGAATCAATGTTGATGTTAGCCTGGGGTCTGCTAGACTTTGCATTCAGTGATCTTCTCCAAAAGCGCTCATCCGGAAAGAGTCAGTCATCCGTACGAAACAAAACAAAACGTTTACTGTACACTTAACTGAAACCCAGTAACCAACATTAGGAAAGCATTAAACAGTAGTAATCATATATATTATCGTAAAAAAACATTAACAGAAACGCAGACTTACCATGTTATAATGAAGCAATGAAACTCATTTTCCCCCTTGAGTGTTCGTTCTTCCCTGTACAGGTAATCGCCATGTTGAATGGCAGACTGCGCAACTGATTTTGCGCATTGAATTTTGACGTCAGGGTGTCTGCTCCCGGTGACCTTTCTTAAGGTCGAAGGTTGCAGGTCATAACCTCACACTTCTTGCAGTTGTGTTAAACAACCTACCAACAAATGGATGACCAAAGATCAAGACATTTATGCTGTCCTACAACACAGGTGATATGCATCGATTTATTTCTTGATTTCTGCTCAAAGATTAATAGAAGAAGTTACGTCTAACTTTATTTTCCCTGTAATAATTATCCAGAACAGGAGATGCAGAACGGACTCCAGCTAACAGACAATGAATACAATATGCGAATAATAATTGACAAAACAAAAGTAATGGCATCTGATAGAGAGGAAATCTAACGACATCCCCTTCAACAAATATCAGTTTAAACAAGTCAAAGACTTTGCATACCTATGGGGCATTTTTTCTGCAAATGGAAGAATAACGAAATGCAATATAGATGCAATAAAAACAAATCAAATAATAGGACAAATGGCACCAATTTTGAAATGCCAACACGTCACCATGAACACTAAATGAGTATTGCACACAAAAAATCTTTTCTCTAGAATATACTATCAGTGCCAGACCAAGACGCTGACATTAAACGATAGAAGAAAACTAGTCACGACAGAGATGAAGTGTCTACGCAGAATGCTGGGAGTATCAAGAAGAGACCGGCTTAGAAATGAAGAGACCAGGAAACAAATCTGTACAACATCAGTACTGAACTTCATCAAGAAACAACAGACTTGGTTCGGCCACATAAGCACATTAGAAAAAATCAGTACACTTCAAAGAGCAATGCTATTCCGATACAGTGGATACAAAGCTAAAGGTCATCAACCCAAAAGGTGGCACAGAAATAACAGAGGCGGTATTTAAAAAACCCACTATTTATGAATCGCACACAAAAGCTACAATATTAGAGGACAGGCTCCCAGGACGCAGAGGCAGACCAAGAAGAAGATGGCTACAAGATATTAAAGAATTCATGAATGTGACCATCGGCGAAGTGGGTGAAGTTGTTAGAGACAGAGTGAATTTCAGATGCTCTGCAAAGAGAGCAACGTCCTATAAAGGAAACGCACATTGATGATGACACAAAAGCTCGTTCTATAAATTTATTCTTATCCTGACGCTGCGAGACAAAACATGATTGATCATCATTAGGTGTCGTGCTGGCTGGAGTAGGCGATCATGGATCTGCACTCTTTTTTGTAAGTTTACCAGCTGCCTCGATACCTGCAATGTCATAGTGTGCTGAAATCTATTGCAGTGTTACTTTGTTGTTAGCAGACAAGGATGATTAAAACGTTTAAACGCATTTCTTGTTAAGAGGTCCTCATGTTCTTTTTGCAATAATTAATTGAAATATGGTTAAAAAACATGGACAATTAACAAGTGCTTTCTTCTTCTTCACCTTTCAACTCCCATCGGAGCACAGGGATTCAACAATCTTCTTTCAGACCTTTCTCTCTCCTGCCATCCCATCCAATTCTTTCCCCGTCTTGCCTATCCTTTTAATAACAGTCTCCAGCTCTCTTCTCCAGGTATTTCTAGGTCTTTATCTACTCCTCTTTTGTCAACTCTTCTTTTCTAAAACAGTTTTGCAATGCTTCCGGTCGGTCTTCTCACTGTGTGATATATACATCGCCAGCGTCTCTTCCATAGCTCTTTTTCCAATGGTATCTGCTTAGTTATGTCTCTGAGTTCATTTTTCGTAATCTTATCATATCATCTTAGTCCCTCTATTCTAAGTAAGCATACATTTATGAAGGTTTGTAGTTTTCTGGTGGTTTCTTTGTTGTTCTCCATGTTTCGAGCCATAGAACAGCACTGATTTCACATTTGATTGAAAGATTCTCAGCTTTGTGTTTGTTTTGATCTCCTTTGACTTCCATATATTACTCAATGCAATGAAGTTTTCTTTAATCAACGGAGAGAAAGTAGAAAATGAGAATATGGGAAATTTGAATATCTTGGATCACTGCTAACAGGCGAAGGAAATGGGATGAAGGAAATTAAAAGAAGAACAAACATGGCTTCACAAAAAAAATTAAACAACAAAAACAGTAAGGAACAGAACTGATAAGAAAACAAAGATCAGAATACTAAGAGCATGCATATTTCCAGTGGCAACGTATGGGTGTGAAGCATGGACATTTAATAAGGCAGTGGAAAAACATATATGTGCTTTTAAATATAAGTGTTACAGAAGAGTCGTCCGTATATCTTGGACAGAGAAGAGAATAAATAGATCTATCCAGAAAGAACTCAAAATCAAAGAAAACTGACTGATGCTACAAATAAAAAAGAGAAAATTGAGATATTTTGGACATATAAAAAGACATGAAGGACGGGAGAAGACCATCATGGAAGGAGGCATACCAACAAAGAGAAGAAGAGGAAGACCACGGAGAAGATTGATTCAGGATGTAACTGATGGTTTGAATATGGCGGCTGCAGAGGCAGGACATCTGGCCTATGAGAGAGGTGTGCAATGATGTGAATTGTAAAGACTACAAATATTGGATCGTAGGGGTGGTTGTTTAACTATGCTAATCATTAAACCGTTATCTCTTGGAGAGTGCTTTAACCGTGTGGACCACCACATCATTTCTTTTCGTAACATTCAGTTTCAATTTGGAATATCTTCATTACACTCCGGACTGGTCTATAGGTGATCAGATCTCGTTTCGCAATATCTCCAACGGCGTCCAGCGACTGACCGTTCCAGTTGGATTTTGATTGATGAGCCTACTCATGTACTTAACTTCATGCTCCGAATACATCGAAAGACAACAAATGCTGTGGTTTGGACATTTAGTGAGAATGAAAGACAACCAACCACCAATAACAGCATATAATAAAAAGAGATCGGGTACTAGAACTAAGGAAAGACCACGAAAAAGATGAATAGACAATATCAAGACCACACTAAATAAACACGGATACAACACAACAAGGGCGACTCATCTAGCCCTAGAACGCAAATTAAAGCTCCCTTCCCTACGCTTAACGGCAAGAGTGTACAGCCAACTACATCTTCCACCTGGGAATAGATAATAGAATCATATACCTATTATGCTGTTCTCTCCTTGCTACTCCAATATTCAATCGAAACTCTTGCAATCTAGTAGTTAACGTGGATTGGTTTAAAACAGCGTTTCCCAAATTCGGTCGAGGACCGCTGGGAGTCCGTGAAGTACTCCCAGAGGATTCTCAAACGTTTGAAGAAATATTATGATCTTTGACATTTCAAACAGAAAAACCTTTTAAAACATGTATAAAAATAGTGGTAATCTAGTTCCGCTGTGAAATTGAAGGATCTGGACCAGACATGAGTCTAAATGTCTGACATGACAAAATGAAAGACCATTTGGAGTTTCCCGCAGTCTGAGAATTTGGAGCCAGCTTGACTGTTGGTGTGATGTAATAATAACTCCATCGATAGAAGATCTGCATATATAGAAACTGTTGGGGGTCTGCGGCAGCAAAATGTGTTTAAAAGGGGGTCTGCTGTAATGCACAGTTTGGGAACCACTGATTTAAATGAAAGTGCTCTTTTCGGCCACACTGTATTAGTGTGTTCAGAATGTCAGCTATATCCTTTGACTGACCACCGATATAGTTTGTTATATGTGTCAACGTTTATGTTATCTATGTCCATGTTTGTGTTATATGGGTCCACGTTTGTGTTATATGTATCCATGTTTGTGCTATCTATGTCCATGTTTGTGTTATATGTGTCCATGTCTGTGTTATATGTGTCAACGTTTATGTTATCTATGTCCATGTCTGTGTTATATGTGTCAACGTTTATGTTATCTATGTCCATGCCTGTGTTATATGTGTCAACGTTTATGCTATCTATGTCCATGTTTGTGTTATATGTGTCCATGTTTGTGCTATCTATGTCCATGCCTGTGTTATATGTGTTAACGTTTATGCTATCTATGTCCATGTTTGTGTTATATGTATCCATGTTTGTGTTATCTATGTCCATGTCTGTGTTATATGTGTTAACGTTTATGCTATCAATGTCCATGTTATATATGTGTTAACGTTTATGCTATCTATGTCCATGTTTGTGTTATATGTATCCATGTTTGTGTTATCTATGTCCATGTTTGTGTTATATGTGTCCATGTTTATGTTATCTATGTCCATGTTTGTGCTATGTAGGTCCACGTTTGTGTTATCTATGTCCATGTCTGTGTTATATGGGTCCACGTTTGTGTTATCTATGTCCATATCTGTGTTATATGGGTCCACGTTTGTGTTATGTTACAGATTGCTCACACGAATTACTCTCGTATTTATACTAAAATATACGGTAGATGTGGATCTGGATCTGGATATCAGGATTAAGTGACAGACATACAGCGGAACATACAGACTGACATACAGACAATTGTACACACAAATAGATCGATAGAGGGGCCGATAGATAGATTGAAATACGTATTACAAGGTGGATAGATGGTAGATGTATATATAAATAAATGGCTCAGGAAAACAGACATATAGACAGGTAGATAGGCATATGTTATGTTCTGTTATGCGATCGACGTCAGAGGACATTGGGTATTCCCATGCGTGCTCTGTCCTCCGCTGCAGCAGTCAAACTAAAGTCTATTTGCTCACTTTACCCATGAGAAGTTGATTAGTATACCGTCTCTCTACCACGAAGATGACACTGTCTGGCATGTCCAAACTTAACTCCTAATTCTCGCACTCGTTCCAATGTTTGAGACTCGCCCATATCACATAAATGAGAGCGTACCACATTGATGACATCGGCTCTGTTCTTACTTCTGCCCCGCTTGAATTGGGGCATTGTTTGCAAGAAAGTCAGCACTCTCGTTACTCAGATAGGCAACATGACAGACAGACAGTTAGATAGATAGATAGATAGATAGACAGACAGACAGACATACAGACAGATAGACAGACAGATAGACAGACAGATAGATAGACAGACAGATAGAGAGGCAGGACGGCAGAGAGATAGATAAATAGATAGAAAGTAGATAGATAGATAGATAGATAGATAGATAGATAGATAGATAGATAGATAGATAGATAGATAGATAGATAGATAGATAGATAGATAGATAGATAGATAGATAGATAGATAGACAGATAGACAGATAGACAGATAGACAGATTGATGGACGAAGCTCACGCCACCGAACGCGTAAACATCACGCGCAAATGCAACTTAATCTACCCAGCTTCTTCATGCTCAACAGAGCATGCTTGGCTTCGCCCTGTGACAATGTAAAGATAGCGTACTGGTTTGCGTGCACGTTTTATGTATGTCCAACCGTGAATACGCCTGTCTGTACACGTAGACTTTCATGCTTGATAAACATTCGAAATGGAAAGAACTGGTGGCAGAAAGCCAAGGAAATTTAGACCACAAATTATGGGATATTTTTGTGTATGGTAAATTTGGGAACAACACGATTCGAGAATTGAGTAAGTTTGAATAATACAAATAGCGAAACACATAAAAACAACGGTATGTTCCCTTGTAGATTCATCTGGATATTTATTCAGAGATCCGTGATCTCAGTGTAGGTGAGATCGTGTTCCTAGTCCTATTGGGGACGAACGATAAAACGTTGGTCACGTGTTTAATTTGAGCATGTAAAAGAAATCTTAGCAGTTCAAAATAGAACAGAGCAGGATGGAAAGCCACTGCCCGGCAAAAATTCATTAGAAAAGATTTAAAATAAAATTCGTTTTGATCTTCAAAATTGCATTGAAGACCCTCGCTGGTGTTGCAGAGTTCGTGTACTGCAGCTGAGATCTTCCTGTGTAAGAAAGAGATCGGAACACACATGGTTACTCACCGAAGTGCGATGTTGATTGTCCAATCAATCAATCAATCAATCAATCAATCAAAATAAAAACAAAGTACTGTAGTTTTAAAAATAAACAATAACAATACACAGCAACGTTTCGACCAAAAGATCTTTATCAAGCAAAGGATACAACAGAATGTTAAATGTATATCATCATCATCAAGTATCTTGTCCTTTCTGGAACTTGGCTCCCATGACAGCAATCCTGAAAAACTCTCTGTTCTGTGCAAGTTGACCGGCGTCAGCAGTAGTTATTCTCAGATCGTCAATGGCATCTTGCATCCATCGTCTTCTAGGTCTTCCTCTCATTCTTCTTCCAGGCACCATCCCTCCAAAATTATTTTATCCAGGCACTCATGTTGTTTTAAGTGTTCGAAATATTTAATTGTCCTTGTTTTTATTGTCTTCTATAGCCAAATCTCTTTAACTTTTAGTGGATCAGGCAAAAGCCATGTTTTTACAAGCCATTTATTTTTAGAATGAAAAACGTCATTTAGTATGTCTCCTGGTAAAAAAGCATCCAACCCAAAACCACGTAGCGTGGCGTTTGGTCCACAATGAGTTAAATATCAAGATGTTGCAGAACAGAAGCATTTGTTCTTTTTCTGTCCATGATATTCTAAGTACTCTTCTGTAGCATTTGCATTTAAAGGAATTAATGATCTTCTCCGCCGTTTTGTTAATGTTCCATGTCTCACAACCATATGTTGCCAAGGGAAAACTTCTTCTTCTTCTTCTCTTCCACCATTTACTTTATGGAAGTGTTGGGGGTGAAACGTAGTGATCTTGTGTGTGCTTTTTAAGGCACTTTGTAAGCTGATATTCATGTTTGTAAGGCTGTTCTTGATGCCGTCACTCCATCTTTTGCGTGGTCTTCCTCTTGCCTTGTACTCATTATACTTTTTCTGTGTGGCTCTCTGTGGTAGGCGATACCAGGGCATTCTGGTCAGGTGTCCAAACCATTTAATCTGTTGTTCTTTTATGAATTGCATAACTGGTTTCACATCCAGTCTCCTTCTGATTTCTTCATTTCTAATTTTGTCTCTTGTTGTCACACCTGCAGCTCTTCTAAGACACCTCATCTCTGTCGTTATGATTTTACGCTCATTAGCTGCTGTTATTGGTCATGTTTAACACTGGTAACATAGTGTTGGCCAGAATATCGTTCTTATGAGATTTGCTTTAGTTGTTAGCGGTATCTCTTTATGTGACAACAGTGGTGTTAACTGTCCCAGTACTTGGTTAGCTTTTGTGCAAAGATTGCTGATTTCGCTATCGATACTTCCATCTGCTGTGAAAACTGCAAGCTCTTAAACACTTAATTTTTATTCTTATATCAGTTCCTTCCATAGGTTAGTTGGTTCTTTTAGTTTTTGCAAAGCAATGCTCAGCCTTTTTTTATATTTCTTTTATAACATTCCCGTCATTTGTCACTAATGCCCCAAGGTATGACATTCCCGTCATTTGTCACTAATGCCCTAATGTATTTAAAGTTGTTGACTCTTTCTATTTTGAGGTTGTTGACTAATATATTATATATATATAAATAATATAATAATAATTCCTCTCGTACCGTTATACGTTACATAGGGTCTGCAAGTAACTTCTCCATACCGCTCTATCCTGGGCAACTCGCTCAATCTCCTCCATGGAACTGATACCGATACCTCTTGCCTCTCTCAGCAAAGTTCGTTTCAGGGTCTCCTTAGGTCGACCTCTCTTCTTGAACCCTTTGCATCCCACTTCAATGCCTACTTTGATATTCGTTGATCATTTCTCCTCAAGGTGTGTCCAACATATCTCCATCTTCTCTCTCTTATAATAGTTGTCACTAATGGTTGACCAGACATGTCTCTGATTTCATCACTTCTCCTGAATTCGTTTAATTTTGTATTCATTATTTTTCACAGACATCTATTTTCAAATGCATTCAACTTGCTTTCTATATCTTTAGTCATTTTCCAACTCTCGCTGGCATATGTTAGGATTGATACAACATTTGAATTGAAAATTAGTAATGTAGTTTTAATACTATATAATTTGCAGTTCCATATTTTATTTAGACTTTTAAAAGCTGATATTGCTTTGCCAATTCGTATCATAATTTCTTTTTAACATTTCCTGTGCAATCAAAATTGCTACCTAAATAGTTGAACTGATCTGTTATTTTTATCATTTTAGATTCCATGGTGAAATCTGCGTTACTTGCCATAGGTGTCTTCATTATATTTGTTTTTTTCATAGCTTATCTGCAGTCCAACTTTGATGCTATAGATGACAAGTTGTCTGTTTTTCTTTGCATATCTTGGTTGTTTCTACTTAACAAGGCAATATCATCTGCAAAATCCAAATCTTCTAGTTGACTATTTTCTACTCAATCGATGCCAGTTTCGCACCTTTCAACATTTTCGCATCACCCAGTCAATGGCCACTCCAAACAATAGCGGAGATAGAATACAGCCTCCGGTTTCAACCATAAACCAGTTATATATATATTTGATTTTTTATTGTTTATCTTCTTTTTTCCTTCTACTTTTTTGCATTTATTTCTTTATTTTGTTTTTGGTCAGAGATTTTTATTTTAGGACCTTTAGGAATGTATTGTCTGATTCTATTTGTTGTGTGCCGTGGAAGAAGTGAATCTCGTCACTTCTGTTGTATTCTTTCCTTGATAAAGGCCTTTGATCGAAACGTTGCTGTCTATTGTTATTGTTTTTTGTGTGTGTAAAACTACAGTACTTTGTTTTTACGTATTTCGCAAATGAGCAGGATGTACCGGTTGTCATTCTGTGTCTTAGAACAGGACACAATCGACCCCGCAGCCACATGTATACAAAATTCAAGATTGGCAATTCAGCTATGTGTACATGTGGACAGGCACACCAGAATGTAGAGCACATACTTCAAGACTGCCCTGAATATGATATACTGAGGTACACACACTGGCCTAATGAAACAGCACTCGACAGAAAACTACACAGACCTCTGTGTGAGCTACAAAAGACAGTGAAGTTCATACAAGAGACAACATTGAATATATACACAATATTTCAAGCGAACGAAAGGAAGGGAGGACGCTCTGGTCTAACGAAACAGCACTTGGCATAAAACTACACAGACCTCTGTGTGAGCTACAAAAGACAGTGAAGTTCATACAAGAGACAACATTGAATATATAGACAATATTTCAAGCGAAAGAAAGGAAGGAAGGACAATTCCTCAGTAACTATTTGTTTATTACGTCCCTTTACTGAAATGTTTCTGCTTGCTTACTTCCCTTCATGCCCTTAGTAATTCACTAATTATTTCCGAGAGGTGGAACTAGATGTCGTTTATAAAGCACAGAGGCGGTATCTCTGGATGATGTGCTGGGCTACACAGAAGAAGAAGGAAAGGCGGATCTAACGACCGGACCCCTAGGTGGGTTAGGAAGCTGGCAGTCCAATCTAAAAATAGTTTTAATAATGCAGTCGGTGTTTAAGAGGAACTAGTATTAAAAATAGGCCAGAAGTTGTCTGTGGTTGCCTCCTCTGACAGGGAAATTAGACGTTCCGCCTGTGAAGAGACGATGTCATTTATCGATCTGCCAAGCGCGTGCACACGCATGAGCGCTTTCTCTTGCTCACGCACCATCTCCCGCGCTCTGTAAGTCATTCTCGTCTGCTCACCCTCAAACTGCCCTTGGGGAATATTTGGGTTTCTCTTCTTGCACGTTCTGTGCTTGTTCTTTCTTGATGTTCTTCGTATTTATCATCATCATCATCATCATCGTCTTCTTCATCTATTTCATCTTATTCTTTGACTTCTTCAACTTCTTTCTATTTTTTAACATCCTCTTCTTTATCTTATTCTTCATTTTCTTCTTCTATGTCTTCTTCAGCATCACCTTCTTCCTTTTCCTCTTCATCATCTTATCTTCCTCTTCTTCGCTTCTTTATCGTCCTCCTCATTTTCATCATCATCTTCTTTATCTTCCTCTTCATAATCTTCCTCTCTTCCTCTTCTTCACTTCTTTATCGTCTTAACCATTTTCATCATCATCTTCTTTATCTTCCTCTTCATAATGTTCCTCTCTTCCTCTTCTTCACTTCTTTATCGTCCTCCTCATTTTCATCGTCATCTTCTTCGTCTTCACCATAACCCTCTATTTCTTCTTATGTAACAAAATCTTAGTATTTAATTGTTTATATTTCCGTATCAGCTACTACTATTACTAAAACTACTACTACTACTATTCTTACGAGTACTACATTTACTACTACTATTTCTTCCGTTCAGAAAGCAATGGCAGACTACTGAACGTAATAATGTCTAGAAAATCACAAACAGCGTTAAAAGCTGGGGTTGATTCGCAGAGTCCTGTAAAGGATATGCAATTAACTTTAAATACTACTTCTACTACTGCTATTACTACTACTACTACTACTTCTACTACTACTACTATTACAATTACTGCTACTTACTACTACTAATACTACTTCTTACTACTATTACTATTACTACTACTATCGCCATCAGT